>CM020983.1:27426449-27739050 GCA_010134655.1 Fragaria nilgerrensis | reverse complement strand
TACCCTAGCTTCCAGTTCTTCAGTTGTCTCCTTAACAAATGGGTGTTCCAAAAGAGCTGGCCAAGTCAAACGATTTTGAGGCACCTGTTTTCCAAAAACAAAAGACCAGCAGCATTTGAGATTGGCAAAATTAATAAAACTATTCAACTGAAAAGGTTATATATTTGAAATTATATAACAACCTTATTGAGCAATCCCTTCAGAAAGTTTTTAAAACTTGAACTCATGTTGTCAGGGTATTTGACAGGATCCTGAAAATGTTCAAAAGTAATATTACAATACACCTTTTATTCATGTACACAGCACAAATACACAAATTTGATTACATGTACCTTCACAATATGCCGAACTAGTGCATATACTGAATTTGTATAGAATGGAGGCTGCCCAACAAATAATTCATATCTGTGTGCGCACAAAAGAAAGGTCTTAAAAAGTAAGGGGGAAAAGAAGACGGTATAAGGCAGAAAAAAGAAAAAGAAAGAAAAAAAAAGGCTGTGGAACTTCGAATCACAATAGTTTTACAATTAATTTGGATATTCTATTATATTCCATTATGAAATGTTGAAGAACAGCTAGACTAAATAGCAATAAGGTAACAAAAACAAACAATGTGAAGGAACAGATTAAATTAGAAATCCTTTTGAGCCAAGTAAGAATATGATGAAGAGCAAATAGACTAAGCAAGCAATAGTAAAAACAAACAAAGTGAAGAAACAGTTTGATTAGAAACTGTTCGAACAGTTATAGAAATACAAGAATCCATTATACGCAATGTTGGTCAAAAATTTAACACACAACCCAGTTGAATAGAAACTGAAGGAAATTTCGGCCAGAGAGTTTAAGTGAAGGGATGCAACATACAATATAACTCCCAGAGACCATAAATCTGCAGTATGGTTGTAAGGTTGTTCCCGCACTAATTCAGGAGCCATGTACAGGGGAGTACCTAAAGAAAAATGCAAACTTAACTGCATCATTAAAAAAAGTAAAATAGATTCTCCGATATCTAACAGTTGATCCGGAATCATTCTGACCTTTTATGGATCGCAAAACAACAGTATTTGTGGACATTGCTCGTGCAAACCCAAAGTCACAAAGCTGTAACAATAATAGAATTCACAAGTTAACTGATACTGGTAAATAGACACCCAGACTTATAAGAATACTAATAGTACACATATTAACCTTAACAATAGAACCAGCACCAATGAGAATGTTTTGTGGTTTCATGTCACGGTGGATGATGCGGTTTGAATGGAGATAATGCAATGCTCTCACCTACAATATTTGGTAAACATAAAGTTATCAAATCCTAACCGGAAAGGTATGACAATTAGAGATGGGACATAAACTGGTGACAAGAAAGTACCAATTGCTTAGCAATTGCTTGAACTTGTTCTTCTGGAAGGTGCTTATCATCCTCAAGAATTTCAAATAGTTCACCCTGCATATCAAAGAACAGTCCTTGATATTTAAACATCTGCAGAGTTTCCTACTTTCCACAATAACATGCTAGTCTAGATAAACAAATACAGCCAACATAGGTAGTTTTGATAAGGAAGAAATCAGTACTTGTGCAAACTCTGTGACAACACAGAACTCTTGTGGGCTTTCAAAGGAATCAAGCATTTCAATGATATTTTCATGCTTCAGCTTCCTTAGAATCTGCAGATTTAGTAGCAGATTACATCATACAACAGACAACAATTAAAACAAAACAGAAATGAGCATTAACCAAATCAAGGAAGATGTACATATTAGATTTGAGAAAACATGAGCCTAGTACCTCAATTTCTTGTCTTAAATTGTGGATATCCTTGTCACTTTTCCCATGTTTCATAATGAATTTCATCGCAACAGTCTGAAAAACAGCCACAAAAACATGTAATCAGAGAAAAAAGACCAAAACTAAATAAAATTAAGTTTTCAGAAATGCAGAACATAAGTACCTGGCCTGTGAACTTGCGTCTTCCCTTGTATACCTTCCCGAAGGAACCTTCACCTACAAGCTCAATTACATGATAATTCTCGACACCCATCCTTCACAGCTGTATGTACACCTCTACCCTTTACAGTCCTGTAAGTCATACATCACAGTCAATTAATGCAACTACAATCAAACTCATTCACTAACCATGATTTACCAATCGAAATTTGGAAACAAAATTACTCTACTAATAATGATATGCAAACTCAACCATTACCTAAATTGCATAAAAACTGCTAGCACAGTAAAATCAAACTAGTTTTGCTTTAATCTTCCAACAAAATTTACCAAATATAACGATTCGCACAGGAATCGCAATCAAATATTTACCAAATCTAATCAAAACTTCTAGATCCTGAAATATGAAACCGAAACTGAAACCCTAACCTTCGTACCCGTCGCCATAACCCAACCCCAAACCATAAAAATTCGAAAGCAAAGACCTAGGGCTAGTGGTTACGAAGACCAGTGAAGCGAAATAAATGAATCCGCGACAAATTTAGTAGGCGAAAACCAAACGAAACGAAGCAGAATTAATGGGAGGCGTAATAGTACCTTGAGCTCCGATCTGAGCATAAATGGAATTGCTATCAATTTCAGAGAGATTGAGAGAGAAGCCAAGTAAAGCTGGAAGTGAAATTAGAGAGAGGGAGAGAAAGAGAGAGAGAGAATTGAAAAACGGTGGATGAGAAAATAGAGAGAGGTTTTCGGTTTTTGTGGGTTTCTCCCGCCTAGTTAAGCTTTTTTTTCATTTTTGAAAGTTAAAAATTTTCAAAATGAATATGAGAGGGCTGTGCCGCAGTGTGATTGCTCGGACTGGACGAAGCGTGTGAGTGAGTTCAATATACTGCATGTCGTTCGGCAGAAAACGACTCATATCATCCGCTCATCATATATAGGAGTTTGTTACTCATAACCTCACTGTCACATAGGCTAATATCAGAAATAGCATTAGCAACCGAGAGGAAGGAGACGCCAAACCCTAATCGATGACGAGCATGAGGCTCCAACTCTCACCATCGGGACTGACCCCAGCGAAGAGGCCGAACCCCACATCTGATCTATTCCTAGCATCCTCACTGACGGACCCAAACCAAGCCAAGAAGGCGAAGCCGGACTGCACCGATCTATGTTCAGCATCCCATTTAGCCAAAATATTTGACTCCCAAAGATCGATATCTCCCGCCAGACGAATTTAGGAAGAAGAGTGTGATGGGCTTAATCAAAGGTATGCCGTTTATTTTGTTTTTTGTTTTTTGATTGCTTCTCAGGTATCAAAAGACATACATTTCATTATCCTGACATTTCAAATTAAGCTACGAAGGAGAAAGAACCTTATCCTTGTACAGGATTAAAACAGAAGCTTCCAGAAACTTTACCAGAGGGATGTGCAAGGGGTTATATCGCCCCTGGGAGTGAAATTAAAAGTCTTGTTTATAATTAAGATGTTTTGCACCTATTGTGGCGCGGGTGCAGCTCACATGAATGAGGACTGCCCGAACATGGATACTCTAGAGGCTGCAGAGTTCATGAAGCTACATCCCAACATCTTTGCGCCCAAGACCAAGTAATGCATTGTGTACTGACTTGTGTTTAACCGTCTAATGTTGGCTGTTTTGTTTTTGTTTAATGCTTCCGAGCTAAAATAAGATATTTATTTGCTTCTTAATTAACCAAAAATTTTCGCACTGTCGAGCAAGTTTTTCGTGTGTTACAATTAACTCAGGTGACATTTTCATTCTGGCTCCGCCACGTAGTAGATGAGAGGGCTGCAGATTTCTCTTAATCAGCAATGCAACGGATCAACAAAGATTTTTTTCAAACAAGCACTAATTAATAAAGAGAGGGCTACAGATTACTCTTAATAAGCAATGCTACTGATCAATTTTTTCGAACAAGCAGTAATTAATATAGAGAGGGCTGCATATTTAAATAGAAAGTTTATTGATGGCAATACATTATTCAACAGTCGGGTGTTTGAAGAAGCAAAATAGAATCAGAAGCTCGATATAATCTAGCTTTCACAGATTAAGAGCGGCCAGCCATAAGATCATATAAAAGAATCTGCAGGATTTGAAACTTATATAGGAACGGATTCTAAAGAGTAGGAATTATAAAATCCTTGAGTATACTCGAATGATGAGTAGTGTAAGTATCTTCATACTTGTATGCAACATCCATGGCACAAGCAAAGTTAAGAACTCGAGTTAGTAGCGGCCTCGGAAGAGCATTAGGAAGGAAGAACGATTCGTTTATGTCCTTCCATGCGTCACTCAGTCTTCTACGCAATTCAGTCATTGCTTCTTCTTCTGTGGCACCATGTTCTTTCATGTAGCACTCCACAGATGAGATATCAGTTCCTCTCTCTAGCTCAAACTACAAAGACAATGTGAGACATGATCATCTTGGTTCAATATTTGCTATGTAGAAATAGGTATATGGTATGTACCTTGTAGTCTGCTATGTCATCCATAAGTCGGCAAACTACTTCAGCTCCTTTTACAGCCCTGGGATAAGTGGCCAACCAATCGAAGGAGTCTTGCGTTGCAATATCTCCCATTCCAACAAAGGCTGTTGTTATCAGCATACGGTAGGCCGTGCTCGGTAGTGCTAAGTCCATGTATTCATCCAACGTTGGTATGTGTTTCTGTTGCAACAATTTTGCTTCATGGAAGTAATATGTTGCTTGCTTTTTCATCTATATAAGAGACATATATGCAGCCGATTAACATTTGTTACTTGCTAAGGAAATTAAGTCGTGTGTTACTTGCACTACGTATATAGAAAGGTACTAGGTAAATGGGGCTTACAGCTTCTATGGCGTAGTGGATTCGATACAAGTTTCCCTCCTTTGTGAGCTCTTCTTCAATTTCAATATAGACTTCTAACATCGCCTTATAAAAAACTTTCATATAATCTGGCAATGGATCTATGGCACAGATATCCCACCTAGTTAATCAATTAGTTGAGAAGTTAGCCTTGCATTCCTCTTTGGTTGAAATCACACAGTTTTCTCAATTTTAAATAATAGAATTACCTCTGAATAGCTTCAGTGAAGAGCTCTAGTTCTTCGAGTGTGCCCTGGGTATCATAAATGTCATCGATAATAGATAATATTGCAGTGACTTTGCAGGATGTCCTCCTAGCAAAGGAAAATTGTGGTTCGAAGTACACTGACAAAACCCAGATGAAGTAAACTTCGGTAATTCTGTCTCTTACAAATGGTAGCTTGTTTTTCACGTCCAAGTTCTTCCACCACCTACGATCAATTACAAAACAATTTAATGGTAGAACTATAAACCCTAGAGTGTTTTTTTAGCAGGTGAAATCAACACTGTTTTTCTTTCTTGGTTAGTTAGTGACTAGGTGAACATAAACATACAAGAGGATTTATTCTATTTTGATAGATATTCACGTAGTTTGATAGTTAACCTTGTTATTTCACATAGCTCCTTCTGATGGAGTTGCTGCACGAAGTTGAAGTCCAACTTTGCAAGACTTAGGAGAGTCTCGTTATGTGAATCGCAGTCTTGGTAGATCGACAAGTAATGCCTTGCTTCCACCCTCGCCACGCCCGTTCGAAGTGGCTGATTCAAGGCATGGGATACTAGATTCGAAAGTGGAGGGCTTAAACTGTGTTTTATCGACTCAAGATGAGTGGTGGTGAAGGCTAGTGCCTCTTCGAGTATCTCTTCTCTGTGTACCCTAAGATGGGTGGCTTCGTACAAGCTTAACAGTCCTGATACATCACTCTGAAGAGATGCCTTAAATGTCTGATGATTTCCATCCTTAAACTTGTTGAATATATCTGCATCAGTAGGCAATTCCTTAGACGAGCATCTATATATTATATTATCGATATATAAACAGATAGAGACATAGTGATAGAAGAATTTCATGTCTTGTTTGTTATCAGTATAGAAAATTAGAAATTGAAAGAGTTTACAAAATCACAACAAAGACAATAGCATTCGTAGTTCATAACGTATTTTTCTTCTTCTTAATTTAATAATTTGAAAGCGAGGCGAATTGACACATATATTGGCATGCAACTTACCACATGAAATGTTATAACCATGTTGTCTAAGCAATCGAAAACGCAGAGCAGTAGTGTAAAGGTCATCATCATCAGTACCACAAGAGTAGTTGTGGTGAATTTGTTTCAAAATCTCATCAATCTCATTTTCAAAATGATAGGCCACGCCTAAACGTTGAAGGTCATTAACCAAGTCTATTTGTTGTGAACCAGATACATTAGCGGGATCCATTAGAATTCTCTTCACATCTTCTTTCAATTCTCGAATGTGTTGCTCCAGTTTAATGTTAACTTCCTGCACATGCAAATTGAAGATCAGAAATACCGTATGATTTAGTATTTTAAGGGTTGTACGTAAAATATGTATATACATGTATGTGTGGACGTTCCCATAAATGAATGTTAGGGGATCAAAAGAACATAAATATACATATAGCTTACATGGTACTGCAATGATGCATTTCAATAAAATCAAATTATGCCGAACGTCTGAAGATTTATAGTTAAATTGTAAGTATTTTTCAACGGAAAATATAAAATCCTACCGTGGTGGAATAAGAGAGAAAATGATCATTCCAAATGGATGGGGCATACTCATAATAAGCTAGAGGTAGCTTAACATCAGCACCAGTGTCTGACTCGTGAACTTGAGATGCTAAAACTAGGGGAGACATAATTCAGTAATGCAGGAGAAAACTTTCTGTACGAGTAAGTTGATAAGTTGATGAAGAACTCAATTATGCTCTGCACTATTTATAATGGAATAATAAGACTTAGCGCGCAAATTCTCCAGCCAGTCGTCAGGTTACATATTTTCAACTACATGATTTTTCAACGTTATTGAATATTATGTTTTGACTCATTCAAAACTGTACATAGATATTTCATATTCTAAACTTCTCTCTCGTCATGGACTTTTCTCTCTGCCATTTCATAGGGGGAAATCACCTGTCCCGGATTTCCCAATGCTAAACCTGTGCCATCAATAAAAGCGGATACGTGGAAATCCGTTAAACAAAATTCAACAGAACTCTAACTGTGTTAGAGTCCATTATTTTTAATTTTTGAGATTTAGTAAAAGGAAAATAACGAAAGCATTCGTCCGAGATGAAGCTTCGTTGGTCTAACGCCGAGATACAGCTGGATCCTCGTTGCTAGTAAATGGGTCGAGAGAAGGATCTTTGTTTGTCTTTGATCTGATCGTATCTGATCTGATTCGATTTCTTGATTGAAGAAGGCAGAAGAAGAAGAAACTGCGGAGGAGGTGGTTTTTTTTTTTTTGCAAAGTTAAACTGGAATTTTTACTTTTCTTTCAGTAAAGAATTAAATATAATCAATATTTAACAAAGTTAGAGCTCTGTTAAATTTTCTTAAGTGGAATTCCACGTGTCAGACACTTATTAATGGCACAGGTTTTAGTACAGGTGATTTCCTCCCTCTACGTAGATAGAAATATGCTAAACTTTTTTCTTCTTCTTTTTTTGATACAGCTAAACTTTTCTCTGTAGCCTCTCGTCATGGACTTTTCGGCGGAAGACTAATCTTGGACTTATAGATATATATATATATTTTTTCGGCGGGAGACTAATATTTTTTAGGCGTTTACTAATCTTAATGTTGAATGAGATTGTGAAGAAATCGGAAAGAGAAAAAATGGGGTAGAGAAGGAATAAAGAAATAAGGAATAAGGACTAACCTTGTATACTAGTCCCCGAAGGAACCTTCACGTACAAGCTCAATTACATGATAATTCTCGACACCCATCCTTCACAGTCCTGTAAGTCATACATCACGGTCAATTAATGCAGCCACAGTCAAACTCATTCGCTAACCATGATTTACCAATCGACATTTGGAAACAAAATTATTCAACTAATAATGATATGCAAACTCAACCATACCTAAATTGCATAAACACTGCTAGCACGGTTAAATCAGAGAGAGAGAGATTTGAAAAAAGGTGGATGAGAAAATAGAGAGGTTTTCGGTTTTTGTGGATTTCTCCCGCCTAGTTAAGTTTTTTTTTTTTTTTTTTTTTTTTTTTTCATTTTTGAAAGTTAAAAATTTTCAAAATGAATTTAAGAGGACTGTGCCAAAGTGTGATTGCTCGAACCAGACCAAGCGTGTGAGTGAGTTCAATATATTGCATGTCAATCACCTGAAAACGACTCAAATAGTTATCGTGTGACATCATCCACTCATCATATATAGCACTTTTGTTACTCATAATAGGACGGGTTACATAGTCTAATATCAGAAATCTCATGTTTAGCAACAAGCAAGACTTTTCAAATGAGCATACATAGTTTGAATTCTTCATGAGACATTTTACCATAGACCGTCTAAATACCATGAGTTTGTTGGAGGGCGTGTCGCAGCTCAATAACCTCTTTAACCACACCACCAATATTAGGCTAACATCGTCACTTTCAGCCCTTACCTCTCCAAGTCGGATATGAATCCCTAATATATGAAGCTTCCCCAAAATTTTCATAATTCCTTGTTATCAGTACCAAATCCTGCAACAATGACCTAATTGTTAGACAATATTCGGTAATATTTGACATAAGAACGAAAGAGAGTAATGCAGCCCTTGATAGGAATTCGTTCACAGCCTTAAACCCAACTTCTAGTATGTCTCCGAAACACAATCAATACGAACAATAACAAAACAAGATAGAATCTAAACCTCGTTAATTCTCAAGATGAGAATAGCCAAGGATTTAGGACGTCTATGCCTCGTTGATTCCAAGGGAATGACCGAGTTGATAGAGTAGGTTTGAGAGAAAATTCTCAATTTTATTGATATTTTGAAAAACTTACGACTACAACCACAAAAGAGGGTTTAAATAGTTTAGCAAACCCTAAACCAACTAGTAAATCCAAACCAATTAGTAATTGATAAAACCCAAAAAGACTAGGAAAAGAAGAATAAATACTAAAAAATAATAAATGGTTGCTGTTGTAAGCAGCAACTATCATGTTGCCGCTGCTGCATCATCCTCTCCAGGTTGGAAAGAATTCGCCCTCGAATTCAATGCTTCAGCTGCTGAACTATCCTCATGATATGGAATGAGGTGTTTGACGTTAAACGTATCTGATGTATGAATATGACTTGGAAGCTTCAACTTATAGGCATTAGAATTAATCTTTCCAATAATCTCTACATGACCAATCTTCCTTGCAGCCAACTTATTGTAATCACCAACAGAAAATCGATCTTTGGTGAGGATTGCCCAAACGAAATCATCAACATCAAAATCTACGTGCCTTCTTTTCCTATCTGCAGCCCTCTTGTACTAGCATTGGATTCCTGCAAATTGTTCCTGGTCAATTCATGAATGGTCATCAATTGTGTCATGAAATCTTCAGCCTTGGTGCGAACCTTCTTAGAATCAAGTACTAGAAATAATTCAACTGGGAACCTAGGATCATAGCCATAGTTTATATAAAATGGACTAAGTCCCGTACTACGATTAACTGATATGTTATAAGCAAACTCCGCTTGACACAATTTCTGGTCCCAAGACTTCAAGTTCTTTCCCACCAAACTTCTTAGGAGATTTCCCAAAGAACGGTTGACAACCTCAGTTTGCCCATATGTTTGAGGATGATAAGCACTGCTAAAGTTCAATTTGGTTCCCGCTAACTTCCATAAGCACCTCCAAAAATGGCTAAGAAACCTGGTGTCTCTGTCAGACACAATAGAAGAAGGAAATCCATGCAGTCTATACACCTCTTTGAAGAATAGTTGAGCCACACTCACAACATCAGTAGTCTTCTTACAAGGGATAAAGTGAGCCATTTTAGAGAACCTATCAACCACCACAAAATAGAATCTGAGCCTCGCTGCATTCGGGGAAGGCCTAGCACAAGTCCATGCTAAGACCACCCAAGGTTGTTCAGGGATAGGCAATGGCATATACAAACCAGCATTAGTAGCTTGACCCTTTGAAATCTAGCAGATGTGACACCCTCTCACATACTTAGCAACCTCCTTACGAATTGTAGGCCAATAATATGAACCCAAGACTAATTGTATAGTCTTGTCGCGCCCCACATGCCCTTCATTATGCAACTCCATTATGATCTTAAGACATAGGCTACAATCCGGGATACACAATTGGTTACCCTTAAACAGAAACCCGTCATGTAAAGAGTAGTCACCTTTATCACCTGCTTCCACCTCTTTAACAATAGTAGAGAAATAAGGATCAGTTGCCAAAAGATTCTTTGCAGAGTCAAAACCCAACACTTGAGTTCTCACCACGGTAAGGAGGCTAGTCTTCCTGCTCAAAGCATCTGCAACTTTGTTCAAAGTTCCTGATTTGTGCTTCAGTGAGAAGGTGAACTGTTGAAGATAGGATGCCCATTTAGCATGCCTAGAAGAAAACTTATCTTGAGCATTGATATGCTTGAGAGCATCATGATCAGAAAATAACACAAATTCATGATAAGCCAAATAAAAACTCCAATGCTTCAAAGCTTGCACAACTACATAAAACTCCATGTCATATGTGCTATAGTTCAGTTTAGCTCCCCCAAGCTTCTCACTATAAAAAGCCACGGGTCTTCCTTCCTGACTCAACACGGCACCAATACCCACCTTAGAAGCATCACAATGGAGTTCAAATGGTTTGTTAAATGTGGAAGTATAAGAACTGGAGCTGTAGTCAATTTCTACTTAATCACCTCAAATGCTGAAGTTGCTTCATTGCTCCAACTAAATTTCCCTGCCCTCATACAATCTGTAATAGGAGCCATGATTGTGCTAAAGTTCGGAACGAATCTCCGATAAAAAGATACCAACCCATGAAAGCTCCGAACCTCATGCAGATTTGCAGGTATAGGCCAGTTTTTGATGGCTTGTACTTTTGATTGATCAACACTAATTCCTTCTTTTGACACAACAAATCCCAAGAATAAAACGCTGTCAGTCATGAACAAACACTTCTTTAGGCCAGCATAGAACTTCTCCCTCCTCAAAACTTCCAATATCGCCCTTAAATTTTCCATATGCAATTTTGGTATAGCACTATAGATGAATATGTCATCAAAGTACACCACAAGAACTTACAATAAAGGGTCGCAACATCTAATTCATAGCCTCATGAAAGTACTTGGGGCATTAGAAGCCTAAAAGGCATCACCAACCACTCATACAATCCTTCACGGTTTTAAAGGCTGTCTTCCACTCATCACCCTCTTTGATCCTAATTTGATGATACCCACTCTTAAGATCAAGTTTACTGAAACTTTAGCCTCACTCAACTGATCAAGCAAATCATCCAAACGAGCAATAGGAAACCGATAGCATACCGTAATCTTGTTGATGGCTCTACTGTCGACGCACATACGCCATGAACTATCCTTCTTTGGAGTGAGCAAAGCAGGCACCGCACAAAGACTCAAGCTCTCTCGAATATGCCCTTCTCCAATAGCTCCTCTACCTATCTTCTCAACTCCTCATGCTCCTAGGACTCATCCTATAATGAGGCATGTTAGGTAAGGAGGCACCCGGTATCAAGTCTATTTGATGTTGTATATCTCGAACAAGGGGCAACCCTGTAGGTATCTCTTCAGGAAAGACATCTTCATACTCTTTAAGTACCTCTTGAACCAGCTCAGGTACATGAGCTTCTTCTTCTTTAGATTCTCTTCCCAGCAACAAGTACATCATTCCTGTTTCTTTTACCTCCTCCACAATTTACTCATGGACAACAAATTCGTCACATTTTTGCCTTGGGGTTTAAGGCCTTGTTCTCTAGCGGGCACTAATGTGATCTTAATGTTGTTGAACATGAAGCTATAGTATTCTTCCGACCATCATGCAGGACACTCCTATCAAACTGCCAAGGTCTCCCTAACAACATGTGGCAAGCATCCATAGGCACAACATCGCACCACACTTTATCCTTGTAGTTAGTGCCAATAGAGAACGAAACATAAGCACGCTTAGAAACTGTTACCCTCACTGCCTTTTTGAAGCCAGGACAGCTTGTATGGTTGAGGATGAGTTTGAATCTCCAAACTCAATTTAGCCACAGCCTCTTCTGATATCACATTCTCACAACTGCCAGAGTCAATAATCAGCTTGCAAACCTTTCCCCCAATAGTACATGTAGACTGAAAATATTAGTACGAAGCCACCCATCTCCTTCCACCCCCGCAAGGTTTTAGGCAAGCTCTACGCATAACTAACAATGGACCATCATCCCCATAGACAACTTCTTCACCCACAAGATCTTCATATGATTTATCAAAACCCTTATCTCCTTCAACTGGGGTGAACTCAAACAAAGAACTATCATTCTCTATTAACAATCATTTGTTCACTCTACCATCTTTCTTGCAATCACTCATCCTATGCCCTGCCTCCCCGCAATTAAAACACTTCACCCCCGGTCTTCTCCTTCTGAAGACATGGTCTTAACAGGTTGTCCATTATTGCCGGGTCTAGGTGGGACATGAGACGCTACCACTTTTGGTGGAGCACTTGAGCTTGCCCCATTTCGCACAGTAGTTCCATTTGCAAACCCCATATTGCCTGTAGTTGTCCTCCTACCCATCTGCTTCTCTAGCTGAATGGCCCTAGCATGAGCCTCTATGACAGTACAAAGATCAAACATGTTGAGGACATCTTGAAATTGAGGCCTCAAACCCCCAATATATCTAGCAACCAACTGCTCATCAGTCTCAGACAAGTCATTACGAGCCACCAATTGATAAAAATCAGTTGTGAAATCATTAACATTGCGTAACCCCTGCCGAATGTTTTGAAGTTGTTGATAAATTAGTCGGGTATGATTGGGAGGTAGGAAAAACAGCCCGCATTGCTTCTTCATCTTGTCCCAAGAAGTAATCTTCTTCTTTCCCTGTCGCTCTCGTTGCTTCTTCAACTGTCGCCACCATGCAGATGCATGTCCTCTAAGCCTTGTAGCGATCAAGAAACTCTCTTCCTCGTAGGCACTTCCTTGAGTTCAAAAATTTCCTCTACAACACCTAGCCAATCTAAGAACTCTTCTGGCTGAATACCACCATAGAACTCAGGAATTTCAGTCCTCATTCCGGCTTCCCAACGTCCAGAATCATGCTTCTCTTCCTTCGCACCATCACTAGAAGAGCCAGATGAGTCATCACCCATGCTGATCTCCTCATCTTCTTCTTCCTCATCTTCAGATATCTTTTCCTTTTTCTTTCTTTTTGACATTGAAAGAGCAGCAATTTGTTTGGATAACTGATCAATCTGATGTTTGGCCTGTTGCTCAAATTGACATTGCCACGTTGCCATGTCTTCTCTAGTATTGTAAATATTTGCAAGATCATCCGACTTGTTTCCTTTGCCCCTTCCACCAACCTTAGCACCTCTCCTAGCAGGCATGATTGTTGGAATGGATCGACTCAGGCTCTGGTACCAGCTAATGCAACCCTTGATAGGAATTCGTTCACAGCCTTAAACCCAACTTCTAGTATGTCTCCGAAACACAATCAATACGAACAATAACAAAACAAGATAGAATCTAAAACCTCGTTGATTCTCAAGGTGAGAATAGCCAAGGATTTAGGACGTCTTGCCTCGTTGATTCCAAGGGAATGACCGAGTTGATAGAGCAGGTTTGAGAGAAAATTCTCAATTTTATTGATATTTTGAAAAACTCACGACTACAACCACAAAAGAGGGTTTAATTAGTTTAGCAAACCCTAAACCAACTAGTAATTGATAAAACCCAAAAAGACTAGGAAAATAAGAATAAATACTAAAAAATAATAAAACATATCATCTAACCAGCAACCATCAGGTTGCTGTTGTAAGCAGCATTATCATGTTGCCGTTGCTGCATCAGAGAGCCCTTCTAATGAGAACCCTTAAGAACGAAAAGTCATCAACTTATGAGTTCTCACGAGAATGGCTCTCGTATACACAAAATACTTGGTAATATTTACTTTAGAGTATAAATGTATTTTCGTATTTTTAAGTAAGGTACGAGAATTGAGAAAGATGGAAATGAACATTCGCTCAAAGCCCATATTCTATTTTAGGCTGAAAGCCCAGTTTAAATCATGACACGCCATAACCTCATCTATAAATATATATATATATATATATATATATATAATATATATATATAACCTACAGTCTCTATCCAGCGAAGCTTCGCTCTAGAATTAACGTGTGAAGGTCTTTATTTGACTCACTTTTCGGTCGTATTTTCGATCATACCCGGTCAATGTCTAGATACATATCGTATGATCATTCTTACAAAGTTTCATCTAATTTGGTGACCGTTTAAGCCTCCATAATCATGATTTACTCCAACGGTTCTACTTGAACAGATTTTGTTCTATTGATTTATTTTATCTGATTCGGTTTGCAAACGATCACCAAACTGGATGAAACTTTGTAAGGATGATCATACGATATGTATCTAGACACTGACCGAGTATGATCGAAAAATATGACCGAAAGTGAGTCAAATAAGGACCTTCGCACGTTAATTTCAGAGCGAAGCTTCGCTCTGGATAGGGACTGTATATACCTATATTATATATATATATTTTTTTTTTTTTAAGAGTATCAACGACGGTATCCTCAAATATATATACTTATATATATATATATATATATATATTTTTTTTTTTTAGAGTATCAACGACGGTATCCTCAAAGGCTTTCCAGGCCCAGAGACTAATCCACGCCGAGGGATTATGTTAGAACGCTTCCTCCCCTCTGGCCACCAAGAATAAATTGAGATTTAACTCCAATTAGCGTCGGCTGATATTCGAACCAGGTATGGGGGTTCCACACATAGACTCTTACCAACTCGACCACCTGTGGTGGTTTATATACCTATATATTGAAGGAGACGCCAAACCCGAATCGAAGCTATGACAGCCATGACGACCATGAGGCTCCAACCCTCGACACTGGAATCCTCACCACCGGGACTAACCCCAGCGAAGAGGCCGAACCCCACATCGGATCTGGTCCTGGCATCCTCACCGACGGACCCGAACCAAGCCAAGAAGGCGAAGCCGGACAGCACCGATCTATGTTCAACATCCCGTTTAGCCAAATTATATTTGACTCCCGAAGATCGATATCTCCCTCCAGACGAATTTATGGACAAGAGTGTGATGGGCTTAATCAAAGGTATATACTGTTCATTTTGTTTTTTGTTTTGTGATTGCTTGTCAGGTATCTGCAAGTTAATTACGAGGAATCAGTACAATACAAATAGTGCTTTATTTGTTTGAATTAATGAATGAATTGAAGAACAGAGAATAGTAAAAAAAAAAAATTAATGACATCGATCAAGTTTGCTCATTTTGCTATATGATTATTATTCAAAGTTAGGGTTTAATTATGTGATCTGTATCATATTTGTGTATTAAGATTCATTGATCACCAACACCACTAGTTTGATTAGGATCATGCCGCCGATCTAACTCTGATGTTTTTGATTGAATTCATTTCAATTGATTTGCTCCTCATTGAGAGTCTATCATAAAACATACATTTCATTATCTTGACTTTTCTATGTCTTTCATTCAATACCACTGGGGTGCAAAGCTTTGAAGGAGAACGATCCTGATCCTTATACGGGGTTAGCAAAGAAGCTTCCAAAAACTTTACCAGAGGGATGTGCATGGGGTTATGACGACCCTGGTAGTGGAATCAAAAGTTTCGTTTATAAGATGTTTTGCACCTATTGTAGCGGAGCTCACATGAATGAGGACTGCCCGAAGAAGGGTGCTCCAGAGGCTGCAGAGTTCTTGAAGCAACATCTCCCCGTTATCTTTGCGGATGAGACAAAGCCCAAGATCCCCAAGTAATGCATTGTGTACAGACTTGTGTTTAACCGACTCTAGGTGGAGTGTTTGAAATTGCCACATTTTTGGTAGCCTCAAATGGCAAAACATATATGTTTGAACACACACTGTGACACTAGACATATACCAAAGACTACAACCTCTATGTAGTCATGTTTGATCAAAGCCAAAGCCAAATAACTCAGTTGTGAGAATGTTAATCTTCTTAGGAGTGACTCCCCAAGAGTTTTTTCTAGTTTAGTTTGCTCTAAAATTGGAAGTTTGAACGAACATGACATTTTCAAAGTTCAGCATGTTCAGCCCCTCCATTGAAAATTTGAAATTGATCGACCTTGTAAAATGGCCTAAATTTCTGCAGAAGACTAATAAAAATAAAATAAAAATTGGTAGGAGGAATTAGGGATAACGGGTCATCGATACAACATAAAGACACTGCTACAAAGGGTTGTGTTTCTACTGCCCAGTTCATACAGGAAAACTGAACATGGCATGAGACTTAGTACGCATGACATTTACAGCAGTACAGTAATATAAGAAGGCCTTCAGGTGCCTAATCTTGACGGTAGCAAAACCCCAGTAGGCCGAGCTCAAATTTGGTGACCATGTTGCTCCAGCGTGTTCAAGGACCGTCTTGTTGTGCTGATGAATGAAAAGGAGAATTCAGAATCGAATTGTATGATACCAGAGAAGTAAAAAGCAATACCAGTAGGCACATACAGCGAGCACTTGGAGACAGAGAAAAAGAGATTTACTGCTTATAATCCTAACCTCCTAAGATTTCTCACATCAGAGGTTCACTGTATTTTCCCACATCCACATGGATAAGCCTTTTTCCTAAGAGATATTGAACTCTCTTGAAGCACCATTCTTGAGGCTGTGTCTTCGATTCTGGATCTATCTTAGGGACAAGCTGCTGTGTCATCTCAGTGAAAATTGTGTTGACATCTTTCGGAGTCCGACAGAAGACCCGATAGTAATTATGTCCCTTCTTTGAAACTATCACAGAAGTGCAAATGACACCCTCCCTGTAATATAAAAGTTATAACCAGTTTCAGATAAATTGTCTATTATCATTGTCTAATTAAATTATTTAAATAGGATAATGAGAGTACCTAGAAGTCATTTGCTGTTCAAACTCAGTAAGTGGTCCTGCGGCTAGAGATGTGATCCTCACAAGAAGAAGGCAATTTGAGTAAACCATAGGGAAACATCAAATGAAGAATACACGGTCCAACTTCCTCATGTGACAACTCAAAATTAAAACCTTCTTCATTAGGGAAATAGTACACTGAAAAAAAAGAAGATTAAAATTAATATACAGAAAGTATTCTAGATTAAAAACAACACTAATTTATATATAAACTGAGATTTTAAATTTATCGAACATTAATATAACTTACAATAATGTGTTGGGCCACTGGTGTAATTTGAACACATGCCTGTGTAATGTGGGGAGACTAATGAAGCTTCTCTGGCCTGATCTAGTCATTTGAGAATGAGCACCCCTAAAATATTAATATAATATAAAAAAGACAAAATAAAAGAAAACAATAAAAACTATTATTAAACTTACAAATCGCGTAACATGCGATGTGCATAAACGGAATCCGAACTAAGCACGAGTTGTTGCTTGATGTTTTTCAAGAGCCAGATCTTTGATTTCATTGAGGTAAGGCGAGAATCATGAAATGCAACAATTCCTTTATCATACAATAAAGCTGCAATCATAGTTCCCATTTTAACCTATCAAGTAGATCAACATATACTTAGATGATAAAAATAAAAAATAAAAATTAAAAAATTATGATAACAGAAAAATTAATATTGGATGAATAAACTCCTTCAAAAGATAACAGAAAAATGTAGTAACAAGTTTCACATAAGCAAGTTTAACATAACGTGGTAAAAAACACATAAGCATTATTGAAATGAACAACAAATGAATGTTGAGATATGGAAATGAATAAGATTGGATCATTTCCAATACAATATTAAAACCAGCAAACTGTATGATATAGTCATTTCTAGATATATTTCAAGCTAAAGTAGGATGGGGAAATAGGGGTATGAAAGCTGAGAGGAAACAACAAAACAAACTCAACGTTAACTAAGAACAATAAACATTGACCAGTTCATAACATATTCATTTATCAGTATATAGGAAATTATTTTGCAACTTCCATACTATTACATCAAGTATATACGCCTAAGGCTGTTCTAAGTTCCCTTGGTATGAAATATGTTACTCTTCTGTCATGCTTTGTATCTGATATAATCTTGAATAAACTCGCTGAGAGGCTGTTATAAGGGTTGAGTGGGAACCCGACTCGACAATCTCACCTTTGTCCATGACAATGATGATATCTGAGTTTATTATTGTTGAAAGCCTATGTGCAACTGTAATCTGTGTGGTTTTGGACAGCAGGCCTCCTTTGTTTTTCAAATTTATCGCTTCCAATGCGCTCACCACAGATTTTTCGGATTCAGCATCAAGGGCACTTGTTGCTTCATCCAGAAGCAAGATTGCAGGCCTCTTTAGCAATGTTCTAGCTATGGCTATTCTTTGCTTTTGTCCTCCTGAAAGTTGGCATCCCTTCTCCCCAACAAGTGTTTGATATCCATCAGGAAATTACTTATGAACTCATCAATGTTTGCTTCCCTTGATACCTCTACAATCTCAGTTTCAGAAGCACTTTCATTCCCATAGCAGATATTTTCTGATTGAGGAGCTAAAAAGTAGAGGCTCTTGTTGCACCAACCCTATTTGTGTTGTCAGCCATCTCAAATTGTACTCCCTTATCTCCTTTCCATCAATGAGTATCTCACCTGTCAAGGGATCATAAAATCTTAGCAGAAGGGCCAGAACTGAAGATTTACCAGCTCCACTTGGACCGACAAGAGCCACCTTTGTTCCAGCTTTAATTTGGACAGTGAAGTTGTTCAGGATAGTTACTTCTGGTCTCAAAGGGTAATTAAACTCAACATTTTGAAATTCAATGTTCCCTTTGATTCTCTCCTGATTTGAAGTTTCCGGTGTACATGGATCTATTTCAGTTTTGCGGTCAAGGGTCTCGAATGCAGGAGTAAGCACATTGATGGCAGAAATGACGGTGGGAATCAATGTCCACAATTCTGTGATTGAAGGTACTGTGAGAGAGAAAATCTGGTATGATCTTATGCCATTTTTGAAGCTCGATTGATTCTTGTGAACTAAAACTGTTGTGTACCACAATGCCACAGCATGTGCAATGTTCCATAAGCAAAGAGAAACTCCCTGAATTATGCCAAACTTAATACTTTGTCTCATGCTCCTTTTCTTGGGGGTTTCCAGAGATATTTCGGCTTTTTTGAGTATATGATCTTCATGGCAAAACGATGCAACGGTTCTTATGTTTTGTGCAGACTCAGAAGCAAGAGAAACAAGTTCATTATGTGCAGCAGCTGAGTCTCGTGCAAAACCCTTTGCAGACTTGGCTTGAATGAGACCACCAATGAAGTGGCAAGGCATCACAGCCGAAGCTACCAAACCCCATTCTCCAGTTGACATACATGCTTACAACGGTTGCAATCAGTATGGAGGAAATGCACTGGACAAGGACAGACATCCGGTCAGCAATTACCACTTTGACCATTGAAGTATCATTGATGATCCTTGAGGTGAGCTGTCCAATGCCATTCTCAGGTTAGTGATTATGTGAAATTGAATTGCAGGCATGCGAATAGTCACTTTGAGGTTGAAGATGAGCAACTGGCTTTGGACTTGGAGTTTGCCCAGCAACTTGCTTTTGCACCTTATTCTCCACCATCCATGGTACTTGTCAGTTTTGCTTTCTAATTTAGTTTTCTTCTGTATTGCTTGATGTGTTCATAGCTTAAGAAAAGAGTGATGTGGTAAAGTTTTATGCTTGTGGTGATTATTGGAATTTTTGTTGATAGATTAGATTCTCATATGTTAATACACAAGTATGAATTGGGTCTTAGAATGATTGTATTTGATGTTTTGGGTTTTGTTTTTTAATGAGAAAGGATGGATTTTTCGTAGATTTTGCGGAGGAACTTACATGTTAATCTTATGTTGTTCTTTGATAATGGAGTTTGAAGTTTAGTCCAGTAACTTTGTAGTTTCATATGTATATATGTGCAGAATAATCAAACAACTAGAGAGTTGCCATTTGCGAGATGTGATGGACAATGTAGCATGGAGGAAAGTGTCTCCTGCCTGGTTGCTTTACAGACTAGGACCACTTTCCATGAGATTGAAGGTGGCGTGATGGCACTGCTGAGAGAGTGTTTGGAGTTGGAACCTAGAAATACGACTACTATTTTGTGTGGTTATACTGATCATGTTCAGAGCATTCGATCCAAGGATTCTGGGTGGGGTTGTGGGTGGCGTAACATTCAAATGCTCAAGTCACATTTGCTTATGCAAAGGCAGGAGACTCGAGATGTTTTGTTTGGTGGTGCAGGATTTGTTCCTGATATCCCATCACTCCAAAGATGGCTTGAGATTGCTTGGGAAAAGGGATTTGATGCAGCTGGGTGTGATCAGTTTGCTAACAAAATTTATGGCTTGAGAAGATGGATTGGAACAACTGAATGTGCTGCCCTTTTCCTTTCTTTTGGGCTGCGAGCAAGGATAGTGGATTTTGGTCCCAAGGAACTCGAACCATATTATCTCTCTCTTCCTGGTTCAAGTCTTGGGGAAGAGGTCAAGAGAATACATAATGGTGGAAAGAGGAAAGCAATTCAGGTTTGTGGACCAATGGATAGATATTTGCCGGAAAGGAGTCATGATATTAACCAAGCGAGTCCCAGTTGCCATGACAAGTCGAGTTCTACTAGCCAGAAAGGTGACTCTTGGGGTAGGAAAAGTCATTAAAATTCCGGAAATAAGTTTTTCAGGAAAAGCAAGGGTCATCAGGTTCTCATGGATTGGATCTGGAATTACTTTAATGATGGTAACGTTACCAGAACCGGCAACCACCGGGTGATTGTTAGTGACAAAACGAAAGTTTCTCTATCCCACGAATTTATTGTTTGAACATCAAATGACATTTAAAAGATCATCTTTTATGTTGTGTCCTAATTCATAGAGGTTCTTTGAGCAGACCCTTGTACTTCCAACATGATGGGCATTCGAGAACCATTGTTGGGATTCAAGTCAAAAATCAACAAAACGGGATGCAGCAACACACTCTTAATTTTGGACCCTGGTCATGTAATTCTCTGTCCTTTATGAAATCTGTGTGGCATCTTACCTTTAGCATGTATGTTTTAAATTTGATTACTAAACATCTTAATCCCTTTCGACTTGTCTGCAACATGATTACAGAGAACAGCAGAGATGGAAAGATCACTCAAGGAAAAGAGAGGATGGCAGAAGTTTGCTAATGGAACATAACAGTTTGCTTTGGTTGTATTGTTTTTTTAGGATCGGGCCTGATGCAATGATTTTGTTTCAGCTGTGTTATATTGATCCTGGCATTGCAAGTGGAGATGAAGTGGAGTTGCTCAAGACTGTAGATAGTGTTTTTCTTGAACTCTAAAGGACTGTTCAACATTATGACTTCTAAGTGGCTATGCTACTGTTTCAAATGCATAGTAAAAGAGAATTTGGATATCTGAAGAATGAACGTTCACTGTTCTAAGGCTTCTTGCCCTCCCTTAAGGAGAATGTTTAGAGAAGCTCATGCAGAAGGTTGTGCGCTCTTCTTGACCAATGATCTTGACTGCTGAGGGTTAAACTAGTGGAAATTAATGCTTCACTGAATCACTGTTCAAGGATTTTGTATGTGCAAGAGGAACAGAAAGTTGGGGAATCACTCCTATTTTATTCTTCAGCTTCTATGAAGCTCTGATCTTCTGTCAGCTCTTTAATCCGGGGTGTCTTGGTTAAATTATGTGAGCTACCATAATTTACTTTGATGCAAGTTTATTCTCTTGCATACTGTCTTTGTAACTGTGAACAACTTTGCTCATTTATCAATATATCGAAAAAACATTGCTACTTTGTTCTTCTACCCAACAGTTTATGCTGTCATTAACCTTGTGCCACCTCTATTTTGGTGACAAACTACTACCATACTAATACATTCAACCCTTAGAGACATATGCCTGAGGCTGTTTAAAGTTCCCTTGCTGTTTGCACACTTCAAAGATAACAGTATGCGATATGTTACTTTTCTGTCATGCTCTGTATATGATATAATCTTGAATAAACTCCCTCAGAGGCTGTTACTAGGATTGTTGAAAGCCTATGAGCAACTGTGATCCAGAATCAAATTTGATAAACGCAAACAAAAGTAAATGGTTCATCATCGAAATAAAAACACTCATCATCGAAAAAAAAGTAAATGGTTCAAATAAAAGTGCAAGATCGATCAATTTCCCAACAAACCTACATTCTTTCATTGCTTGCTAACACAACTTCCCAACACTTGCTAGGAGGAATAAGAAAATAAAGTCAAAGCATAATCAAACATTTGACTCTGCAAATTAAGCATTAGCTTTGTTCCTACATATTTCCTTTCAACATTAGGATATTTTACTTTTTATGTTTTCATTAGGATTTGTTTTATTTAGAATAAAGGATTTCTAGTCCTAGTCAGGATTTAGTTCCTAGTTCTAGTATGAATAGGTTTATTTCTATGCCTATATAAGGCACTTGCTAGATTGTATTTTCATATCAATAAGAAAATATTAGGGTTACGCTTACGTATCATAAAGCCAGCCATGAGCCTAAGCCCAAATCCTCGCCACCGGAACTGACACCCACATCCCCAGCCAAGAAGTCGAGGCCGAACAGCCCGGAGAAAGATGATTCTCAGATGTCAGATGCTGTTTTAGCCGCAGTGAAAGATGATTCTTGGATCTCAGATGCTGTTTTAGCCGAACTAGGCTGCACTCGCGAATATCTATTGCTCACTTCAGAAGAACGGGACGAGATGACGATTAAGGCCATATTGGCAAGGGAGGAGGCTCGTGGGGAAGTAACTGTAAGGTCAGGCTTACCACCACCATATCGTCCAGAAACTTTACCTAAGGGATATGCGTGGGGTTCTTACATCGCTTGGAGTGGAGAGAAAGATTTTGCTTACCTGATGACTTGCGGTAACTGTGGCAAGGATGGTTGTCACAAGACTCTTGACTGCCCAGATGGGGATACTGAAGAGGCTAAGGAGTTTAGGAGGCTGATCGCTTCCAGCCTCAGAGGCCTCTAGCTCTTCTAATCATGAGAAAAAGCCCGAGAACAAGTAATGTGCTGTGTGTATGAGTCGTGTTTTAACCGTCTAATCTACTTGTTATCTATCCTATGATCGACCCAAGTCTTCTGGATATTGGGAACTTAGTAGTATTGTGCTTGTAAACTACCCTAAAAACCTATGGTTGTTTCTAAGTCGTGGAAGTATTATGGCTCCATCTAATGTAATATGTGTTGTGGCATGCATTGTATTACCTTGTTTAGTGAACTAGCTCTTTGATCGACTCTTGGTGGAGTGTTTGAAATCGCCATATTTTATATAGAAACCAGGCTCTTTCAGCAAACAGAAACCGGGCTCTGGCACCAAACTGATGGGAGATTGTTTCGAACACAGGCCTCCGACACTACCTCTTAACACCAGAAACAAGAAGATCAAGAACAAACAAATACTTGCAGCCAAAGCTACGTTTATTTCATATCATTCGATGAATAATAAGGTCTTACAAACAATAACTTATAAAGGAAACAAACTCCACTTATTCTAGGAAGGAAATACCAGGCATATCTGATTCGAATCAAACTAGGAGATTACTCCCTAATATAGTCCTGCAATAAGGAGGGGCTCGGGTTGCTCTCTTGGGCCTTCATTTCTCTAAGTCGGTAGATACACCCGTATCACTAAGATTTGTTCCGGTGACGTTGGCCATCAAGAAAATCCTGGGAGTTGTGATGAGCAATTTTCTGAGCTTTTGGAAGTACCGGTCGAGTATTTGAAAGCAGTTAAATGGAGGTTGGTTGTTGACTCAGAAGGAAATAGTTTGAAAGCAGTTAAATGGAGGTCGGTATACGAAATTTCAAACGACAATACGAGGAAGACATTGCTACATGATTGGTTAATTAGCTTTGTAAGGTGAATCAGTATAGATTAGATGACACATTTCTTAAAATTTAATTCGATGAATATTTCCAATCTTTTTCTTAAACAAGATGAATTTTTTATTCTTAATACTTTACTACTTCTCATAAATAACATTTGTTCTAGGATATTCTCTATGTGTGTCTTGGCCTTATGCCAATAGGATATGTAGTTAGACTAGATTTATGTATTCATATCCTTACCATATTGGTATTGTGTAATTCCCTATATAAAAGGTTCATATCAATGAATAAGATGATGATTCTCTTGCTATCTCTTTGTCTCTACACTTTATCATTCATCACGTTATCATGCACTTTGTTCTAACCCTATAGCCAATAGCCCACCATTTTTTTTTCCAAATCCTAAAATCGGGCAGCCTTGTTTTTCCCGATTTCCGACCAAAATTCCGACTGTCCTCCACCGAAATTTTATATCCCCAGAAAGATCTCTCCGTCCCGATCCAACGCTGCCGGCCTCACCCTGAGAACCGGCCAGAAAGTCTCCGAACCGGCCGCCGGAAGATTCCAGACCGCCGCCGCTACCGACCACCGGTTCACCACCTTCCCTTAATCCGATTAACCTGAATTTTTGACAGAAGCTTCCTCATCCATAGGTGCTCCTTATGTCAAAATTTCAGCCCGAAATTCGAAGTAGAAGTGGGCAAAACGTTGTTTCTTCTCTCGGCCGCCGCTGCTGCCGTCCGCTCCGCTGCTTTCTTTTCATCCGATCAAGCATCCAAGTGTTTACGGTATGTTTATTTTACAACCCTAAAACTCTTCCAAGTTCAATAACCTCGGGAGAGATAAAGTGATTTCTCCCTTCTCCATCTCCATTATATGTTTGGGATTTTGTGCGTGCAGGTACCCAAATTCTGGAATTTTATTCGCGGGTCAAGAGTGTGTTTGATCACTCTTGTTTCTTTGTTCGGGTTGTGTTTGATCAACCCCGACCCTTCTTCGGATTGTGTTTGATCAATCCGAGGCCTTTTTCGAATTGTTTTTGATCAATTCGCGGCTTTTCTGGATTGTGTATGATCAATCTGAAGGACAAACCATTAAAAGCATTGTTTGTGACCTCTATCGAGTCTCATAACAGCTTGGTTTTGTATGCAAGAGCAATGTAACATTCTGCTCCTTTGAGTTTTGACGTACTAGATGCCTAAGGCGGATCTTTGCTTGGTATCTGTGGAACCTTTCATTGGAAAGATTAAACCACATGTTTTGACCCCCAGGCTAACAAGCCTAGATGCCGAGATTTCACATCTCATGCGCTTAAAGTCTTTGACGTGTCACATCGACAAAACCTTCAATGACAATCTGTGCAAAAAGTAATGACCACAAAGTATTGTGGAATGCACTCATGGAGCGTTTCTCGAAACGTTCATATAACTCTACTTGTTGAGTTATTAGTCAAGTGGATTGCTTACCACCTTAATTGACTACATATTGTCGATGATCTTTTGTGGCATCATGATCCATAATCTTTAGCGGATTCAATCATCATCAAGTTCTCTAGGTCCTTCAAGTTGGTGTGGAATTACCAACGAGACTTGATTTTGATCATACAAACGAAAATTGTATATACGATAATGTGATAAACTTATTGGGATTATCCCCTAATGTGGGGACAACAATATAGGTCATGGCAACGGCAGAAAACGTCGTGTCGATGTCTAGAAAAGAAGGGAGGTGTTGCCAGCTCTAATAGCGACACTCCCGGTCTAGACACCATTTTGTCAAAACTACTCACGTCAGCTCATGACATTAATGCAACCGTTGTGGATCTTCGGATCACTGGCTCAAGATTGTCAAGCTCCTTTAAATTGTGAATGCATACAAAAGGTATGGAAAATCAATATGAGGACAAGAACGTCATCCTCATGATCGCGAATATCAAAGATTCAGATCCTGCTCTAGCTACCCATGACTTTGACGTCATCGGCTAGACATTGATTTTCGTTCCAAGCTTTATGTACTAAGGCGTTGTATCGACGTCCTTCTTCTATTTGAGACCTCGATGTACTCACATTATAAATAATGAATGCCTTGAGAATTTTTTCGAAGTGAAACTATTCTCCTCTTATGGTTCATATTGATTTACAATCAAGATGTACACTTACATCATCCTTAGAAACATGGCATATTATGCCGATTTTGGTCCCTTCCTTTGAAGGTGACTCATGGCACTGCATCCTCAAGGAGGATTGCCCACGTGTTTCGGTTAAGTCTTCTACCCTATAATGGATTTTTCATCATCAATTATTCAACTAGGCTCATCCAAGCTCAATGTAATGTCTTAGAATTGTCCGAAATTAAGGAGATAGTGGTTTTAAGTGTGCCTCGCACTACCGACCCTCCACGGACATGTCTGGTTATACTGACTTGGAGTTACCGAAAGGTTTTGATTTTGGATCCCCCTACGCTATTAAACCAATTGCCGTCTTGCAAAAGACGTTGAAGACTTATCAAAGCTAGAAAATTATCATCATGATCGGATCCCCTAGGTCCTTGAGTTAATTTATGTTCATAGCAGGGAGCTTTTTGCTAACTAGTCATGGAGCTTTTTACGACCTTAGAACGATCGAAAGGACTTGGTTTTGATCATACACACGTCACTTTTGGCTAAGGCAAAAGCCTACACACCACCTGCAAGTTTCACAGCTTCGCACATGCTAAATTTGCGAAAAACAGCAATCTGTCCCTTCTGGACAGTCAACTTTGTTTGAGCTTTGTGAACAGCTCTGGACGAACCAGACAATGAGCTTTATATCATTGGAAAGCTCTACGAGTCTAGTTTTTAGAACTTTTCACGGTTCATCCATATCTATTTTAACGAAGAAGTTATGGCTGTTTTAGTGCGTAAAAGTCATTCTGCGCAGAAATTTTTATGCACTCTCGGGATTGCAGCTTTTCGTAGCTTCTTTCAATCCTTCTAAATGGTTCAAGTAAAACTATTTACTCGCCTATCTACTTCTTGTAGTTATGTCTCATAGAGACATTGAGTGTTTCGCAGATAGTGGAACTATCCACAACATTCTAAGGAACCATGTTAAGTTTTAAAGACATTCATGCTAATGGTTTTCATTTGAAAACACATTGTGAGAATGAACAAGAATTCTTTTGTGTATACCTCCTCATGAATGCGAACTGAAGCGTATCTTGGAGAAATTCATAAGTCAATCTAGTGAACTGTATGTCACTACGATTCGAATATCGAATCCCATGTTGTCGCCAAACATGATATTTGGGACACCGACTCATATAGGCTTTGGTTTGACCAAATTGGTCAACCTGGAAGAGATATAATTGTCCAAATTTTGAGAAATTCTCATGGACATCCATTCTTCCGCTCAAATCGAAGACATTCGAGATCTAGCATCACCATGAAGCATGGTGGTGACCCGGGGACATTGACGTCACCCGAACACGACTCCAATTTCCTGGAGGTCGTCCGGTCAATTCCTCAAGCAATTGAGGTGCACCGGCCTTTCCTCGATGTCGCATTGGCCCCCTGCAATGCTCATTGCTTGTTTTGAAAGCCTATTCTTTAGCTAAATAAGGAGTGAGACCCTCCTACGCTAAATAACACAAAAGTGAACATTCTATTCTTACATCAAACTATGTAGATAGATACAACCAACTTGCGGACACCTTTTTATGCTTTATGGTGTTGGTTGAAGTGTTAACACACTGGTCACGTGTTACACTATTATCTACTGCTTATGCTGCTTATACTTCTACGGGCTCACTACCCATTCTTTAAAGAAGTTCATCGGGATGTAAGTTGAAGTGTCCTGTATCCCATGTTCACACGCAATACGGTCTCACCGAGGCTACAACCAAGCAACTTTAGCTTGTCGCTCGAACATTATTGATGAGCACCACTCTTTCTATTGCGTCTTGGGGCTATGCAATATTTGCATGCAGCTTTACTATTCATCTACGACCCACCATCATTGAATTTGTTGTACTACAGCTCGTGACTGTGTACCAAGATTGACACGAAATTGCAATCCTTGAGCTCGGCAGGATTGAAACGGATCTCCAATCCTTGAGCTCGGCTAGATGTTATTTTTAGGTGCCGATCGCATTGCCACTGCGTACAATGATGAGTCATTTGAGATGAATAAATTTAGGTTGGATATGAACCTCCACCTATAATCCGCATATGTAGAAACCTTGTTAGGCGATCTCATTCACCGCTAAATTGTGGATTGTCACTTTGATGAGACAATATTCCCGCCGTTAGGGGAGATAAGAACACAAGTGTTCAAGTGGAACGACGTAAATTATCGTGGTTTGTCCCCACTAAGTCTCATCTTGATTCCAAATGCTTAAAGTGTTAAAGTGACGAGATCACATGCTGCAAATATGTCTGCAAGGATTGATGTCTTACAAAAGGACATGGCGCGACCAAAAGGTGTTGGTCTTAACGCCATCACCATGGATGGTGATATGGTGACGCCATATAGTGGCAAAATTGGTGTCACAAGGCCGTGTGGCTCCCTAAAAGGAGGGAGGCCCTTAGGTTCGATATTGTCTCGCACCAGAAAGAAAGCGAGCTTGGCACAACCTGATCCATTGATCAGTGATACTCAAATCCGTCTCATGAAGTCTGAATTGTGATTATCGTTGGGGGACGCCTCAATGTAAAATCCAATCCATATAAAGATCTCTACAAGTATTACACTAGTGTACATGAGGACGTGAGATAATGAGTCTACTATCGAACCACCCTTCGTTGATGGATATCAACTTAGTTGATTGGCCTAATGGAAAGATACGATCCAGCATTAACAAAGAAATAGGTCCTTGGGCAGGTGATGCCGACACCGCAAGCTAAACCCTATCAACTATACCTTTGTTAGATAGCGTAGTGAGAACAAGAGCTTAGACTCACCTTATGGCACAAGGTTTCTCACTAACACGCACTAGGATCGACTACGATGAGATATGCTCTCGTAATGGATGTCATTGCATTCCACTACTTTGTCAGTTTGGTAGTTTCCGAATAACTGAACATGCAGCCTATGAATGTGGTCATAATAACATCTCTACGAGATCAGAGATATACATGAAGGTCTTAAACAGACTTCATTCATCTGAATCAAGTGGCTCCAGACCACAGTAGCACGCGTTTGCTAAAGCTATTGAAACGCACATGGATTCTACTTGATTTGGAAGGGATATGGTGAATTATGCCTTTGCGTGTTCATTCCCCGGATTTACATGGACTCTTGATGGATCAAGAGATGCCAATATGTATCAACATCCGAAGAAAAAGATCTTGGGAAGACACAGTCTCGATAAGGCACTCGATGACTGTATTGATGATCAATCGGCTTAGGCGCTCTATAACTAGTGAGGCCTACATATACTCCCATGATTAGTCAAGGTCTTTGCTCTAAAGAGAGATCCGTTGTTTTGTCTAAAACAAGATGACAAATATGTGTTAAGAGATTGAGTTCTCATCTAAGTACAATAAGATGCATCAATGTACTCAACACAATACGAAAAACTTGACATCTCATTCGCTATGAAAAGTTGTAAAGCTAAGTGTAGCTATGCGCCCACGCAACGCCAATGTAATGGCAGTAACTCCTTTTTCAATACTTAATGGTATGAAAAGTTGACGCATCAAAGACACATCAAAAGTGAAATCAGAATCTGCCAAGTTTCGTAGGTCAACTTTCACGGGACCTACAGGAAATCTCACTCACTGAAAAATGGTGAAATCAGTACCATTTGAAAGGTCTATGTGTCTAATTTCCAAGGACACTAACCACTTGATCATATCTATCATATTGAGTGAGTTATGGCCGTTTTCGTAAAATAGGACGAATCTGTCCGAGAATCTGATTTTGGCAAAACAGTCAACTTCGACGGATTTTGTGAATAGATCCTGATGAACCAGAATGTGTGTAATATACGGTTGGAAAGATAAATGAGTCTAGTTTCCAAAACCGTTTACGGTTCGCTCATCTGTATTTCTTAGAGGAAGTTACGACTGTTCTAGTAATTGAAGGTAATGCTGCGCGGAAATCTGATTTCCTGCACGAACTTATGTTTTGAGTTCACAAGCGGCCTTCTCCTCAAGATCTAAGTGTAAAAGATCATTTGAGGACAATACGGCATGATTTAGTTAATCATTGTCTAATGCCACATTTGAAGACATGTTAAAAAGCATTGACATGCTAAGTTGTTGAAACTTCCGTGATTAGTAAGAATCAGGAAGAGCCCTATGATTGATGTAAAGATCAGGGGGAGGTGCGAACTTCAGGGGGAGTCTAGCACATACATACATGTCACTATCAAATGTGAAGGGTGCGTTGTACTCTTTTTCTCCTACGATCAAGGTTTACTTTTTCTCCCACAGGGTTTTTGTGACTTGACGAGGTTTTTGACGAGGCAACAGATCAGCACCATCGGCATATCAGCGCGCGGCACAAGGGGAGTGTTCTAGGATATTCTCTATGTGTGCCTTGACCTTATGCCAATAGGATATATAGTTAGACTAGATCTATGTATTCATATCCTTACCATATTGGTATTGTGTAATTCCCTATATAAAGGGCTCCTATCAATGAATAAGATGATGATTCTCTTGCTATCTCTTTGTCTCTACACTTTATCCTTCATCACATTTTTAGTTTTTGTAAATAGAACACTAGTAATTTACTCAAATATTAACCATATGTAACGAAAAACATGTGATTTTTGTCAAAAATTAGTGAGATTATAAAGGTCCAACCTCATGGGAATCTACTCCTAAATTTTCTCCAACTTGAACTTTTTTGGTTGAAAGCTCATTTTTCATCGGAAACTGAGTTATATACAACACACATTTTTTTGGTTGAAAACACATGTTCTTTTTTCCATTAATTTTTTTACACTGTTAGGTTCTGATTTTTTAGTACTTCTCGAACTGACAGAACTAAAAAATCTCGAGTCGATTTTTTTTATGATTTTTCAAAGTCAATATTAAGAATGAGGTGGAAAGAATGTGAAATATTGGTCATATGTAACGGAAAATGTGATTTTGCTAAAAACTAGTGTGGTTATGAAGGTCCAACATCATGGGAGCCAACTCCTGAATTTTCTCCAACTTTAATTTTTTTTTATCAAAAACTCGTTTTTCATCCGAAACTGTGGGATATAGCATACTTTTTTTTGTTGTTGAAAACGCATGTTCTTATTTTTTCACAAATTTTTCTACACATTAAAGTTATGATTTTTTAACATTTCTCGAACTGACAGACTAAAACAAAATCTCTAGCCGATTTTTTTATATGATTGCTTATTCAAATGTACATCACTATAAACTTTTCTGAAACAGGCCATAAAAGTCTAGTACACTAAATTAGTATTATAACTGTACCTACTCTAAACTTTCAGTGATGATATATACAATGTTAGTCTTCCAGTCAGAGCATCAAAGGAAAATGTATGTTCAATTCAAAGCTTCCTCACAAAGTTTAACTAATCAGGGTTTATTATGCCTCCTCTTTGGTGAGCACCCCCATTCCACTCTTTGAGATTAGAAGGTCTTTCATTTCTCTGTAACTTCTAAGCTCCTCCATGGCATCAGATGTCTTTCGAGGCATAAAGAAACCGGAAGCTGTAGACACTCCTTCCTCATGCTCAGGCTTCATGGAGTGAGAAGAGTAACAACTTGAATCTTGGCGCAGGGGCGGAGCTGTTCTCAGCATGTGAACAAGAACTCCGACAACAACACCTGGTGACTTTCTACCAATTGGCAATGACTGGGAAGTAAAATCCAAAGCTCTTTTGCCATAGAGATTTTGACTGCTCACCAAAATGTGGATAACACACCATAAGTAACATAGAGCTTGAGGCATTGTGATCTTTGGTTGGTTATGTAGGTTATTGCTTTCTTGGCCAAAATAAAATCTTCTTATGGACATTAGTTTTTAAGTTAGGTTTTGTAGGCTCTTTCGAGTTGTATCAGAGCTATGCTCCCGGTTGACCAGTCGTGGACTTGTATTAGAGTTTAACTCTCGCTCGTCCCATACGCCCCCTGGAGTAACATCCATTTCCATAAAATAAAAAAAATAAAAAAAAGAAGAAGAAGAAGAAGAAGCCATGCTCCAGGTAAAGGGAATTGGATCTATTGACGAGGTTATTTTCTCTTCCTTTTGTCAAACTCTACCTCTCTAGAATATTCACTCCCTTCTCAAGTCCTCATACTTTAAGACTTTGGGTCTAAATACACTTCTTCTCGCCTATGTGTGAATTAAACTTTTGAGCATGAAATAAAAGAAAAGAGAAATCTTGGCCACCCATTACGATTTAATGGCCCAGATTTGTTTACAAATCTTTCTTTTGACCTCCAGTCTCGTAGTAAAATAAATTACTTACCGTTACCACATAAAACTACAGCATTGCCCTTCCGTAACAGAATCTATGAGACGTATGCGTATTTTGGCGTTTTCAAGCTCAAGTTGGACAATGTGGTAACCAGTGCTGATAATCAACAAGAACATTTCATGATTTCCATCTTTCGTCTTTGGTTATATAGTTTTATGGGGGTTTAGGGTCCATGTACGTACTGTTGATTTTTGACGTACGTGGTTTACGAGTATATTTACGTTCATGATTTCCATGATGGCCTATTTTTCAGTGAAGGGAATGTTAGAGAACCCCGATGTGGAAAAGTGTCATATGTCATCTTTCGATTGGACTGTCGTAGGAGTGACGTGGTGTGATTGTCGCACATAAGATTTTATGTAATTTGATGTTGTGTGTATACTTTAGCTTGAATATTGTTTGTGTTTAGGATGTCGATTGCGAAATGTGGATTGTTGTCTTATAGTGTTTTGGTTTGCGAAATGCCCCATCGGTAGACGATTCGGATTTGGACGGCGGTCAAAGTAGGAGCATCGGAGGGTGGAGACTTAGTGAGGCGCGAAGAGAAGAGAGAGAGTGAGAAATGGAGAAGAAGTGAGAGAATGTGTTGAAATGTTTGATGTGTGTTTATTTATTTTTGGGTTTTTGAATAAAAGTTGGGAGTTACTATTTTACCTGTAATGTGATGCTTAATGAGGACAGCTAACCATTGCGGTACTAAATATTTGAATGGTTTGATGGGGGTCGTACTAAATATTTGAATGGTTTTAGGACTCTAATGGTTTTGCAAAACATGTGCTAATGCTTCATTATCTTGACCAATTATACATGCACCATTAAACGTACGGGAATTATTTTCCAATCTGTCGAGAATTTGACAACCTGAAGCAAACCTCATTTAAGTCACATGTGATGCTACATCATGTAAGTTTATGTAGAGATAGCAAAAGTTATGTCTTTCAATTTCAATTAATTATGCTTAGTTAAGTTGGTTTCATAACTTTCATTGATATTTCATTCTGGTGTCAAAGTAACTCTAAGCAACCCAGACAATGTTAACTAGGGGATGGAGGAGGGGCTGACACTTATGGAACATAATATACATGTGGTAATATATAATACCAGAACTAAACCAAAAAATCAATTTCTCCTTGTTACGGAAACTTCTTATACCTGACTGTTTAAATTCACCAGGATTTGCAAACCCAAGAAACTCGTCATCAGAAGAAGAATTGACTGCTTTGGAGTCTGGAATATTTGATTGAGCATCAAATATTCCACTGTTGTCCTCTGAAGAAGCTGTAGATGTGACTTTACCAACTGCATGGTAAGTAGTTAACGACGACTGAAAGAAAACAAAATTACAAAATAAGAAAAACACATGAAGAACAGAATAACATTTTACCAGCTGTAGCGGACCGCATTTCCTGGAATAGGTTCAAAAGTTTCATCGGTTCTGTTTTTCTACAACTAGGCATGTACAAGGATATCTCTGTAATACAAGACAAAAGGTATTCCATAGTCTTGAACTGACGATTGAACTCATTGTTAACAAAAATATAAGGATAAGTACTGCTTTCATTTTATAATTAAACATCACTTAAGTTTCATCAACAAAGCTGTTTCAATCATTTCCACATTTCTCTTCTAAAAATATAGAAAAACCGAGATATCATTACCCTAGCTTCCAGTTCTTCAGCTGTCTCCTTAACAAATGGGTGTTCCAAAAGAGCTGGCCAAGTCAAACAATTTTGAAGCACCTGTTTTCCAAGAACAAAACACCAGCAGCATTTAAGATTGGCAAAATTAATAAAACTATTCAACTGAAAAGTTATATATTTGAAATTATATAACAACCTTATTGAGCAATCCCTTCAGAAAGTTTTTAAAACTTGAACTCATGTTGTCAGGGTATTTGATGGGATCCTGAAAATGTTCAAAAGTAATATTACAATACACCTTTTATTCATGTACACAGCACAAACACATAAATTTGATTACATGTACCTTCACTATATGCCGAACTAGTGCATATACTGAATTTGTATAGAATGGAAGCTGGCCAACAAATAATTCATATCTGTATGCACACAAAATAAAGGTCTTAAAAAGTAAGGGGGAAAAGAAGAAAGTATAAGGCAGAAAAAGAAAAAGAATAGAGGCTGTGGAACTTGGAATCACGATAGTTTTACAATTCATTTGGATATTGTATTATATTCCATAATGAAACGTTGAAGAACAGCAAGACTAAATAGCAATAAAGTAACAAAAACAAACAATGTGAAGGAACAGATCAAATTAGAAATCCTCTTGAGCCAAGTTAGAATATGTTGAAGAGCAAATAGACTAAGCAAGAATAAGGTAAAAACAAACAGAGTTAAGAAACAGATTGATTAGAACTGTTCTAAAAGTTATAGGCTTAATCAAAGTTATTTGATTCCCGAAGATCGATATCTCCCGCCAGACGAATTTAGGAAGAAGAGTGTGATGGGCTTAATCAAAGGTATGCCGTTTATTTTGTTTTTTGTTTTTTGATTGCTTCTCAGGTATCAAAAGACATACATTTCATTATCCTGACATTTCAAATTAAGCTACGAAGGAGAAAGAACCTTATCCTTGTACAGGGTTAAAACAGAAGCTTCCAGAAACTTTACCAGAGGGATGTGCAAGGGGTTATATCGCCCCTGGGAGTGAAATTAAAAGTCTTGTTTATAATTAAGATGTTTTGCACCTATTGTGGCGCGGGTGCAGCTCACATGAATGAGGACTGCCCGAACATGGATACTCTAGAGGCTGCAGAGTTCATGAAGCTACATCCCAACATCTTTGCGCCCAAGACCAAGTAATGCATTGTGTACTGACTTGTGTTTAACCGTCTAATGTTGGCTGTTTTGTTTTTGTTTAATGCTTCCGAGCTAAAATAAGATATTTATTTGCTTCTTAATTAACCAAAAATTTTCGCACTGTCGAGCAAGTTTTTTGTGTGTTACAATTAACTCAGATGACATTTTCATTCTGGCTCCGCCACGTAGTAGATGAGAGGGCTGCAGATTTCTCTTAATCAGCAATGCAACGGATCAACAAAGATTTTTTTCAAACAAGCACTAATTAATAAAGAGAGGGCTACAGATTACTCTTAATAAGCAATGCTACTGATCAATTTTTTCGAACAAGCAGTAATTAATATAGAGAGGGCTGCATATTTAAATAGAAAGTTTATTGATGGCAATACATTATTCAACAGTCGGGTGTTTGAAGAAGCAAAATAGGATCAGAAGCTCGATATAATCCAGCTTTCACAGATTAAGAGCGGCCAGCCATAAGATCATATAAAAGAATCTGCAGGATTTGAAACTTATATAGGAACGGATTCTACAAGAGTAGGAATTATAAAATCCTTGAGTATACTCGAATGATGAGTAGTGTAAGTATCTTCATACTTGTATGCAACATCCATGGCACAAGCAAAGTTAAGAACTCGAGTTAGTAGCGGCCTCGGAAGAGCATTAGGAAGGAAGAACGATTCGTTTATGTCCTTCCATGCGTCACTCAGTCTTCTACGCAATTCAGTCATTGCTTCTTCTTCTGTGGCACCATGTTCTTTCATGTAGCACTCCACAGATGAGATATCAGTTCCTCTCTCTAGCTCAAACTACAAAGACAATGTGAGACATGATCATCTTGGTTCAATATTTGCTATGTAGAAATAGGTATATGGTATGTACCTTGTAGTCTGCTATGTCATCCATAAGTCGGCAAACTACTTCAGCTCCTTTTACAGCCCTGGGATAAGTGGCCAACCAATCGAAGGAGTCTTGCGTTGCAATATCTCCCATTCCAACAAAGGCTGTTGTTATCAGCATACGGTAGGCCGTGCTCGGTAGTGCTAAGTCCATGTATTCATCCAACGTTGGTATGTGTTTCTGTTGCAACAATTTTGCTTCATGGAAGTAATATGTTGCTTGCTTTTTCATCTATATAAGAGACATATATGCAGCCGATTAACATTTGTTACTTGCTAAGGAAATTAAGTCGTGTGTTACTTGCACTACGTATATAGAAAGGTACTAGGTAAATGGGGCTTACAGCTTCTATGGCGTAGTGGATTCGATACAAGTTTCCCTCCTTTGTGAGCTCTTCTTCAATTTCAATATAGACTTCTAACATCGCCTTATAAAAAACTTTCATATAATCTGGCAATGGATCTATGGCACAGATATCCCACCTAGTTAATCAATTAGTTGAGAAGTTAGCCTTGCATTCCTCTTTGGTTGAAATCACACAGTTTTCTCAATTTTAAATAATAGAATTACCTCTGAATAGCTTCAGTGAAGAGCTCTAGTTCTTCGAGTGTGCCCTGGGTATCATAAATGTCATCGATAATAGATAATATTGCAGTGACTTTGCAGGATGTCCTCCTAGCAAAGGAAAATTGTGGTTCGAAGTACACTGACAAAACCCAGATGAAGTAAACTTCGGTAATTCTGTCTCTTACAAATGGTAGCTTGTTTTTCACGTCCAAGTTCTTCCACCACCTACGATCAATTACAAAACAATTTAATTGGTAGAACTATAAACCCTAGAGTGTTTTTTTAGCAGGTGAAATCAACACTGTTTTTCTTTCTTGGTTAGTTAGTGACTAGGTGAACATAAACATACAAGAGGATTTATTCTATTTTGATAGATATTCACGTAGTTTGATAGTTAACCTTGTTATTTCACATAGCTCCTTCTGATGGAGTTGCTGCACGAAGTTGAAGTCCAACTTTGCAAGACTTAGGAGAGTCTCGTTATGTGAATCGCAGTCTTGGTAGATCGACAAGTAATGCCTTGCTTCCACCCTCGCCACGCCCGTTCGAAGTGGCTGATTCAAGGCATGGGATACTAGATTCGAAAGTGGAGGGCTTAAACTGTGTTTTATCGACTCAAGATGAGTGGTGGTGAAGGCTAGTGCCTCTTCGAGTATCTCTTCTCTGTGTACCCTAAGATGGGTGGCTTCGTACAAGCTTAACAGTCCTGATACATCACTCTGAAGAGATGCCTTAAATGTCTGATGATTTCCATCCTTGAACTTGTTGAATATATCTGCATCAGTAGGCAATTCCTTAGACGAGCATCTATATATTATATTATCGATATATAAACAGATAGAGACATAGTGATAGAAGAATTTCATGTCTTGTTTGTTATCAGTATAGAAAATTAGAAATTGAAAGAGTTTACAAAATCACAACAAAGACAATAGCATTCGTAGTTCATAACGTATTTTTCTTCTTCTTAATTTAATAATTTGAAAACGAGACGATCAAAATTGACACATATATTAGCACGCAACTTACCACATGAAATGTTATAACCATGTTGTCTAAGCAATCGAAAACGCAGAGCAGTAGTGTAAAGGTCATCATCATCAGTACCACAAGAGTAGTTGTGGTGAATTTGTTTCAAAATCTCATCAATCTCATTTTCAAAATGATAGGCCACGCCTAAACGTTGAAGGTCATTAACCAAGTCTATTTGTTGTGAACCAGATACATTAGCGGGATCCATTAGAATTCTCTTCACATCTTCTTTCAATTCTCGAATGTGTTGCTCCAGTTTAATGTTAACTTCCTGCACATGCAAATTGAAGATCAGAAATACCGTATGATTTAGTATTTTAAGGGTTGTAAGTAAAATATGTATATACATGTATGTGTGGACGTTCCCATAAATGAATGTTAGGGGATCAAAAGAACATAAATATACATATAGCTTACATGGTACTGCAATGATGCATTTCAATAAAATCAAATTATGCCGAACGTCTGAAGATTTATAGTTAAATGTAAGTATTTTTCGACGGAAAATATAAAATCCTACCGTGGTGGAATAAGAGAGAAAATGATCATTCCAAATGCATGGGGCATACTCATAATAAGCTAGAGGTAGCTTAACATCAGCACCAGTGTCTGGCTCGTGAACTTGAGATGCTAAAACTAGGAGAGACATAATGCAGGAGAAAACTTTTTGTACGAGTAAGTTGATAAGTTGATGAAGAACTCAATTCTGCTCTGCACTATTTATAATTGAATAGTTAAGACTTAAGCGCGCAAATTTTCCACCCAACAATAGTCAGGTTACATATTTTCAACTACATGATTTTTCAACGTTATTGAATATTATGTTTTGACTCATTCAAAACTGTACATAGATATTTCATATTCTAAACTTCTCTCACGTCATGGACTTTTCTCTCTGCCATTTCATAGGGGGAAATCACCTGTCCCGGACTTCCCAATGCTAAACCTGTGCCATCAATAAGAAGCGGACACGTGGAAATCCGTTAAACAAAATTCAACAGAACTCTAACTGTGTTAGAGTCCATTACATTTAATTTTTGAGATTTAGTAAAAAGAAAATAACAAAATATCTCCCGGTCTCAATCGTCTTTTCTTCTTTCTTCTCCAGATGGAATCCAAGGTTAAGCGGACAAGTTCTCTTTCCAGAAGATCAAGTAAAACCAATAAGCCATGGTAAGTGGGAAATTATACATACGATCCAAGGAGACGAGTTCTCCTTCTCTGTCTCTTTTCAAACACCACAAAGTCAATTAGTTCACACCCTTCGATCACAACCAGCTCTCCCACAAGTCAATTTTAGCTCACCCAAAATTTCCATCGAATTCGTCCTCTTTCAACCCCAAATCTATACTGCAATTTTAATGCTTTTACTTATCAATTTTGTTTGCTAATCATTACCAAACACAGAATTCCACACCAAAGCACGAAAGCATTCGCCCGAGATGAAGCTTCGCTGGTCCAACGCCGAGATACAGCTGGATCCTCGTTGCTAGTAAATGGGTCGAGAGAAGGATCTTTTTTTGTCTTTGATCTGATCGTATCTGATCTGATTCGATTTCTTGATTGAAGAAGGCAGAAGGAAGAAGAAACGGCGGAGGAGCTGGGTTTTTTTTTTTTTTTGCAAAGTTAAACTGGAATTTTTACTTTTCTTTCAGTAAAGAATTAAATATAATCAATATTTAACAGAGTTAGAGTGGAATTCCATGTGTCAGACGCTTATTAATGGCACAGGATTAGGTATTGGGAAATACAGAACAGGTGATTTCCTCCCTGTACGTAGATAGAAATATGCTAAACTTTTTTTCTTTTTTCTTTTTTCTTTTTTTTGGATACAGCTAAACTTTTCTCTTTAGCCGCCCGCTTCTCCTCATGGATTTTTCAGCGGGAGACTAATCTTGGACTTATATATATATATATTTTTTTTTGTCTCATTCAAAACTGTTATTGATAGAAAATTCTAAGCGCCTTAACTTTTGGGGTGTGACATTGTGAAGAAACGGGAAAAGATTAAAAATGGAGTAGAGAAGGAATAAACAAATAAAGAATAAGGACTAACCTTGTATACCTTCCCGAAGGAACCTTCACCTAGTTAAAAATAATGACATGCGTACTACATGGTTCATTTTGATCCCGACCGTATTAATCACAAAATAATTAATTAAAAATGGGGGACTTTAGGTTGAACTAGGTACTATGTGATTTGAGAGCAAGAATAAGTTTAATGTAGTTTTCCATAAGAAAAATTACATTTAACAAACTTTAATGGGCGGGCTGCTGCAGGCTAGGCTCATTCTGTACACTTCTTACTTGGGGTGTTGCAGCTAGTATAATATATCATCACTGCAGGTAAGAACCTGACTGGAACAACCCTACCTACGTACGTACCCTGGTTAAATTATTTTTCCAACGGTGTTACTGTCATACGTACGTACGTACTCAATGTGCTATATATGACAGTTAATTAATGCAACTACAATCAAACTCATTCACTAACCATGCGAAATTTGGAAACAAAATTACTCAGCTAATAACGATATGCAAACTCAACCATACCTAAATTGCATAAAAACTGTTTTAATTTTCCAACAAAACTTACCAAATATAACGATTCGCACAGGAATCACAATCAAACCGAAAACGAAACCCTAACCTTCGTACCCGTCGCCATAACCCAACCCCAAACCAAAAAAATTCGAAAGCAAAGATCTAGGGCTAGTGGTTACGAAGACTAGTGAAGCAAAATAAATGAATCGGTGACTAATTTAGTAGACAAAAACCAAACGAAACGAAACAGAATTAATGGAGGCGTAACAGTACCTTGAGCTCCGATATGAGCATAAATGGAATTGCTATCAATTTCAGAGAGATTGAGAGAAAAGCCAAGTAAAGCTGGAAGTGAAATGAGAGAGAGAGAGATTTGAAAAAAAAAAAAAAAAACCCAAACCCCACATCGTAAAAAAATAATAACATCGATCAAGTTTGCTCATTTGCGTATGATTATTATTCATAGTTAGGGTTTAACTATGTGATCTGTATCATATTTGTGTATTAAGATTCATTGATCACCAACACCACTAGTTTGATTAGGATCATGCCGCCGATCTAACTCTGATGTTTCTATTGAATTCATTTCAATTGATTTGCTCCTCATTGAGTGTCTATCATAAGACATACATTTCGTTATCCTGACTTTTCTATGTCTTTCATTCAATACCACTGGGGTGCAAAGCTATGAAGAAAGATCTTTATCCTTGTATGGGGTTAAAAGAGAAGCTTCCAGAAACTTTACCAGAGGGATATGCATGGGGTTATTACGCCCCTGGGAGTGGAATTAAAAGTTTTGTTTATAAGATGTTTTGCACCTATTGTGGCGTGGGCGCATCTCACATGAATGAGGACTGCCCGAAGAAGGGTACTCCAGAGGCTGCAGAGTTCATGAAACAACATCTCCCCGTCATCTTTGCGGATGAGACAAAGCCCAAGATCCCCAAGTAATGCATTGTGTACTGACTTGTGTTTAACTGACTCTAGGTGGAGTGTTTGAAATTGCCATATTTTTGGTAGCCTCAAATGGCAAAACATATATGTTTGAACGCACACTGTGACACTAGACATATACCAAAGACTACAACCTCTATGTAGTCATGTTTGATCAAAGCCAAAGCCATATAACTCAGTTGTGAGAATGTTAATTGATCGATGAGAATCGAGACTCAGCTGTGGTGAATTATTGTGTCTCTGGCGGCTCATCTTTTTGATTACTCGATGACTCGATCGGTCTGTATCTTCTTAGCGGTGACTCCCCAAGAGTTTATTCTAGTCTAGTTAGCTCTAAAATTGGAAGTTTGAACGAACATGAAATTTTCAAAGTTCAGCAAGTTCAGCCCCCTCCATTGAAAATTTGAAATTGATCAACCTTGTAAAACGGCCTAAATTTCTGCAGAAGACTAATAAAAATAAAATAAAAATTGGTAGGAGGAATTAGGGATAACGGGTCATCGATACAACATAAAGACAACTGCTACAAAGGGTTGTGTTTCTACTGCCCAGTTCATACAGGAAAACTGAACATGGCATGAGACTGAGTACGCATTACATTTACAGCAGTACAGTAATATAAGAAGGCCTTCAGGTGACTAATCTTGACAGTAGCAACACCCTAGTAGGCCGAGCTCAAATTTGGTGACCATGTTGCTCCAGTGTGTTCAAGGGCCGTCTTGTTGTGCTGATGAATGAAAAGGAGAATTCAGAATCGAATTGAAACCAAAGAAGTAAAAAGCAATACCAGTAGGCACATACAGCAAGCTCTTGGAGACAGAGAAAAAGAGATTCACTGCTTAAACCCTAACCTGCAAAGATTTCTCGTATCAGAGGTTCACTGTATTTTCTCACATCCACATGGATAAGCCTGTTTCCTAAGAGATATTGAACTCTCTTGAAGCACCATTCTTGAGGCTGTGTCATTGATTCTGGATCTATCTTAGGGACAAGCTGCTGTGTCATCTCAGTGAAAATTGTGTTGACATCTTTTGGAGTCCGACAGAAGACCCGGTAGTAATTATATCCCTTCTTTGAAACTATCATAGAAGTGCAAATGACACCCTCCCTGTAATATAAAAGTTATAACCAGTTTCAGATAAATTGTCTATTATCATTGTCTAATTAAATTATTTAAATAGGATAATGAGAGTACCTAGAAGTCATTTGCTGTTCAAACTCAGTAAGTGGTCCTGCGGCTAGAGATGTGATCCTCACAAGAAGAAGGCAATTTGAGTAAACCATAGGGAAACATCAAATGAAGAATACACGGTCCAACTTCCTCATGTGACAACTCAAAATTAAAACCTTCTTCATTAGGGAAATAGTACACTGAAAAAAAAGAAGATTAAATTAATATACAGAAAGTATTCTAGATTAAAAACAACACTAATTTATATATAAACTGAGATTTTAAATTTATCGAACATTAAAATAACTTACAATGTGTTGGGCCACTGGTGTAATTTGAACACATGCCTGCACAATGTGCGGAGACTAATGAAGCTTCTCTGGCCTGATCCTTAGTCATTAAGGATGAGCACCCCTAAAATATTAATATAAAAAAAGGCAAAATAAAAGCAAAAAAGAAAACAATTAATAACTTACAAATCGCGTAACATGCGATGTGCATAAACGGAACCCGAACTAAGCACGAGTTGTTGCTTGATGTTTTCGAGAGCCAAATCTTTGATTTCATTGAGGTGCTCCAAATCAGATTAGTCCTTTTGTATGATAAAGGAATTGTTGCATTCATGATTCTCGCCTTACAACTACCGACCGAGAGTCTATATGTGAGTTTTTAACATTCAAAATTTATTATACTATGTGTGCTTTTACTAATTTAATATTTTTTTCCCACTTTTTGTTTTTCAGCGGATTCTTCAGATAAGTTCCATACAATCTCGACCAGGTCGAACCTCTTTTATCTACAATGCGGGAATAAATATAGAAATGAGCAATTTCTAGAGTATTTGGTTTATGTAGTTGCGGATTGTGAACAAAACAGAGAGTTAGTGGGTGTTGATCTGTTTGCGGGGATTGCCCATACATATCTAAAAAACTATAGCATTAGAGAGCCCGAAAATACGTTCACTATCGGAGGCATTTTAATTGGTTGGCTTTCAGACAAGGTAATTATTTGTTTATATTTATTATTTTTATTCAATATATGATAGTATTTTTTTATTGCAGAGGTATCAGGCTTATAATGTTCTTTACAATTTACCTTGTCTGAAAGCTAACCAATTAAATGCCTCCAACAGTGAACGTATTTTTAGGCTCTCTAATGCTATAGTTATTTAGATATGTATGGGCAATCCCCGCCAACAGATCAACACCTACTAACTCTCCGTTTTGTTCACGATCCGCAACTACATAAACCAAATACTCTAGAAATTGCTCATTTCTATATTTATTCCCGCATTGTAGATAAAAGAGGTTCGACCTGGTCGAGATTGTACGGAACTTATCTGAAGAATCCGCTAAAAACAAGAAGTGGGGAAAAAATATTAAATTAGTAAAAACACATATAGTATAATAAATTTTTAATGTTAAAAACTCACATATAGACTCTTGATCTCCATTGCTTGGGTCAGCAGTTGTAGTTGTAAGGCGAGAATCATGAAATGCAACAATTCCTTTATCATACAATAAAGCTGCAATCGTAGTTCCCATTTCAACCTATCAAGTAGATCAAGATATACTTGGATGATAAAAATAAAAAATAAAAATAATGATAACAGAAAAATTAATATTGGATGAATAAACTCCTTCAAAAGATAACAGAAAAATGTAGTAACAAGTTTCACATAAGCAAGTTTAACATAATGTGGTAAAAAACACATAAGCATTATTGAAATGAACAACACATAATGTTGAGATATTGAAATGAATAAGATTGGATCATTTCCATACAATATTAAAACCAGCAAACTGTATGATATAGTCATTTCTAAATATATTTCAAGCTAAAGTAGGATGGGGAAATAGGGGTACGAAAGCTGAGATATACAATATTAAAACCAGCAAACTGTATGATAGTCATTTCTAGATATATTTCAAGCTAAAGTAGGATGGGGAAATTGGGATATACAAGAAAGCTGAGAAGATTATTTCAGATGGCTAACAAAATCAGAAAGGCTACCAACCTGTATGGCTACTTTAGACGAAAGTAACGGCTCTTCAAACAACATATCATTATGGTAAGCAGGATTTCCAATCTGCACAGAGAAGAGAGAGAGAGAGTATTAGAATGAAGAATCTAGCCACATAGCTACAAGGTTTAATTAATTAGTCTCTACATTCTGATCGTGAAATATAATCGTTTGATTAATTAATAGAAATCCCTTGAAGAACTCCAGCAGAAAAGGCAGGTTAATTTATTCAAAGAATCCCTAAATACCAAAAACATATATAAATTGTCGATGTATATCAAATGTTGAGATAGTGAGATTTATAATACAGTGTGATTAGCCAATGATTCCAAATGGAAAAAGATAAATGATATTGAGTTTGGAAGACCAAAAAGAAGTTAGATGGGTTATATATCCCTAATGTATGCCCCAAATATTTCTCAAAATTGAGAGACAAGGAAACGGATGTTGATTTGAAAGTAAACCAAATCTAACCTTGTCCATGTGAGCCAAATCAGAAAGGATCATCAGAACATCCGGAATGACTTATTTTGGGCTTGAACGATCCAGCAATCTATGCATGTTAGTAGGATCCGACAAGTATTTAACCAAAAGTTGAACTGCCAATGGTCGCAGACCTATCATCTTGGCCAGAAACGCCACAGGTCTCCCCAAATCTTTTAACTCCAAATGTTCTAGACACCAAAGAACAATACCAGGCACTCCTACCTGAAAATTTCAGAAGTAATAGTTAGAGAACCACAAAGGTACCAGGATGGCACCGGATTCAGCATCTTAACTCATTCTACATATCTCATTTAATAATGTGCATGCTGTCAGTTTCCCTAGAAGTGATTCATTAGAAATGAACAACGTTCTGAAAAAGAAACTACATATGAAACAAAACCCATTCCATTGCACTGTGTGGAGGAAAAATAAATGCAAAGGATCAAACCTCCAAGAGGATTTTGATGTACTTTCCCAGGTCCTCCTCAATCACTTTCACCATGTCTTTGTCTTCTATGCCGACTTTAACACCTGGTGATCCCATGTTCAGAAGGATCCCACTGTTAACTGAGGCAGTCGCAGCTGGCAATCCTGGAGCATTCTGAACAGCCACAAAAGGAAATGCCAAGAGGTCAATTATTGCGTTTGTTATATCTCTTACGCCATCCATTCCTCCACCAAGGCCAGCCCAGGACTTTACAAGTTTGAGATGCACATCGGATATCAAGTCAGCGAAGAGTTTGATATGATCACTTCTAAGCAGAATCTGACGAAAGGTTAAAGCTCCACCTGAAAGGCACTGACAAATAGATGATACTGTCCACACAACTCCTATAGGGGAAAGCCCAACTTTATCACTTGCATTGGATTTTTCTTCAGGAGAAGAATATTGTTGGTTTTTGGCTAACAAACTGATTAGAAGCAGAGGGATATTGCTTGCACACATTTGTTGGACAGCTGAAGGTCCTCCCCACCTCAATCTCGCCTCCAGCAGGCCAACACATCCATCCCTAAGGCCATGCCAATTTGAGAGAACACCATTGGTGCCATTAGGACCTGAGACAATCTCACTGTTTGATGGAAGTTTGAGGTATTCACAAAGTGTGGTGGTTTGAGGAATCAAAGGCACAGCTACTTCAAAGACAGAGGAACCAACAGAAGCTCCATATTCAAAGGACAAATAGATGCCAGTGCCAACATGGCTGATGCACTGTGAGCTCGAGAGGAAGTATTTGTGCTCTCAGCAGAAGAAAAGTGATGAGCAAGGACAGAAAGTCGAGAAAGCTGATTCTTCGAGGATGTAGTAAGCATAAACAGTGCAGAATTTCTTCCAGTCGCCTTTAAACATTGTGCAACTGATGCAAGGATGAGGCAGGAATGCAGAACCAATGTATTGGGATCGGTTATTTTGCTCTTCAAGTTGGTTGTCTCTATTGCTTGTGGATCTTTACTTTGAGATGAAATGCATAAAGACAACAAAGAGAATATCTCTGAAATAATGGTCGTATCACCTCCACCGCTGACAACAGTAGTAACAGGTAGGAACAATTCCACTCTGCAAGCAGCACCTCAACAATAGCTGAAACAGGAAAGGAAATTGCAGTATCAGTCTTCTGAGCAGACAAAACCGAAATATAATAGGAACATTTGATATATTTTCATGAGAAAAGGCTTTCAAATTACTTTGTAGATTCAAAACCATTGTCTACACATAGACAATTAGGATAGGGAAACACCTGAATACCAGCATAGAGTGAAGCCTCAGGACATTGATGAAGGCAAGAATGGATGGCAACCTGAACTGGTTTAGATCTAACTAGCGCTCTAGTAACTTCAGCTACAAGTTTTGCTGATTCTGTCAAAATCACAGAACCTCCTCGATTGATCCCTTGCTGGACTACGCATAGTGTTTAGAGCGGAAAGGAAACGGCATTTCCTTTTGTAGAAAAAAACTCTGATGCATCTACCAATAACCAAATAGCCCTGCATGCTTCACATGCTGAACGCAACATATTTGAAGAACCAGAAATAAGACTTTCTCCAGCAGTAGCTCAGCAGAGACAAAGCTGATCCGCTAAACCAGATGTTTTAGCATGATTCAAAATCTGTTTCACTGCTTCATTAGGACCAGAAACCTCCTGGAGACCTGGAGTTAAGAATAACTCTATAAGGCCCTCATTAACTCTTGTTAATATGGCAGTAATGCAAGCTATGGATTCAAGCATAACTCTTCCAGATGCATCTTCACTGCAACCAACAACCTACACATTCAAAGGGATGAGAACCAGAAGTAGGACCCTAACTTGTTGCCGTAAAGTAACATGCACCACAGATAGAATCAAACCTGTGAAAAAATATCAGCTAAAGCAACCCAGTGCCAGAAATATGAGCCTCCAATGTCATGTTCAACATTGTCTACCAACACTTTGATTACTGAGAAACTCTGCAAAAGTAAGACAGCAAATGTTCTTATCTTACATTTATCATCAGATAGCAAGAGAGGGGGTGACAGTTATATTTACTTGTTAGTTTGTTCATTTAAGATATTAAAGCTCAAAAGTTGGATAACTTGTATAAAACTCATAAGAGTCGGTAAATAGGACAGAGATGAAAACAACAGATATAGCAAAAAAAAGAAAAAAGAAAGAAAAAAACGTTGGGGATGGAGAAAGTTTTCATTTGTCCATCAATTTGACATTGATTAAGACACTAATTTATTTCAACATGTCTACAAATGAAATCTCAGAAGTTGCAATTGATGGGATGGGGATGGAAACAACAACATTATTAGTCGAAAATGAATGGATTCATTTGGCATGTATAAGTGTGGTATGCTAAATTTCTTGTCTAGGGAACTTTACTGAATACAGAGACATGCAATACGCAGATACAAGGATTGTAAGAACCTGCCAAAAGTACAATTTGAAATGAGCAAAAGAGCTTGGTAATTTATTGACAGCTAACCAAGCCCATAAAACACAAAATTCCAGCATTTGTGGCTACAGAAATGCATGTCAACATCAGATACAAAAGGCCCAAAGTAACTGGAAGAAATAAAAAATGAGTTATAGAATAATCACTCGTACCTTTGCTCTTAACTCATTCAGTTCAGAAGATTTGATGCTCACAATGAAAGTGGTATAAGCCAGAATTTCATGTAAGATTTCATCAAGCAGGATTTCATCAAGCAGCCTGCTTGATGAAATCTTACATGAATTCTTGCTTATACCACTGGAATTGATGGCACCAGCTGCAACTAAGTTTGAAAGGATTCTTAAGCATTGATTTGAAGTAAGAATATCTTGATCCCTACAGATTTTATATATCAGTGTTCCACATACACGCGCCTAGAATGCGCCTAGCAAAAAGGAAAAGCCAGAAAGTGAGAGAGAGTTGCTCCTCTCCTGGTCTCGGCTGGGAGAGGTTAGAGTTTGTCAGACGAGTCTTCTGGTCTTGATGATCATTTTCTTGTCTCGTTGGTGTACTGGAGATTTAGTAGCTCTTTCAGGAAGTCATTTTTCGGCCTTTCGGTCTGAAATTGTTATAAGTGGTTCATTAGTGGTCATGTTTGTATTATTTATACCACTTGTAACATTTTAGGTATGAATACATCTTATTTGATCAAAAAGAATATCTTGATCCCTGTGTGTGTTCAACAAAACAATGACGTATTAAAGAACCGAACTAGAGAGTAGGCTATATTCAAAGGAGTCGTCCAATTCAGCTTACCTGCTCGATCTGGAGTTTTGGGATCCTTGCCAGCATCGTTTTATGGGTAGCAGAACATGTGCTAATGCTCATTATCTTGACCAATTATTAGTGCACCCTTAACCGTACGCGATTTATTTTCCAGTCTGTCGAGATTTGACAACCTGAAGCAACCACATCATTAAGTCACATGTGATGCAACATCATGTAAGTTTATGTGGAGATAGCGAAAGTTATGTCTTCATTTCAATTAATTATGCTTAGTTAAGTTTGTTTCATAACTTTCATTGATATTTCATCTGGTGTCAAGTAACTCTAAGCGACCCAGACAATGTTAACTAGGGATGGAGGAAGGGCACACTCTTATGGAACATAATATACATGTGGTGATATATAATACCAGAACTAAACCAAAAAATCAATTTCTCCTTGTTACGGAAACTTCTTATACCTGACTGTTTAACTTCATCAGGATTTGCAAACCCAAGAAACTCGTCATCAGAGAAGAAGTGACTGCTTGGAGTCCGGAATATTTGATTGAGCATCAAATATTCCACTGTTGTCCTCTGAAGAAGCTGTAGATGTGACTTTACCAACTGCATGGTAAGTAGTTAATGACAACTGAAAGAAAAACAAAATTACAAAAAAAGAAAAAAACATGAAGAACAGAATAACGTTTTACCAGCAGTAGCGGACCGCATTTCCTGGAATAGGTTCGAAAGTTTCATTAGTTCTGTGTTTTCACAACTAGCATGTACAAGGATATCTATGTAATACAAGACGAAAGTATTCCATTGTCTAGAAAAAAAATTGAACTCATTGTTAAACATATATAAGGATAAATAACTACTTCATTTTATAATAAAAACAGGGGAAAGATACAGGTTTTGCGGCTTTTGCCACACATCAAAACAAAACAAGCTAAAATCTGTTCAAACGCCAATAAAAAGTCTCAAATTTCTACTACTTTTGCAAACCAAAGTAAAAACTTCAAAACAAATCACACTATCCACTAATTCCATAGTAATCTCAATCAGACTAAACTAAGCCCAAACACAACACAACCTAGAAATGGGGTACTCACCTGATCTGCCCCCAATCCAATCCTCAAATCCTTCAAACACCGCACAAATCTCTTCTGCAAAGGAAACAAAACAGAATTAGAAATTCATAACCCACAAAAAGCTTATCACTTTCTTCACCACCAAAGCAAAAAACACCAAACCCTTATCATAAAACCCAAATCTTTCATACATTTTCCAATTCAAAACCCCACACTATCTCAAGAAAATGTGAATCAAAAACTCTTAAAGGTTGAAACTTTACTGTCTAAGAATGGTATCTGCTTCTGTTAGTAAGCTTGAAACTATAGGGGTTTCAGAGCTCAAAAACTCAAAGAGTTTTTGAATCTCAAAGGAGGCTTCAGATTTTAGGGAAGAGAAAGAGACGAAGTGTTGTGGGAAGAGAGTTCACACTGAAAAAGGGTTTATAGGCGCTGAAATTATGGGCCGGTCAGGAGAATTAGATGAGTTTATACAGGAACCTTAGGTGGCACTGTTGGAGTGGCACTGTTGGAGTGAGTTCCAACAGCAAGAAGGTATCTGCCCTTTTTTTTTTAACTCATTTGTCTTGACTTTCTTTCCTTTGGACTTTTATTGTCGGATGGTAGTAGACTTGTAAATGGACCGGATCTTAATCTGGATCTGTTACGCATCCTTGTTTTCAAACGGGTTTGGATCAAAAATTTGACTCGTTGATCTGTTAAGGACCGGATCCGTTAACCCGTTTAAAACGGTTCTGATACGGATTTTGTCTCTCTTGGGTGAAAGAACTTAAACATGATTGGGGTTCGTGGTGGTGATGGCGGATAATTAAGTAAAGATTGTGTCTTCCTAGAGTGAAAGACCCAAAACCCAATCAAGATGCCGCGATGTGCGGCAAATTACCGTTAAGTGTGGGGTTAACGGCCGAATACCAGGTTTTACCGTTGAATGCGGGGTTTACCACCCGAATTGAGAAAGATATGAGAATTGAGAAAGATGGATATGAACATTGGCCCAAAGTCTATATCCTATTTTAGGCTGAAAGCCCAAGTTTTAAATCATGACCACCATAATCTCATCGATCGAGGCCTTGCTCCTTTGGCACCGAACTGAAGGAGACGCCAAACCCTAATCGATGACGACCATGAGGCTCCAACCCTCGTCACCAAAATCCTCACCACCGGGACTAACCCCAACGAAGAGCCGAACCCCACATCAGATCTGGTCCTAGCATCCTCACCGACAGACCCGAACCAAGCCAAGAAGGCGAAGCCGAACAACACCGATCTAAGTTCAGCATCCCGTTTAGCCGAATTATATTTGACTCCCGAAGATCGATATCTCCGCGCCAGATGAATTTAGGAAGAGGTGTGATAGGCTTAATCAAAGGTATGTCGTTTACTTTGTTTTTGTTTTTTGTTTTTTGATTGCTTCTCAGGTATCAAAAGACATACATTTCATTATCCTGATTTTTCTATGTCTTTCATTCAATACCACTGCAAATTAAGCTATGAAGGAGAAAGATCCTTATCCTTGTACTAGGTTAAAAAGAAGCTTCCAGAAACTTTACCACAGGGATGTGCATGGGGTTATATCGCCCCTGGGAGTGAAATTAAAAGTGTTGTTTTATAGATGTTTTGGCACCTATTGTGGCGCGGTGCAGCTCACATGAATGAGGACTGCCCGAACAAGGATACTCCAGAGGCTGCAGAGTTCATGAAGCTACATCTCCCCACATCTTGCGCCCAAGACCAAGTAATGCGTTGTATACTGACTTGTGTTTAACCGTCTAATGTTGGCTGTTTTGTTTTGTTTGATGCTTTCAAGCTAAATAAGATATTTATTGCTTCTTAATTAACCAAAATTTTTCGCACTGTCGAGCAAGTTTTTCGTGTTTACAATTAACCCAGGTGACATTTTCATTCTGGCTCCGCCACGTAGTAGATGAGAGGGCTGCAGATTTCTCTTAATCAGCAATGCAACGGATCAACAAAGATTTTTTCAAACAAGCACTAATTAATAAAGAGAGGGCTACATATTACTCTTAATAAGCAATGCTACTGAGATCAATTTTTTCGAACAAGCAGTAATTAATACAGAGAGGGCTGCATATTTAAATAGAAAGTTTATTGATGGCAATACATTATTCAACAGTCGGGCGTTTGAAGAAGCAAAATAGAATCAGAAGCTCGATATAATCCAGTTTTCACAGATTATAAGATCATATAAAACAACTGCAGGATTTGAAACTTATAAAGGACGGATTCTACAAGAGTAGGAATTATAAAATCCTTGAGTATACTCGAATGATGAGTAGTGTAACTATCTTCATACTTGTATGCAACATCCATGGCACAAGCAAAGTTAAGAACTCGAGTTAGTAGCGGCTCGGAAGAGCATTAGGAAGGAAGAACGTTCGTTATGTCCTTCCATGCGTCACTCAGTCTTCTACGCAATTCAGTCATGCTTCTTCTTCTGTGGCACCATGTTCTTTCAAGTAGCACTCCACAGATGAGATATCAGTTCCTCTCTCTAGCTCAAACTACAAAGACAATGTGAGACATGATCATCTTGGTTCAATATTTGCTATGTAGAAATAGGTATATGGTATGTACCTTGTAGTCTGCTATGTCATCCATAAGTCGGCAAACTACTTCAGCTCCTTTTACTGGCCCTGGGATAGTGGCCAACCAATCGAAGGAGTCTTGTGTTGCAATATCTCCCATTCCAACAAAGGCTGTTGTTATTAGCATACGGTAGGCCGTGCTCGGTAGTGCTAAGTCCATGTATTCATCCAACGTTGGTATGTGTTTTCTGTTGCAGCAATTTTGCTTCATGGAAGTAATATGTTGCTTGCTTTTTCATCTATATAAGAGACATATATGCAGCCGATTAACATTTGTTACTTGTTAAGGAAATTAAGAGTCGTGTTTACTTGCACTACGTATATAGAAAGGTACTAGGTAAATGGGGCTTACAGCTTCTATGGCGTAGTGGATTCGATACAAGTTTCCCTCCTTTGTGAGCTCTTCTTCAATTTCATATAGACTTCTAACAATCGCCTTATAAAAAACTTTATATAATCTGGCAATGGATCTATGGCACAGATATCCCACCTAGTTAATCAATTAGTTGAAAGTTAGCCTTGCATTCCTCTTTGGTTGAAATCACACAGTTTTCTCAATTTTAAATAAAGAATTACCTCTGAATAGCTTCAGTGAAGAGCTCTAGTTCTTCGAGTGTGCCCTGGGTATCATAAATGTCATCGATAATAGATAATATTGCAGTGACTTTGCAGGATGTCCTCCTAGCAAGGAAATTGTGGTTCGAAGTACACTGACAAAACCCAGATGAAGTAAACTTCGGTAATTCTGTCTCTTACAAATGGTAGCTTGTTTTTCACGTCCAAGTTCTTCCACCACCTACGATCAATTACAAAACAATTTAATTGGTAGAACTATAAAACCCTAGAGTGTTTTTTTAGCAGTGAAATCAGCACTGTTTTTCTTTCTTGGTTAGTTAGTGACTAGGTGAACATAAACATACAAGAGGATTTATTCTATTTTGATAGATATTCACGTAGTTTGATAGTTAACCTTGTTATTTCACATAGCTCCTTCTGATGGAGTTGCTGCACTAAGTTGAAGTCCAACTTTGCAAGAGTTAGGAGAGTCTCGTTATGTGAATCGCAGTCCTGGTAGATCGACAAGTAATGTCTGGCTTCCACCCTCACCACGCCTGTTCGAAGTGGCTGATTCAAGGAATGGGATACTAGATTCGAAAGTGGAGGGCTTAAACTGTGTTTGATCGACTCAAGATGAGTGGTGGTGAAGGCTAGTGCCTCTTCGAGTATCTCTTCTCCGTGTACCCTAAGATGGGTGGCTTCGTACAAGCTTAATAGTCCTGATACATCACTCTGAAGAGATGCCTTAATTTCTGATGATTTCCATCCTTGAACTTGTTGAATATATCTGCATCAGTAGGCAATTCCTTAGACGAGCATCTATATATTATATTATCGATATATAAACAGATAGAGACATAGTGATAGAAGAATTTCATGTCATGTTTGTTATCAGTATAGAAAATTAGAAATTGAAAGAGTTTACAAAATCACGACAAAGACAATAGCATTCGTAGTTCATAACGTATTTTTCTTCTTCTTAACTTAATATTTGAAAGCGAGGCGATCAAAATTGACACATATATTAGCATGCAACTTACCACATGAAATGTTATAACCATGTTGTCTAAGCAATCGAAAACGCAGAGCAGTAGTGTAAAGGTCATCATCATCAGTACCACAAGAGTAGTTGTGGTGAATTTGTTTCAAAATCTCATCAATCTCATTTTCAAAATGATAGGCCACGCCTAAACGTTGAAGGTCATTAACCAAGTCTATTTGTTGTGAACCAGATACATTAGCGGGATCCATTAGAATTCTCTTCACCTCTTCTTTCAATTCTCGAATGTGTTGCTCCAGTTTAATGTTAACTTCCTGCACATGCAAATTGAAGATCAGATAAAGGATAGGGTTTAAAGAATAAAATTAAGAAAGAAAAAATGAAAAAAGAAATTTCGTAGCTTTATAGTTAAAATATAAGTATTTATCAACGGAAATATAAAATCCTACCGTGTAGAATAAGAGAGAAAATGATCATTCCAAATGCATGGGGCATACTCATAATAAGCTAGAGGTAGCTTAACATCAGCACCAGTGTCTGGCTCGTGAACTTGAGATGCTAAAACTAGGGGAGACATAATTCAGTAATGCAGGAGAAAACTTTCTGTACGAGTAAGTTGATAAGTTGATGAAGAACTCAATTATGCTCTGCACTATTTATAATGGAATAATAAGACTTAGGCGCGCAAATTCTCACCCAGTCGCAGCTGGTTACATATTTTCAAGTACAAGATTTTTCAACGTTATTGAACATAATGTTTTGACTCATTCAAAACTGTATACATATTTCATATTCTAAACGTTTCTCTCTCGTCATGGACTTTTCTCTCAGCTATTTCATACGGGAAATCACCTGTACCGGATTTCTCAATGCTAAACTGTACCATCAATAAGAAACGGACACGTGGAAATCCGTTAAACAAAATTCAACAGAACTCTAACTGTGTTAGAGTCCATTACTTTTAATTTTTGAGATTTAGTAAAGGAAAATAACAAATATCTCCCGGTCTCAATCGTCTTTTCTTCTTTCTTCTCCAGATTGAGATGGAATCCAAGTTAGGCGGACAAGTTCTCTTTCCAGAAGATCAAGTAAAACCAAGAAGCCATGGTAAGTGGGAAATTATACATACGATCCAAGGAGACGAGTTCTCTTTCTCTATCTCTTCTCAAACACCACGTCAATTAGTTCACACCCTTCGATCACAACCAGCTCTCCCACAAGTTAATTTTAGCTCACCCAAATTCCATCGAATTCGTCCTCTTTCAACCAATCTATTGACTGCAATTTTAATGCTTTTACTTATCAATTTTGTTTGCTAATCATTACCAAAAACAGAATTCCACACCGAGCACGAAAGCATTCGTCCGAGATGAAGCTTCGTTGGTCTAACGCCGAGATACAGCTGGATCCTCGTTGCTAGTAAATGGGTCGAGAGAAGGATCTTGTTTTGTCTTTGATCTGATCGTATCTGATCTGATTCGATTTCTTGATTGAAGAAGGCAGAAGGAAGAAGAAACGGCGGAGGAGCTGGGTTTTTTTTTTTTTTTGCAAAGTTAAACTGGAATTTTTACTTTTCTTCAGTAAAGAATAAATATAATCAATATTAACAGAGTTAGAGCTCTGTTTAAATTTTCTTAGTGGAATTAATGGCACAGGTTTTAGTACAGGTGATTTCCTCCCTGTACGTAGATAGAAATATGCTAAACTTTTCTTCTTCTTTTTTTTTTGATACAGCTAAACTTTTCTCTGTATCCTCTCGTCATGGACTTTTCGGCGGAAGACTAATCATGGACTTATAGATATATATATTTTTTTTCGGCGGGAGACTAATCTTGGACTTATAGATATATATATATTTTCGGCGGGAGACTAATCTTGGACTTATATATATTTTTTTTTTCATTCAAACTGTTATTGATAACAATTCTAAGCGTCTCTCTTTATCGATTTTTGGGTGTTTACTATCTTAATGTTGAATGAGATTGTGAAGAAATCGGAAAGAGAAAAAATGGGGTAGAGAAGGAATAAAGAAATAAGGAATAAGGACTAACCTTGTATACTAGTCCCCGAAGGACCTTTACGTACAAGCACAATTACATGATAATTCTCGACACCCATCCTTCACAGTCAGTAAGTCATACATCACGGTCAATTAATGTAGCCACAGTCAAACTCATTCGCTAACCATGATTACCAATCGACATTTGGAAACAAAATTATTCAACTAATAATGATATGCAAACTCAACCATACCTAAATTGCATAAACACTGCTAGCACGGTTAAATCAGAGAGAGAGAGAGATTTGAAAAAAGGTGGATGAGAAAATAGAGAGGTTTTCGGTTTTTTGTGGATTTCTCCCGCCTAGTTAAGTTTTTTTTTTTTTTTTTTTTTCATTTTGAAAGTTAAAAATTTTCAAAATGAATTTAAGAGGACTGTGCCAAAGTGTGATTGCTCGAACCAGACCAAGCGTGTGAGTGAGTTCAATATATTGCATGTCGATCACCTGAAAACGACTCAAATAGTTATCGTGTGACATCATCCACTCATCATATATAGCACTTTTGTTACTCATAATAGGACGGGTTACATAGTCTAATATCAGAAATCTCATGTTTAGCAACTAGCAAGACTTTTCAAATGAGCATACATAGTCTGAATTCTTCATGAGACATTTTACCATAGACCGTCCAAATACCATGAGTTTGTTGGAGGCCTTTCTCTATGAGTGAGTTTTTCATATTTTAAGCAGCTCAATAACCTCTTTAACCACACCACCAATATTAGGCTAACATCGTCACTTTCAGCCCTTACCTCTCCAAGTCGGATATGAATCCCTAATATATGAAGCTTCCCCAAAATTTTCATAATTCCTTGTTATCAGTACCAAATCCTGCAACAATGACCTAATTGTTAGACAATATTCGGTAATATTTGACATAAGAACGAAGAGAGTAATGCAGCTCTTGATAGGAATTCGTTCACAGCCTTAAACCCAACTTCTAGTATGTCTCCGAAACACAATCAATACGAACAATAACAAACAAGATAGAATCTAAAACCTCGTTGATTCTCAAGATGAGAATAGCCAAGGATTTAGGACGTCTATGCCTCGTTGATTCCAGGGAATGACCGAGTTGATAGAGCAGGTTTGAGAGAAAATTCTCAATTTTATTGATATTTTGAAAAACTCACGACTACAACCACAAAAGAGGGTTTAAATAGTTTAGCAAACCCTAAACCAACTAGTAAATCCAAACCAATTAGTAATTGATAAAACCCAAAAAAGACTAGGAAAAGAAGAATAAATACTAAAAAATAATAAAACATATCATCTAACCAGCAACCATCAGGTTGCTGTTGTAAGCAGCAACTATCATGTTGCCGCTGCTGCATCATCCTCTCCAGGTTGGAAAGAATTCGCCCTCGAATTCAATGCTTCAGCTGCTGAACTATCCTCATGATATGGAATGAGGTGTTTGACGTTAAACGTATCTGATGTATGAATATGACTTGGAAGCTTCAACTTATAGGCATTAGAATTAATCTTCCCAATAATCTCCACAGGACCAATCTTCCTTGCTTCCTGCCCAACTTATTGTAATCACCAACAGAAATCGATCTTTGGTGAGGATTGCCCAAACGAAATCATCAACATCAAACTCTACGTGCCTTCTTTTCCTATCTGCAGCCCTCTTGTACTTAGCATTGGATTCCTGCAAATTGTTCCCGTCAATTCATGAATGGTCATCAATTGTGTCATGAAGTCTTCAGCCTTGGTGTGAACCTTCTTAGAATCAAGTACTGGAAATAATTCAACTGGGGACCTAGGATCATAGCCATAGTTTTATATAAAATGGACTAAATCCCGTACTACGATTAACTGATATGTTATAAGCAAACTCCGCTTGACACAATTTCTGGTCCCAAGACTTCAAGTTCTTTCCCACCAAACTTCTTAGGAGATTTCCCAAAGAACGGTTGACAACCACAGTCTGCCCATATGTTTGAGGATGATAAGCATTGCTAAAGTTCAATTTGGTTCCCGCTAACTTCCATAAGCACCTCCAAAAATGGCTAAGAAACCTGTGTCTCTGTCAGACACAATAGAAGAAGGAAATCCATGCAGTCTATACACCTCTTTGAAGAATAGTTGAGCCACACTCACAACATCAGTAGTCTTCTTACAAGGGATAAAGTGAGCCATTTTAGAGAACCTATCACCACCACAAAATAGAATATGAGCCTCGCTGCGTTCGGGGAAGGCCTAGCACAAAGTCCATGCTAAGATCAACCCAAGGTTGTTCAGGGATAGGCAATGGCATATACAAACCAGCATTAGTAGCTTGACCCTTAGAAATCTGGCAGATGTGACACCCTCTCACATACTTAGCAACCTCCTTACGAATTGTAGGCCAATAATATGAACCTAAGACTAATTGTATAGTCTTGTCGCGCCCCTCATGCCCTTCATTATGCAACTCCATTATGATCTTAAGACGTAGGCTACAATCCGGGATACACAATTGGTTACCCTTAAACAGAAACCCGTCATGTAAAGAGTAGTCACCTTTATCACCTACTTCCACCTCTTTAACAATAGTAGAGAAATAAGGATCAGTTGCCAAAAGATCCTTTGCAGAGTCAAAACCTAACACTTGAGTTCTCACCACGGTAAGGAGGCTAGTCTTCCTGCTCAAAGCATCTGCAACTTTGTTCAAAGTTCCTGATTTGTGCTTTAGTGAGAAGGTGAACTGTTGAAGATAGGATGCCCATTTAGCATGCCTACAAGAAAGCTTATCTTGAGCATTGATATGCTTGAGAGCGTCATGATCAGAAAATAACACAAATTCATGATAAGCCAAATAAGAACTCCAATGCTTCAAAGCTTGCACAACTGCATAAAACTCCATGTCATATGTGCTATAGTTCAATTTAGCTCCCCCAAGCTTCTCACTATAAAAAGCCATGGGTCTTCCTTCCTGACTCAACACGGCACCAATACCCACCTTAGAAGCATCACAATGGAGTTCAAATGGTTTGTTAAAATCTGGAAGTATAAGAACTGGAGCTGTAGTCAATTTCTACTTAATCACCTCAAATGTTGAAGTTGCTTCATTGCTCCAACTAAATTTCCCTGCCCTCATACAATTTGTAATAGGAGCCATGATTGTGCTAAAGTTCGGAATGAATCTCCGATAAAAAGATACCAACCCATGAAAGCTCCGAACCTCGTGCAGATTTGCAGGTATAGGCCAGTTTTTGATGGCTTGTACCTTTGATTGATCAACACTGATTCCTTCTTTTGACACAACAAATCCCAAGAATAAAACGCTGTCTGTCATGAACGAACACTTCTTTAGGCCAGCATAGAACTTCTCCCTCCTCAAAACTTCCAATACCGCCCTTAAATTTTCCATATGCAATTCTGGTGTAGCACTGTAGATGAATATGTCATCAAAGTACACCAGAAGGAACTTACCAATAAAGGGTCGCAACATCTGATTCATAGCCCTCATGAAAGTACTTGGGGCATTAGAATGCCCAAAGGCATCACCAACCACTCATACAATCCTTCACGGGTTTTAAAGGCTGTCTTCCACTCATCACCCTCTTTGATCCTAATTTGATGATACCCACTCTTAAGATCAAGTTTACTGAAAACTTTAGCCCCACTCAATGATCAAGCAAATCATCCAAACGAGGAATAGGAAACCGATAGCGTACCGTAATCTTGTTGATGGCTCTACTGTCGACGCACATACGCCATGAACTATCCTTCTTTGGAATGAGCAAAGCAGGCACCGCACAAGGACTCAAGCTCTCTCGAATATGCCCCTTCTCCAATAGCTCCTCTACCTGTCTTCTCAACTCCTCATGCTCTATAGGACTCATCCTATAATGAGGCATGTTAGGTAAGGAGACACCCGGTATCAAGTCTATTTGATGTTGTATATCTCGAACAAGGGGAAACCCTGTAGGTATCTCTTCAGGAAAGACATCTTTATACTCTTTAAGTACCTCTTGAACCAGCTCAGGTACATGAGCTTCTTCTTCTTTAGATTCTCTTCCCAGCAACAAGTACATCATTCTTGTTTCTTTTACCTCCTCCACAAATTTACTCATGGACAACAAATTCGTCACATTTTTGCCTTGGGGTTTAGGCCTTGTTCTTTAGCGGGCACTAATGTGATCTTAATGTTGTTGAACATGAAGCTATAAGTATTCTTCCGACCATCATGCAGGACACTCCTATCAAACTGCCAAGGTCTCCCTAACAATATGTGGCAAGCATCCATAGGCACAACATCGCACCATACTTTATCCTTGTAGTTAGCGCCAATAGAGAAAGAAACATAAGCACGCTTAGAAACTGTTACCTCACTGCCTTTTTGAAGCCAGGACAACTTGTATGGTTGAGGATGAGTTTGAATCTCCAAACCCAATTTAGCCACAGCCTCTTCTGATATCACATTCTCACAACTGCCAGAGTCAATAATCAGCTTGCAAACCTTTCCCCCAATAGTACATGTAGACTGAAAAATATTAGTATGAAGCCACCTATCTCCTTCCACCCCGTGAGGTGTTAGGCAAGCTCTACGCACAACTAACAATGGACCATCATCCCCATAGACAACTTCTTCACCCTACAAGATCTTCATATGGTTCATCAAAACCCTCATCTCCTTCAACTGGGGTGAACTCAAACAAGAACTATCATTCTCTATTAACAATCATTTGTTCACTCTACCATCTTTCTTGCAATTATGCCCTGCCTCCCCGCAATTAAAACACTTCACCCCCGGTCTTCCTCCTTCTGAAGAAATGGTCTTAACAGGTTGTCCACTATTACCGGGTCTAGGTGGGACATGAGACGCTACCACTTTTGGTGGAGCACTTGAGCTTGCCCCATTTCGCACAGTAGTTCCATTTGCAAACCCCATATTGCTTGTAGTTGTCCTCCTACCCATCTGCTTCTCTAGCTGAATGGCCCTAGCATGAGCCTCTACGACAGTACAAAGATCAAACATGTTGAGGACATCTTGAAATTAAGGCCTCAAACCCCCAATATATCTAGCAACCAACTGCTCATCAGTCTCAGACAAGTCATTACGAGCCACCAATTAATAAAAATCAGTTGTGAAATCATTAACATTGCGTAACCCCTGCCGAATGTTTTGAAGTTGTTGATAAATTAGTTGGGTATGATTGGGAGGTAGGAAAAACACAGCCCGCATGTGTTTCTTCATCTTGTCCCTAAAGTAATCTTCTTCTTTCCCTGTCGCTCTCGTTGCTTCTTCAATTGTCGCCACCATGCAGATGCATGTCCTCTAAGCCTTGTTGCGATCAAGGAAACTCTCTTCCTCCTCGCAGGCACTTCCTTGAGTTCAAAAATTTCCTCTACAACACCTAGCCAATCTAAGAACTTTTCTGGCTGAATACCACCATAGAACTCAGGAATTTCAGTCCTCATTCCGGCTTCCCAACGTCTAGAATCATTCTTCTCTTCCTTTGCACCATCACTAGAAGAGCCAGATGAGTCATCACCCATGCTGATCTCCTCGTCTTCTTCTTCCTCATCTTCAAATATCTTTGCCTTTTTCTTTCTTTTTGACATTGAAAGAGCAGCAATTTGTTTGGATAACTGATCAATCTGATGTTTGGCCTGTTGCTCAAATTGACATTGCCACGTTGCCATGTCTTCTCTAGTACTGTAAATATTTGCAAGATCATCCGACTTGTTTCCTCTGCCCCTTCCACCAACCTTAGCACCTCTCCTAGCATGCATGATTGTTGGAATGGATCGACTCAGGCTCTGGTACCAGCTAATGCAACCCTTGATAGGAATTCGTTCACAGCCTTAAACACAACTTCTAGTATGTCTCCAAACACAATCAATACGAACAATAACAAAACAAGATAGAATCTAAAACCTCGTTGATTCTCAAGGTGAGAATAGCCAAGGATTTAAGACGTCTATGACTCGTTGATTCCAAGGGAATAACCGAGTTGATAGAGCAGGTTTGAGAGAAAATTCTCAATTTTATTGATATTTTGAAAAACTCACGACTACAACCACAAAGAGGGTTAATTAGTTTAGCAAACCCTAAACCAACTAGTAAATCCAAACCAACTAGTAATTGATAAAACCCAAAAAATAGGAAAAGAAGAATAAATACTAAAAAATATTAATTGTCGGTGAGCCGTGGCTTGGTTGGGTAAGGTGTTTAACTGACAACTTTGAGGTCATGGGTTCAAACCTCATTGACATATGTAAGATGTGTGAGTTATTATAAAAGTTTTAAAAAAAAAAATACTAAAAAATAATAAAACATATCATCTAACCAACAATCATCAGGTTGTTGTTGTAAGCATCAACTATCATGTTGCCGCTGCTGCATCAGAGAGTCTTTCTAATGAGAACCCTTAAGAACGAAAAGTTATCAACTTATGGGTTCTCACGAGAATGGCTCTCGTATACACAAAATACTTGGTAATATTTACTTTAGAGTATAAATGTATTTTCGTATTTTTAAGTAAGGTACGAGAATTGAGAAAGATGGAAATGAACATTCGCTCAAAGCCCATATTCTATTTTAGGCTGAAAGCCCAAGTTTAAATCATGACACGCCATAACCTCATCTATAAATATATATACCTATATATATATATATTTTTTTTTTTTAAGAGTATCAACGACGGTATCCTCAAAATATATATACCTATATATATATATATATATTTTTTTTTAGAGTATCAACGACGGTATCTTCAAAGGATTTCCAGGCCCAGAGACTAATCCGCGCCGAGGGATTATGTTAGAACGCTTCCTCCCCTCTGGCCACCAAGAATAAATTGGGATTTAACTCCAATTAGCGTCGGCTGAGATTCGAACCAGGGTATGGGGTTTCACACATAGGCTCTTACTAACTCGACCACCTGTGGTGGTTTATATACCTATATATTGAAGGAGACGCCAAACCCGAATCGAAGCTATGGCAGCCATGACGACCATGAGGCTCCAACCCTCGACACTGGAATCCTCACCACCGGGACTAACCCCAGCGAAGAGGCCGAACCCCACAAATTCATCTAACGACGGTATCCTCTTTGGATTGAGTGTGATTCAGCAATTGCAATTCATTTTCTTGCCAATAACAAATGCTCAGTCCCTTGGCGTTTAAGAGTTGATTGGATTAATTGTTGTACCACTCTCTCTTCCATGCAGGTTCGTTTTTCTCATATTCTTCGTGAAGGGAATCAGGTAGCTGATTGTTTAGCTAATTTTGGGGTGGATCATGAGGGACAATATTGGTAGGACTCCTGCCCTTCATGTGCTTCAGCTGCTTTTGTTCATAATTTGCAGGGCTTACCTAACTTTCGCATTGCCTGAATTCGATATGTTTGATTCTCATTTGGGTTGGTGGTTACCTTTAGTAGATGTGGGCTTAGATTTTAATGGTATAGGTTTCATGATTACTGATGTTTTGGAGGTGTGTTTCCATCCATTTGGTTGTTGCATTGTCTTCATATATATATGTTGGGTTGCTTCATTTGCCTCAGACATATATATATAGGTCATGTCTAGGCTGTTGCTCCTTCACTCTTTACACTTTTGTTTAAGCCCTGATTTGGTTCTTGGAGAGGTTTTGGTCCATGTCCCCCTCTCTTTTTGTACATTTTTTCTTTCTTTTTTGAAATACAGAGGCTTGATTGAAAAAAGAAAAAAAAAAAAAAAACCCCACATCGGATCTGGTCCTGGCATCCTCACCGACGGACCCGAACCAAGCCAAGAAGGCGAAGCCGGACAGCACCGATCTATATTCAACATCCCGTTTAGCCAAATTATTTTGACTCCCGAAGATCGATATCTCCCTCCAGACGAATTTATGGACAAGAGTGTGATGGGCTTAATCAAAAGTATATACTGTTCATTTTGTTTTTTGTTTTGTGATTGCTTGTCAGGTATCTGCAAGTTAATTACGAGGAATCAATACAATACAAATAGTGATTTATTTGTTTGAATTAACGAATGAATTGAAGAATAGAGAATAGTAAAAATAAAAAATAATGACATCGATCAAGTTTGCTCATTTTGCTATATGATTATTATTCAAAGTTAGGGTTTAATTATGTGATCTATATCATATTTGTGTATTAAGATTCATTGATCACCAACACCACTAGTTTGATTAGGATCATGCCGCCGATCTAACTCTGATGTTTTTGATTGAATTCATTTCAATTGATTTGCTCCTCATTGAGAGTCTATCATAAAACATACATTTCATTATCCTGACTTTTCTATGTCTTTCATTCAATACCACTAGGGTGCAAAGCTTTGAAGGAGAACGATCCTGATCCTTATACGGGGTTAGCAAAGAAGCTTCCAAAAACTTTACCAGAGGGATGTGCATGGGGTTATGACGACCCTGGTAGTGGAATCAAAAGTTTTGTTTATAAGATGTTTTGCACCTATTGTAGCGGAGCTCACATGAATGAGGACTGCCCGAAGAAGGGTACTCCAGAGGCTGCAGAGTTCTTGAAGCAACATCTCCCCGTTATCTTTGCGGATGAGACAAAGCCCAAGATCCCCAAGTAATGCATTGTGTACAGACTTGTGTTTAACCGACTCTAGGTGGAGTGTTTGAAATTGCCACATTTTTGGTAGCCTCAAATAGCAAACATATATGTTTGAACACACACTGACACTAGACATATACCAAAGACTACAACCTCTATGTAGTCATGTCTGATCAAAGCCAAAGCCAAATAACTCAGTTGTCAGAATGTTAATCTTCTTAGCAGTGACTCCCCAAGAGTTTTTTCTAGTTTAGTTTGCTCTAAAATTGGAAGTTTGAACGCACATGACATTTTCAAAGTTCAGCATGTTCAGGCCCTCCATTGAAATTTGAAATTGATCAACCTTGTAAAATGGCCTAAATTTCTGCAGAAGACTAAAAATAAAATAAAATTGGTAGGAGGAATTAGGGATAACGGGTCATCGATACAACATAAAGACACTGCTACATAGGGTTGTGTTTCTACTGCCCAGTTCATACAGGAAAACTGAACATGGCATGAGACTTAGTACGCATTACATTTACAGCAGTACAGTAATATAAGAAGGCCTTCAGGTGCCTAATCTTGACGGTAGCAAAACCCCAGTAGGCCGAGCTCAAATTTGGTGACCATGTTGCTCCAGCGTGTTCAAGGACCGTCTTGTTGTGCTGATGAATGAAAAGGAGAATTCAGAATCGAATTGTATGATACCAGAGAAGTAAAAAGCAATACCAGTAGGCCAATACAGCGAGCACTTGGAGACAGAGAGAAAGAGATTACTGCCTCCCTAAGATTTCTCACATCAGAGGTTCACTGTATTTTCCCACATCCACATGGATAAGCCTTTTTCCTAAGAGATATTGAACTCTCTTGAAGCACCATTCTTGAGGCTGTGTCTTCGATTCTGGATCTATCTTAGGGACAAGCTGCTGTGTCATCTCAGTGAAAATTGTGTTGACATCTTTCGGAGTCCGACAGAAGACCGGATAGTAATTATGTCCCTTCTTTGAAACTATCACAGAAGTGCAAATGACACCCTCCCTGTAATATAAAAGTTATAACCAGTTTCAGATAAATTGTCTATTATCATTGTCTAATTAAATTATTTAAATAGGATAATGAGAGTACCTAGAAGTCATTTGCTGTTCAAACTCAGTAAGTGGTCCTGCGGCTAGAGATGTGATCCTCACAAGAAGAAGCAATTTGGTAAACCATAGGGAAACATCAAATGAAGAATACACGGTCCAACTTCCTCATGTGACAACTCAAAATTAAAACCTTCTTCATTAGGGAAATAGTACACTGAAAAAAAAAAAAGATTAAAATTAATATACAGAAAGTATTCTAGATTAAAAACAACACTAATTTATATATAAACTGAAGATTTTAAATTTCGAACATTAATATAACTTACAATAATGTGTTGGGCCACTGGTGTAATTTGAACACATGCTGTGTAATGTGCGGAGACTAATGAAGTTCTTCTCTGGCCTGATCTAGTCATGAGCACCCTAAAATTATATAATATAAAAAGACAAAATAAAAGCAAACAACAAAACTATTATTAAACTTAAATACAAATCGCGTAACATGCGATGTGCATAACACGAATCCGAACTAAGCACGAGTTGTTGCTTGATGTTTTTCAAGAGCCAGATCTTTGATTTCATTGAGGTGCCCAAAATCGTGTATCCTTTATGATAAAGTGTTTGCATTTCATGATTCTCGTCTTACAACTACATAACCAAGAGTCTATATGTGAGTTTTAAACATTAAAAATTTATTATACTATGTGTGTTTTTACTAATTTAATATTTTTTCCCCACTTTTGTTTTTTAGCGGATTCCTCAGATATTCCATACAATCTCGACCAGGTCGAACCTCTTTTATCTACAATGCGGGAATAAATATAGAACTGAGCAATTTCTAGAGTATTTGGTTTATGTTTGCGGATCGTGAACAAAACGGAGAGTTAGTGGTGTTGATCTGTTTGCGGTGATTGCCCTCATACTATATAAAAACATAGCATTAGAGAGCCCAGAATACATTCACTATCGCAGGCATTTTAAACTGGTTTACCTTGTTTGAAAGCTAACCAATTAAATGCCTCCGATAATAAATGTATTTTCGGGCTCTAATGCTATAGTTTTTAGTTTATGTATGGGCAATCCCTGCACAGATCAACCCTACTAACTCTCCGTTTTGTTCACGATCCGCAACTACATAAATCAAATACTCTAGAAATTGCTCATTTCTATATTTATTCCCGCATTGTAGATAAAAGAGTTCGACCTGGTCGAGATTGTAAGGAACTTATCTGAAGAATCCGCTAAAAACAAAAGGTGGGGAAAAAATATTAAATTAGTAAAACACACATAGTTAATAAATTTTTAATGTTAAAAACTCACATATAGACTCTCGGTCTCCATTGCTTAGATCAGTAGTTGTAGTTGTAAGGCGAGAATCATGAAATGCCACAATTCCTTTATCATACAATAAGCTGCAATCATAGTTCCCATTTTAACCTATCAAGTAGATCAACATTTACTTAGATGATAAAAATACAAAATAAAAAATAAAAAATTATGATAACAGAAAAATTAATATTGGATGAATAAAATAAAAAATTATGATAACAGAAAAATTAATATTGGATGAATAAACTCCTTCAAAAGATAACAGAAAAATGTAGTAACAAGTTTCACATAAGCAAGTTTAACATAACGTGGTAAAAAACACATAAGCATTATTGAAATGAACAACAAATGAATGTTGAGATATGGAAATGAATAAGATTGGATCATTTCCAATACAATATTAAAACCAGCAAACTGTATGATATAGTCATTTCTAGATATATTTCAAGCTAAAGTAGGATGGGGAAATAGGGGTATGAAAGCTGAGATATACAATATTAAAACCAGCAAACTATATGATAGTCATTTCTAGATATATTTCAAGCTAAAGTAGGATGGGGAAATTGGGATATACAAGAAAGATTATTTTCAAATGGCTAACAAAATCAGAAAGGCTACCAACCTGTATGGCTCTAGACGAAAGTAACGGCTCTTCAAACAACATATGTCGCAGACCTATCATCTTAGCCAGAAACACCACAGGTCTCCCCAAATCTTTTAACTCCAAATGTTCTAGACACCAAAGAACGATACCAGGCACTCCTACCTGAAAATTTCAGAAGTAATAGTTAGAGAACCGCATAGGTCCTTGAGCACTCCTATCTTAACTCATTTTGCATATCTCATTTAATAATGTGCATGCTGTCAGTTTCCCTAGTAGTGATTCATTAGAATTTGAAGGGCCAAATGAACACCATTCTGAAAAAGAAACTACATATGAAACAAAACCCATTCCTTTGCACTGTGGAGGAAAAATAAATGAAAAGGATCAAACCTACAAGAGGATTTTGATATACTTTCCCAGGTCCTCCTCAATCACTTTCACCAAGTCTCTGTCTTCCATGCCAACTTTAACACCTGGTGATCCCATGTTCAGAAGGATCCCACTGTTAACTGAGGCAGTCGCAGCTGGCAATCCTGGAGCATTCTGAACAGCCACAAAAGGAAATGCCAAGAGGTCAATTATTGTGTTTGTTATATCTCTTACGCCATCCATTCCTCCACCAGGCCCAGCCCAGGACTTTACAAGTTTGAGATGCACATCGGATATCAAGTCAGAGAAGAGTTTGATATGATCACTTCTAAGCAGAATCTGACGAAAGGTTAAGGCTCCACCTGAAAGGCACTGACAAATAGATGATACTGTCCACACAACTCCTATAGGGGAAAGCCCAACTTTATCACTTGCATTGGATTCTTCTTCAGGAGAAGAATATTGTTGGTTTTTGGCAAACAAATTGATTAGAAGCAGAGGGATATTGCTTGCACACATTTGTTGGACAGCTGAAGGTCCTCCCCACCTCAATCTCGCCTCCAGAAGGCCAACACATCCATCCCTAAGGCCATGCCAATTTGAGAGAACACCATTGATGCCATTAGGACCTGACACAATCTCACTGTTTGAAGGAAGTTTGAGGTATTCACTAAGTGTGGTGTTTGAGGAATCAAAGGCACAGCTACTTCAAAGACAAAGGAACCAACAGAAGCTCCAGATTCAAGGACAAAATAGATGCCAGTGCCAACATGGCTGATGCACTGTGAGCTCAAGAGGAAGTATTTGTGTTCTCACCAGAAGAAAAGTGATGAGCAAGGACAGAAAGTCGAGAAAGCTGATTCTTCGAGGATGTAGTAAGCATAAACAGTGCCGAATTTCTTCCAGTCGCCTTTAAACATTGTGCAACTGATGAGGCAGGAATGCAGAACCAATGTATTGGATCGGTTATTTTGCTCTTCAAGTTGGTTGTCTCAATTGCTTGTGGATCTTTACTTTGAGATGCGATGCATAAAGACAACAAAGAGAATATCTCTGAAATAATGGTCGTATCACCTCCACCACTGACAACAGTAGTAACAGGTAAGGAACTAGGCAGGCCACAGAGAATGCTAGCCCTAGTTCCTTACCTGTTACTACTGTTGTCAGTGGTGGAGGTGATACGACCATTATTTCAGAGATATTCTCTTTGTTGTCTTTATGCATCTCATCTCAAAGTAAAGATCCACTGTGCAAGCAGCACCTCAACAATAGCTGAAACAGGAAAGGAAATTGCAGTATCAGTCTTCTGAGCAGACAAAAACCGAAATATAATAGGAACATTTGATATATTTTCATGAGAAAAGGCTTTCAAATTACTTTGTAGATTCAAAACCATTGTCTACACGTAGACAATTAGGATAGGGAAACACCTGAATACCAGCATAGAGTGAAGCCTCAGGACATTGATGAAGGCAAGAATGGATGGCAACCTGAACTGGTTTAGATCTAACTAACGCTCTAGTGACTTCAGCTACAAGTTTTGCTGATTCTGTCAAAATCACAGAACCTCCTCGATCTTGATCCCTTGCTGGACTACGCATAGTGTTTAGCGGAAAGGAAACGGCATTTCCTTTTGTAGAAAAAACTCTGATGCATCTACCAATAACCAAATAGCCCTGCATGCTTCACATGCTGAACGCAACATATTTGAAGAACCAGAAATAAGACTTTCTCCAGCAGTAGCTAAGCAGAGACAAAGCTGATCCGCTAAACCAGATGTTTTAGCATGATTCAAAATCTGTTTCACTGCTTCATTAGGACCAGAAACCTCCTGGAGAGCTGGAGTTGAGAATAACTCTTTAAGGCCCTCATTAACTCTTGTTAACATGGCAGTAATGCAAGCTATGGATTCAAGCATAACTCTCACTGCAACCAACAACCTACTCATTCAAAGGGATGAGAACCAGAAGTAGGACCCTAACTTGTTGCCGTAAATTAACATGCACCACAGATAGAATCAAACCTGTGAAAAAATATCAGCTAAAGCAACCCAGTGCCAGAAATATGAGCCTCCAATGTCATGTTCAACATTGTCTACCAACACTTTGATTACTGAGAAACTCTGCAAAAGTAAGACAGCAAATGTTCTTATCTTACATTTATCATCAGATAGCAAGAGAGGGGGGTGACAGTTATATTTACTTGTTAGTTTGTTCATTTAAGATATTAAAGCTCAAAAGTTGGATAACTTGTATAAGACTCATAAGAGTTGGTAAATAGGACAGAGATGAAAACAACAGATATAGCCAAAAAAAAAAAACGCTGGGGATGGAAAGTTTTCATTTGTCCATCAATTTGTTTAAGACACTAATTTATTCAACACGTCTACAATGAAATCTCAGAAGTTGCAATTGATGGGGATGGGGATGGAAACAACAATATTATTAGTCAAAATGGATTCATTTGGGCATGTAGAAGTGTGGTATGCTAAATTTCTTGTCTAGGGAACTTTACTGAATACAGAGACATGCAATACGCAGATACAAGGATTGTAAGAATCTGCCAAAAGTACAATTTGAAATGAGCAAAAGAGCTTGGTAATATATTGACAGCTAACCAAGCCCATAAAACACCAAATTCCGAGCATTTGGGGCTACAGAAATGCATGTCAACATCAGATACAAAGGCCCAAAGTGACTGGAAAAAAAGAGAGTTCTAGAAGAATCACTCATACCTTTGCTCTTAACTCATTCAGCTCAGAAGATTAGATGCTCACAATGAAGGTGGTATAAACAAGAATTTCATGTATGATTTCATCAAGCAGCCCAGTGGAAGTGATGGCACCAGCTGCAACTAAGTTTGAAAGGATTCTTAAGCATTGATTTGAAGTAAGAATATCTTGATCCCTGTGTGTGTTCAACAAACAATGACGTATTAAAGAACCGAACTAGACAGTAGGCTATATTCAAAGGAGTCGTGCAATCCAGCTTCACCTGCTGGAGTTTTGGGATCCTTGCGAGCATCGTTTTATGGGTAGCAAAACATGTGATACTTCATTATCTTGACCACTTATTAGTGCACCTTAACCGTACACAAGTTATTTTCCAGTCTGTCGAGAATTTGACAACCTGAAGCAAACCATCATTTAAGTCACATGTGATGCTACATCATGTAAGTTTATGTAGAGATAGCGAAAGTTATGTCTCTCAATTTCAATTAATTATGCTTAGTTAAGTTTGTTTCATAACTTTCATTGATATTTCATTCTGGTGTCAAAGTAACTCTAAGCGACAATGTTAACTAGGGGATGGAGGACGGGCTGACACTTATGGAACATAATATACATGTGGTGATATATAATACCAGAACTAACCAAAAAATCAATTTCTCCTTGTTACGGAAACTTCTTATACCTGACTGTTTAACTTCATCAGGATTTGCAAACCCAAGAAACTCGTCGTCAGGAGAAGAACTTGGAGTCTGGAATATTTGATTGAGCATCAAATATTCCACTGTTGTCCTCTGAAGAAGCTGTAGATGTGACTTTACCAACTGCATGGTAAGTAGTTAACGACGACTGAAAGAAAAACAAAATTACAAAATAAGAAAAACACATGAAGAACAGAATAACGTTTTACCAGCAGTAGTGGACCACATTTCCTGGAATAGGCTCGAAAGTTTCATTAGTTCTGTGTTTCTACAACTAGGCATGTACAAGGATATCTATGTGATACAAGACGAAAGGTATGCCATTGTCTAGAAAAACAATTGAACTCATTGTTAAACATAATATCCGGATAAATACTACTTTCATTTTATAATTAAATATCACTTAAGTTACATCAACAAAGCCCTTCACACACATATTAACCTTAACAACAGTTGCAGCACCAATGAGAATGTTTTGGGGTTTCATGTCACAGGGAGTTAAGGGCAAAGAGAAACCATCTCGACCCACATTGGAGCTCACATTAACATCTTTCATCTATGTGAACAAGTGTGATTATCTAACACACATATTTAACCTTAACAACAGTTGCAGCACCAATGAGAATGTTTTGGGGTTTCATGTCACAGGGAGTTAAGGGCAAAGAGAAACCATCTCGACCCACATTGGAGCTCACATTAACATCTTTCATCTATGTGAACAAGTGTGATTATCTAAAGTATCATTGGAATAAAAACAGGGGAAAGATACAGGTTTTGCGGCTTTTGCCACACACCAAAACAAAAGCTAAAATCTGTTCAAACAGCCAATAAAAAGTCTCAAAATTTCTACTACTTTCCAAAAGTAAAAACTTCAAAACAAATCACACTATCCACAGTAATCTCAATCAGACTAAACTAAGCCCAAACACAACACAAACCTAGAAATGGGGTGACTCGCCTGATCTGCCCCCAATCCAATCCTCAAATCACTTCAAACACCGCACAAACAAATCTCTTCTGCAAAGGATACAAACATAATTAGAAACTCATAACCCACAAAAAGCTTATCACTTTCTTCACCACCAAACCACCAAAGCAAAAAACACCAAACACTTATCATGAAACCCAAATCTTTCATACATTTTCCAATCCAAAACCGGTTCCTGTATAAACCCATCTAATCCTCTGACCTGGCCAATAATTCTCAGCGCCTATCAACCCTTTTCCAGTGTGAACTCTCTTCCCCACAACACTCCATCTCTTTCTCTTCCCCAAAAATCTGAAGCCTCCTTTGAGATTCAAAAACCCTTTTGAGTTCTTAAACCCCTATAGTTTCAAGCTTTACTGATAGAAGTAGATACCATTGTTAGGCAAGTAAAGTTTCAACTTTTTAAGAGTTGTTTCAAGCTTTACTGACAGAAGCAGATACCATTCTTAGACAAGTAAAGTTTCAACCTTTTAAGCAAATGTGAAACAACTCTTAAAAGGTTGAAACTTTACTTGCCTAAGAATGATATCTACTTCTGTCAGTAAAGCTTGAAACTATAGGGGTTTCGGAGCTCAAAAACTTAAAAGGTTTTTTGAATCTCAAAGGAGGCTTCAGATTTTTGGGAAGAGAAAGAAACGAAGTGTTGTGGGGAAGAGAGTTCACTGGAAAAAGGTTTACATGCGCTGAGAATTATCGGCCGGGTCAGAAGGATTAGATGGGTTTATACAGGAACCGGTTTTGCATTGAAAATGTATGAAAGATTTGGGTTTTATGATGAGGGTTTGGTGTTTTTTGCTTTGGTGGTGAAGAAAGTGATAAGCTGTTTGTGGGTTATGAGTTTCTAATTCTGTTTTGTATCCTTTGCAGAAGAGATTTGTGCGGCGTTTGAAGTGATTTGAGGATTGGATTGGGGGCAGATACCTCAATTTCTTGTCTTAAATTGTGAATATGCTTGTCACTTATCCCATGTTTCATAATGAATTTCATCGCAACAGTCTGAAAAACAGCCACAAAAACATGTAATCAGAGAAAAAAGACCAAAACTAAATAAAATTAAGTTTTCAGAAATGCAGAACATAAGTACCTGGCCTGTGAACTTGCGTCTTCCCTTGTATACCTTCCCGAAGGAACCTTCACCTACAAGCTCAATTACATGATAATTCTCGACACCCATCCTTCACAGCTGTATGTACACCTCTACCCTTTACAGTCCTGCAAGTTATACATCACAGTCTATTAATGCAACTACAATCAAATTCAATCATAAACCATGATTTACCAATCGAAATTGGAAACAAAATTACTCAACTAATAATAATGATATGCAAACTCAACCATTACCTAAATTGCATAAAAAATGCTAGCACAGTAAAATCAAACTAGTTTTGCTTTAATCTTCCAACAAAATTTACCAAATATAACGATTCGCACAGGAATCGCAATCAAATTTCTACCAAATCTAATCAAAACTTCTAGATCCTGAAATATGAAACCAAAACCGAAACCCTAACCTTCGTACCCGTTGCCATTACCCAACCCCAAACCAAAAAAATTCGAAAGCAAAGACCTAGGGCTAGTGGTTGCGAAGACCAGTGAAGCGAAATAAATGAATCGGCGACTAATTTAGTAGACGAAAACCAAACGAAACGAAGCAGAATTAATGGAGGCGTAACAGTACCTTGAGCTCCGATCTGAGCATAAATGGAATTGCTATCAATTTCAGAGAGATTGAGAGAGAAGCCAAGTAAAGCTGGAAGTGAAATGAGAGAGAGAGATTTGAAAAACGGTGGATGAGAAAATAGAGAGAGGTTTTCGGTTTTTGTGGATTTCTCCCGCTAGTTAAGCGTTCTTTTCATTTTTGAAAGTTAAAAATTTTCAAAATGAATTTGAGAGGATTGTGCCACAGTGATTGCTCGGACCGGACCAAGCGTGTGAGTGAGTTCAATATACTACATGTCGTTCGGCTGAAAAAGACTCAAATAGTTATCGTGTGACATCATCCACTCATCATATATAGCATGTTTGTTACTCATAATAAGACGGATTACATAATATAATATTTACTCATAAAAATCTCACATTTCGCAACAAGAAAAATACAATATGTGGATTGTGTGGGTGCAGTTATCTCAAATACAATATTTAGTTTCAATTCTGTTTGCTGAAATTAAAATGTTTAACATGGCAATTACGTACTGAAGTACTGATTATTTAGTTTCAGAACGTACTGGATTGTTTTTATTTTGCTTAGGTGGTGTTTTTGTTGTAGTATCACCTGAGTTATTTCCTTTTACTGGTGAAAAACACTAGTGTGAAATTTTGTCTATTTACATATAGTCTACGTGGTTACTGCTAACTCATAGTTTGATGTAGATTCTATCAAAATGGAGATAAAGAAGTACTTCAATCACTTCAATAACTCAGAGTATGCAGGTTGTGAAAATTTGAATTGGATGCCTTGAATCCAAAATCTAGTGAAGATGGAAGAGAAGCATTCCTTTAACTCAAAATCGCAAGCAGCAGCAGGAAGGAGAATCAAGAGGTCACCATGGGGAGGAGACTTGCGAGGTGCTATCGACAGATAAAAAACAAGCCGTACCCCAAGTCACGGTTCTGTCGTGGTGTCCCTAATCCTAAGATCAGAATCTATGATGTTGGCATGAAGAAGAAGGGTATTGTTGATGAGTTCCCCTTCTATGTTCACCTTGTCAGTTGGGAGAAGGAAAATGTGTCGAGTGAGGCTCTTGAGGCTGCTCGTATTGCATGTAACAAATACATGGCCAAGTTTGCTGGGAAGGATGCTTTCCACTTGAGAGTCAGGGTGCATCTGTTCCATGTTCTGCGCATCAACAAGATGCTTTCATGTGCTGGGGCTGATAGGCTCCAGACTGGAATGAGGGGTGCTTTTGAAAAGCCACTTGGAACTTGTGCTCGGGTTGCTATTGGACAGGTCCTTCTTTCTTTTCGCTGCAAGGATAGCAACAGTCACCATGCTCAGGAGGCTCTCCACCGTGCAAAGTTCAAGTTTCCTGGTCGCCAAAAGATCATTGTTAGTAGGAAGTGGGGATTCACCAAGTTTAACCGTAATGACTATGTGAAGTTCAAGTCTGAAAAAGCTTTGTGTGTAAAGCTGTTGTATTGCTTGAAGTGAAAACGATACAAGAGATGCCTATATATAGTCTGCTTAAGATACAAACCAGTAGGGTTTGTATATATATAGTTACAGAACTAACCCCGTAGGAATAGGAAGCCTAGTTACAGTAGGTAACCTAATAACTAGAGATGATTCTTTCCTTCAATACTCCCCCTCAAGTTGGAATGTATGTTTAGAACATTCAACTTGCTTAAGAGTTCAGTGAATTGCTTTGGATGTAATGGCTTGGTGAATAGATCAGCTGGTTGATCCTTTGTCCGAATGTGTGCAGTCTGGATGAGTCCTCTTTGTATCTTCTCACGGACGACATGGCAATCAATTTCTATATGTTTAGTGCGTTCATGAAAGACCGGATTTGATGCTACATACAACGCTGCTTGATTGTCACAGTATAGCAGAGTTGGACTAGCACCTGATACATTCAAATCCTTGAGTACATTTTGTAATCAAGTTACCTCACAACATGTAGAAGCCATAGAGCGGTATTCCGCCTCCGCACTTGACCTCGAAACCGTTCCTTGTTTCTTTGTCTTCCATGAAACAGGGGCATTACCGAGGAATATGCAATAACTAGTCACAGACTGTCTAGTGTCTCTACATCGTGCCCAATCAGCATCACAAAAGGCTCTCAAATTCGGTGAACCATTTGATGGCAGTAGTAACCCTTGACCTAGAGTAGCTTTGAGATACCGAAGCACATTGTAAGTTGCTTCAAGATGGACGTCCCTTGGCTTGTCCATGAACTGGCTGAGAACATGCACGGCATATACTAGGTCAGGACGTGTAATAGTGAGGTATATGAGTCTACCAACTAACCTTCTATAAAGTCCTGGTTCAGTCAATAAAGTTCCATCTTCTTTGCTGAGCGAAGTGTTGTACTCGATAGGACACTTTGCAGGCTTAGCTCCAAGGAAGCCGGAATCTTCCAATATTTCCAACGCATACTTGCGCTGACATAGAACAAGACCTTGTTTTGACCGAGCTACCTCTATGCCAAGGAAGTATTTCAGAACTCCCATGTCCTTGAGCTTGAAACGGTTTGACAGAAAAGTCTTTACGGCATTGATGTCTTCAAGGTTATTTCCTGCTAGTGTCACATCATCAACATAGACCAACAAAGCTGTAAAGTTACCTTGTCGTCGCCGCACAAACAATGAATAATCAGACCATGACTGTGTAAAACCGGCAGCCTTTAGTGTGTTAGAGAGTTTAATGAACCATTGCCGAGATGCCTGCTTTAAACCGTATAAGGACTTGTGTAATTTGCAAACTTTATTCTCCCCCGTTCCTCTAAATCCTGGAGGAAGTTGCATGTAGACATCCTCATAGAGATCGCCATTAAGGAAGGCATTATTGACATCAAGTTGATGGAGGTGTCAACCGCGAATGGATGCAAGGCTAAGAAGAACCCGGACTGTGGTAAGCTTGGCCACAGGAGCAAAAGTCTCTCGGTAATTAATGCCTTCAACCTGGCTGTAACCCTTTGCAACAAGGCGCGCTTTATATCGTTCAACACTGCCATCAAGATGGTACTTGATTTTGTACACCCATTTGCACCCAATTGGACGCTTATGAGCAGGTTTCGGAACAAGACTCCAATATGATTGGCCTGAAGGGCCTTAATTTCAGTCTGCATGGCATCACGCCATTTGGGATCAAGTACAGCCTGTGAAAAAGAGGTTGGTTCTCGATGCAAGGTCAGTGCAGCAGTAAAAGCCTTGTATGTAGGAGAAAGGCGGTCATAAGAGAGAACCGTATAGAGACAATGAGCAGTACCTTGTGTGGTGACCACGTCTGGGGAAGTTGGTGGGACAGTGCGGGAAGGAATGGCTGCCTCAATATGAAAGTCTTGTAGCATGGAAGAAGTTTTGGTTGGTCGGGTTGATCTTCAGGGAAGTGAGATTGTCGTTGTAGCTTCGATGGATATGTGGGAAGATGTCTCGGTAGGGTGACTAGCATTGGAGAATGAGGTAGGTGGAGTAGGAGGAATTTGTGGACTGTGAGGAGTGTTGTCGTCAAGGACAAGTGTAGGGTTAGGACTGGTGACATCTGAAGGTGACGCAGCGGAAGTAGGAGGTAAAGTAGCGGCAGGAGAAGTAGAATCGAAGTTGTCTGTGTCAAAGGTAAGAGGTGGACTGATGCTAGGGTTCAGAGAAGAGTGTGTTGGAGTGGGAGTGTCATACACGGTAATGTCGTGTGGCTGGGGGGATGAAGTATCACGGCTGGAAACAGACTCTAGAGATTTGTAGGGAAAGTGAGTTTCAAAGAAAATAATGTCCCTCGAAACATGAGTTTTCTTGCTCTTTAATTCATAAACCTTGTAACCTTTCTTGCCGTGAGGATAACCAAGAAAGATGCACTCGATAGAGCGTGGATCGAACTTAGAAGGCTTGGATGGATGAGTGGAGATAAAACAACGACATCCAAAAACCCGCAAATGAGAATAATTAGGAGGTTTTCCATGAAGACGTTCAAAGGGTGTTTATCCTTGAAGAAGTGGAGTACGTGTGCGATTAATCAGATAAGAAGCGGTAAGAATCGCATCACCCCAAAACTTCTTTGGCAAATTCGCCTGGAAGAGAAGAGCTCGAGACATGTTTAAAAGATGACGGTGTTTTCGTTCAGCGACCCCATTTTGTTGAGGAGTGTTGACACAAGATGTTTGATGTTCAATGCCTTTAGAAGCATAAAAGGTAGGCATGATAAATTCAGGACCATTGTCACTACGAACGACTTTGACTCGTGTTTCAAATTGTGTTACAACTAATTGAATAAAATCAATGAGGAGGGACCGTGCCTCAGATTTTTGTTTCATGAGAAAAACCCATGTACCCCTTGAATAATCATTAACAATGGTGAGAAAGTATTTGGCACCCGAAAGAGAGGGAACATGATAACCACCCCGTATATCAATGTGAATTAAATCAAAACAGGCAGTACTTTTACTAATGCTCAAGGGAAAAACTTGACGAGTCTGTTTAGCTAAAGGACAAATCAAACAATCATTGGAAACATGACTTGTGGTTGAAAGAAAGGAAAACTTAGACAATACTTTCGAAGAAGGGTGACCGAGCCTGTTATGACACAAGAGAGGGTCGGTTTCTAAGGTGATGGTGTTGGCCATGCTACACGTTTCTTTCTGATCCGGCTTGAGGTAATAAAGTCCATTCTTCTCATGGCCCATCCCAATAGTCTTCCCCGATCGTAGGTCTTGTATAACACAAACATGTCTCAGAAATATGGTGATGAAGAGTGAATCATATGCCAATTTGCTCACAGAAATCAGATTCAGATAAAATGATGGAACACATAGGACATTATGGAGTGTGAAATCCAATGTAAGTTTTACTGTTCCAACATGTGTAACTAAGGCTTTGTAACCAGACGGCAATCGAACGGTGTAGTTTACTGCCGGCTTAGAGTAAGTGAGCAGTTTTTCATGGTATACAATATGGTTAGTAGCTCCACTATCAACGATCCATGTATGTAAGTCAACTTGTGAAATAGTCTTACCCGAGAGCTCTTCATAATTCACTTTACCGACTTGATTAGCCGAGGCAGTGGTGGCATCTTTCAGTAGGCTAAACAACCTACCACATTCCTCTTTCAAGACGGTGAGGTTCACGTTCTCTTCTTTGGCCGAGACAAGGTCGCTAGCGGCCTGACTGGAACCTTCTCCGGCTGCACGAAGAGCGGCTTTTCTTTTCCTGCACTCATCTTGGGTGTGATCTTTGAAATTACAAAAGGTGCATGTAAGATGAGCTTTGCAATTCTTGGTTGTGTGATTGTTCTACCACACTTTGCACATCTCGAACCATCAATTTTTTTCGAGTTCTTCTTCCATGTTTCCCGGTCCTCTTTGCTTGAGTAGAAGGCCGCTGCTTCAGTAGAGGATAATCCTCTATTTGCCGACACTGCTGCTTGTTTTTCTTGTCGCAACACCATAGCATATGCCTTATTAAGAGTAGGCAATGGATCAATTCGATGATGGTGCTTCTCACCGCAGCATAATCATCATTAAGACCTATAAGGAATTTCATTGTTCTCTGCGTCTCAAGGGCAGTAGCGGCTTCAGTTGCAGCCGCACATGTGCACAGCGTAGATGTGCACAAGGCATCCTTCTCGTCCCAAAGAGCCTTCAGGTTGGTGAAGAATGAAGTCACCGAGTTCCCTTCTTGAACACACTCGTGAATGGCAGTCTCAATATTGAAAAGATTCACAGTATTGGTTTGTGAAAACCTTTCTTACAGCTCAAGCCATACACTTCTCGCATCCTTGCAGTGCACAACTGATTTCCGGATCTGTTTGCTCATTGAGTTCTCCAGCCAGTTTTTCACCAAGGCGTTGCAGCGAGTCCACTGCGTCTTCTCTCCTCGTTGAACTGAGGACAAGGTAGGGTTCCATTGACAAACCCTATCTTGTTCTTGATCGTCAAGGCAGAGGTCATGGATTGTTTCCATTCGACATAGTTGTCTTCCTCCAAAGCTTGTGACACAAGGAATGCGCCTGGTTGATCGGAATGGTGAAGGTAGAGCGCATGGTTTGAGTTTTCCCATGCTGGTGTTTGGTTTGAGGACTTGGTGTCCTTGGTGTCCTTCTTGGTTTTGTCTTCGCCTGCCATTAGGTTAGGGCTTTGTTTTGTGGTGGTGGTTGTTTAGGTCCTCAAGAACGTGGTTGCTCTCGATACCATGAAAAAGCTTTGTGTATAAAGCTATTGTATTGCTTGAAGTGAAAACGATACAAGAGATGCCTATATATAGGCTGCTTAAGATACAAACCAATAGGGTTTGTATGTATATAGTTACATAACTAACCCCATAGGAATAGGAAGCCTAGTTACAGTAGGTAACCTAATAACTAGAGATGATTCTTTCCTTCAATAAAGTCTGAGGGCAAGATTCAACCAGATGGTGTTAATGCTAAGCTTTATGGGTGCCATGGTGCTCTTGCTAACCGTCAACCTGGAAAGATTTCATGTCTGCACCCGTTGCTTGAAGAATAAGACTGCTTTAGTTGCGAGCTCATGCAGGACTCTTGTTGAGCATATGTTTTTTGGGTTTTGGCCTGGTCTCCATTAAACTAATGTTGAGTTTGTTAGTATGAGTTGTGAACGCCAGTAATATTGATGTTAAGACTGATGTTAAGACGCGTTTTGTTTTCAACTATAGAGATTTATTTAGTTGAATGTTGGTTTCAAAAAAAAAAAAAAAAAAAAAAAAAAAAAAACATTCCTTTAACTCAAAATTTGATGAACATATTTTCCCTTCACTTAAGTGCCTCATCACTTGAGCATTCCCTCCAGGCAGCTCGAGCAGTATTAGTCTGTGATTGTTCCTTTTTTGTTCTAGGTAGCTCTAGCAATATTAGCCTGTGATTGTTCCTTTTTTGTTAGTAGTACAGTTTAGCTATGTAATGCATATTCCAAATTGACTTCAAGCTTTTTGATTTTGATGATATAATTAAAAAGCCTTTGATCAGTGTTCCATGTTTTGTGTGAGGTACTAGACATAATTTTTACCAAACAACTATAGCAAATATAATTGATCAGCAATGAGGATTAACAATTTGGACTCAATCATGTCAAGTGCAAAATAGTCATGTTAAGGCGGTTGATGTTTGCGAGAGATGACAGCCACACATCTGTGACTGAAGAATAGGACAAGTTTATCTGCAACATCAACAAATGAACGCTAGTTTTTACATTTTCATCAACTTTGATGTTCCTGATCAATCTTTTTATGTTTGCAATATCCATATTTTATCAATATAAGAACCCAGAAAGAAACTTAAACCCCTAAAATCAAGAAACCTAAACAATCAGAAGAGGAAAAAGGAATCAATAACCAACCAAGTAACCTTCATCGGTGGGTTAGAGCAGAAAGGCACATATTGTTCGCGGTGAAACTTATCGTCGGCATTGGCGACATTGATAAAAGGCAACGTGTCAGACTTTGACAAGAGAAAGCGCTTTGGTAATTCTAGTGGTAATTCTAGTGGTTGAAGTCTACATCGAAAGGTGTGCAAGCGGATGTGAGTTTGCTGAGGACAAACATGGCGACGACGTTGGTGGAGATGATGAGTTGCGCTCAGGCAATAAGGTTTTTGGTGGCGAGGTAGGTCAGTTTTACCACACGATTTGAAGCTGGGGATTGGAGAGAGACGCGCGGCTGGAGTCCTTTGGGAGGAGAAAATTAAAGCTTTAGGGGTTGAATTTGCAGAGGATAAATGAAAAAAATTGGGGAGATGAGTTTTTTCCTTCGATAGAATTGGGGAAGCTGAGTTGTAGAGAGAGAAGGCATCGGAGATGGCAAGCCAAATTAATTTTCTTTAAAGAAAGAAAAAAGGAAATACAAAGTCAGTCAAATTTCATCTACAAGTTAGACAATTATGTATACCAATAAAATAACAGATGTATTGTTATACAAGTAAAATGTTATTAATATAAGTAAATTGTCGTTGAGACCCTTATGATGTAATGATGATGCTTGTATTGTAAATCATGTCCTTTAAGAAATTTAAGTTATGTGATAACGTTTTTACATCGTTTATCGACAATTGAGGTGAAAGTGGTAATTAATATCGATTTCATGGTAGTTCCTTGTATGAGAATCATTTGATTCATAAGTCGACGAATTGTTGAAGAAGTAGTAATCAAGCTTGTATTTGTAGTAATTTTTTCAATTACAAGTTCGAAAACTATTTTACCAATCTGACAACAAATTGTCGTAATAGTGGTAAAACTAATGTACATATGGTAAATAAGTTTTCTGTGTAATAAAGTCATTTATCTAGTAATTAATACCTTATTTTATGTAAATTTTGTTGTGATTAAGATAATTACTTATAATACAACGTGTTTTACTATAAATTACAACAACTAAGGTATAACTAGTAAATATAGTTGTATTCTTGATATTACTTGGAATACGATCATTTTTACTAAAATAACAATAATTTTATCTCTAGTAACAACTAATATTGTAAATATTAATAATCAGACCTAAATTATATGAAGTCGTTAATCTTGTAAAATAGTTCTTTTTTAAGTAAATTACACCATTCATGATATATTTACTACAAATACCACATTTAACATATTTAATGGTAATTACAGTGGTAAACCAAGTACTTACAACATTTATGACCATCATTACAAGTTTTTGAACAATTCACTTATAACATAATTAAATAGTCCTTAAAATTGTAATTTTTTTTACACATATCACAATATTACTGGATGACTTTTTTACATATACAACAAGTTGTTCATTTTTATATATTATTTTAAAATAGTTGATGCATAGTATGTATCAACTCACGCGAGCCTTCCCCCACAATTTCACAAATAGTCGATAACATTTACACATATAATGCAAATCAAATCAATAGGGCGAAAAGCAAACATTTACAGATATAATGCATACACAAATTCGTATTTTTGAGAAAGGAGAAATAAAAAGGGTGCTATAAATGTACCCAGCAAATTGGTATGTAGACCCAACAATAAAATTTTTGCCACCAATCTTCCAATATTACCCTCTCCTTTAGATAATAACAAAACTAATTTGTTAACAAAAGTAAAAGAGTGCGGCTATTAGGACCTCCAAATTTGTTCACTAAACCTCACTCTATTGTGAATTATTAAATGACATATATATCCTTAGAGAAATTTTAAATACACACCTCCTATTTCTTAATACACGCCCTAATTATTTCATATTTCACATAAGATTTTATAGGTATGCTTAGTTACAAAAATATCCATCAATTATTTTATATTTCACATCAGATTTTATAGGTATGCTTAGTTACAAAAGCATCCATCAATTATTAGAAAAAAAAATTTATTAACACATCCGTAAATCCTAGATACATATCTCTTTTTTTATACAAATTATACAAGATTTTTGTGGGTATACGTAAAATTACCAAAAGAGACATTCATATCAAAAGTAAAAAAATCTTGTTGAAATAAAATATCTCGCTTAAGAGTTTGTTTCTTCTATACGAGAACAAGGTATGTGAAAATACCAAGCCTTATAATTTAAACCTCTATAAATTAATAACATCGGGACCAGCAAAAAATATTATTTAATCGAGATTGTTAATTTATCGACGTCAATTTTGCTAATTCCTTATTTCGGGACTAACGAAAAATATTATTTAATCGAGGTTATTAATTTATCAAATATTAAATTATCAAGGTTTTACTATCGATAGTTTCGTTCAAACTGAACACCAAACTAGAACTTAGGATGATGTTATATATATACTCCTCTTTCTTTCTTTTTGAATAAATTGAGCAGCAAATCTAGAAAAGTATGTGTACTTAATGAATGGATTGTGTATTTAGTGAATAATTGATGTATTTTAAACGAGGGTATTATAGGAAGATTGAGTATGTGTATCTAGTAAAATGTTAAAAAAATAAAGTCAATAGTTGGTGTATTAAGAATGAGATGTGTATCTAATAATTAGGGATGTGTTAATAAAATTTCTTATATCCTTATACATAATGACTATTAAAGACAATAATTATATAAAATAAAATATTATATTTATTCTCTCTAGACTTTCCAAATCAATAACAATGGATTACATTCTTATTATTTTCCTTATATATTTTTGTTTTCTAATTTTTTTTATTATAGCATATATATATATATATAGTTCATAAGAGCTAAATCAATGATCAAATATCGATCATGTGACATAAAATTTTGTATTATCATACATTTTAAACGCATATACTTGCAAGGTGCTTAAATATTTTTGAAAAAAAAAAATATATATATATATATATATATCTATTGATTATAGAAAATATATATTTATTAAAATAATTTATTATGAGGTAAAAAATAGAGATCAAATTATTCAAAATAAAAAACAGAGAAAAAATAACACGTACAAAAGGGAAAAACAAAAGTTAAAAAGATATATATAATAGTTTATGATAAAACATTTTCTAGCATGAAAAAATAATTAAAAAATGAAGGTAGGGATAATAGATGTTAAAAAAAAAAGTAAAAAAAAAAGTGAGGTCTATTGAGTGAATAAGAGGTAAAGTATGTATTTAATTGAAATATATGTCAATAAATAACTAAAGTTATGTTAGAAATTTGAAATGAGGTCTAGTAAGAAAATGCTTGTATTGAAAAATAAAAGGGAGGTGTAAAGAGAATGAGAGGTATATTGAGCAAATTTAAAGGTCCCAATAGCCGCACTCAAAGTAAAAATGAAAACCTATTTTATACGCGTACAGCTCGATCTTCGTCTTCTATCCCTATAATTTATTTCTTCTAGTTCCATCTATTAATTATATTATCCTTGTTCTTGTTCATAAGCCCTTCGTTTTAGCTTCATCATAAATTGAGTAGTTGATTAACATTATAATTCATGAGGGGAAACCATCTTGTTGCAACGTTTCTGTGTTTTGTTCTCTTTGAAGAAGTGGTTACAACCATATGAGATTTTCTAATAAATATATACATGATTGATAAGTCATTTCTAAATTTCGTGAAATATAGAGATGGAGATCCTACAAATCTAGTATTAGATTATGGGTAAAACGAATGAAGATGACGAAGAAGAGCGGGCCGGTCCTGAAAGATTGAGGCTCGGTGTGAAGAAAAGTTGTAGGCCCCTTATCTCAATTTTTTCTAGATCGGTATATGAAATTTCAAACGAAAACATGAGGAAGACATTGCTACATGATTGGTTAATTAGTATAGATTAGATGACACATTTCTTAAAATTTAATTCGATGAATATTTCCAATCTTTTTCTTAAACAAGTTATTCTTAATACTTTACTACTTCTCATAAATAACATTTGTAGTTTTTGTAAATAGAACACTAGTAATTTACTCCAATACAAAGTATTTAATAAAATAAATATGATGAATTTCTAAAACAGTGTTGGGAAAAAATTACTGAAACAGGCCATTGAAAATAAATATAAAATATGATATTTAAGTAATAAATATTAACATATGAAGAAAGCAAATGAATCGTTGTGTAGTAGGATGGTTGTGTTGTTTGTGTTTCATTTAATCCACCAGAGTTCGAATCACAAAGGTGGTTTTTTTTTTCTTTTTTTCAATTTTCTCTAATTTTGGAACTGATTTCTCTAAGAACATGAAATGTACTTAAGCAAGTTGAACTGATTTATCTATGACAGTGGCCTAGTGTCGTCACACAACTGGCACTGGACCAGGGCCGGGCCTGGAGGAGGAGAACTCGACGAAGTCGCAACACAATTTTATTTTATTTTTTCACATTAGTTAGTTTCATATTTTATTTTATAAATAAAAATAAGATGGTAATATTAGAAGATTGGTGTCAAAATTTTCACTGTTGGGTTTATTTAGCAATTTGCTTGGTACAGGGAAAAGATTACCCAAAGCCCAGATTTGATTTCAGCTCAAACCCCAAGTTTTAATCATGACACGCGACAACCTCTTCTATATACGATAAAATCGAGTCCTCCTCCTTTAGATCGAAATCACAACCAAATTGAAGGCGACGCCAAACCCTAATCGAAACCGCCATGTTGACCCTCGACCCCTCCTCACCACCGTTGGACATGATCCCCAGCCGCGAATCCTCATCATCCGCACCGAACCCTAAACCGCGGAAGAGGCTGAACCCCACATCCCCACCATCGGACCTGGTGCCCCCATCCCCAGCCGAGAAGTCGAGGCCGAACAGCCCGGAGAAAGATGATTCTTGGATCTCAGATGCTCTTTTAGCCGAACTAGGCTGCACTCGCGAATATCTATTGCTCACTTCAGAAGAACAGGACGAGATGACGATTAAGGCCATATTGGCAAGTATGTATTTAATTTATTTATTTTTCATGCTGGCAATTTTAACTGACCATGTTCCTCATCCAATTATTATCTGCAAGTTGATTAGGCTTTTGTGTTTATATATATGCTTTCTATGAGGAATTAGTACAATACAATAGTGCTCAGCATTGCATCTGAATTAATGAATGAATTGAACAACAGAGAATAGTAAATAGAATATGATACTGATCAAGTTTTCCTCGTTTTGCTGTATAATCATTCAGAGTTATGTGCTATGTATCATACATGTGTATTAATTTGTGACTTCAATGATCCCAACACCACTACTTTGCTTAATTAGGATCATGCTGTCGTTAACTCTGATGTTTCTGATTTGCTCCTCCTTGAGTCATTATCGTCTCATTAAACATCCATTTCATTGTCATGACTTTTCCATGTCTTTTAACTCTTTTTTGTTTCTTTTTTTTTTTGGCTGGGTGCAGGGGAGGAGGCTCGTGGGGAAGTAGTAAGGTCAGGCTTACCACCACCATATCGTCCAGAAACTTTACCTAAGGGATATGCATGGGGTTCTTACATCGCTTGGAGTGGAGAGAAAGATTTTGCTTATCTGATGACTTGCGGTAACTGTGGCAAGGATGGTTGTCACAAGACTCTTGACTGCCCAGATGGGGATACTGAAGAGGCTAAGGAGTTTAGGAGGCTGATCGCTTCCAGCCTCAGAGGCCTCTAGCTCTTCTAATCATGAGAAAAGCCCGAGAACAAGTAATGTGCTGTGTGTATGAGTCGTGTTTTAACCGTCTAATCTACTTGTTATCTATCCTATGATCGACCCAAGTCTTCTGGATATTGGGAACTTAGTAGTATTGTGCTTGTGAACTAGGCTAAAAACCTATGGTTGTTTCTAAGTCGTGGAAGTATTATGGCTCCATCTAATGTAATATGTGTTGTGGTATGCATTGTATTACCTTGTTTAGTGAACTAGCTCTTTGATCGACTCTTGGTGGAGTGTTTGAAATTGCCATATTTTCTATAGAAACCAGGCTCTGGCACCAAACAGAAACCGGGCTCTGGCACCAAACTGATGGGAGATTGTTTCGAACACAGGCCTCCGACACTACCTCTTAACACCAGAAACAAGAAGATCAAGAACAAACAAATACTTGCAGCCAAAGCTACGTTTATTTCATATCATTCGATGAATAATAAGGTCTTACAAACAACAACTTATAAAGGAAACAACTCCACTTATTCTAGGAAGGAAATACCAGAAGATATGCATATCTGATTCGAATCAAACTAGGAGATTACTCCCTAATATAGTCCTGCAAACAAGGAGGAGCTCGGGTTGCTCTCTTGGGCCTTCTTTCTCTAAGTCGGTAGATACACCCGTATCACTAAGATTTGTTCCGGTGACGTTGGCCATCAAGAAAATCCTGGGAGTTGTGATGAGCAATTTTCTGAGCTTTTGGAAGTACCGGTCGAGTATTTGAAAGCAGTTAAATGAAGGTTGGTTGTTGAATCAGAAGGAAATAGTTTGAAAGCAGTTAAATGGAGGTTGGTATACGAAATTTCAAACGACAATATGAGGAAGACATTGCTACATGATTGGTTAAATTAGTATAGATTAGATGACACATTTTTTAAAATTTAATTCGATGAATATTTCCAATCTTTTTCTTAAACAAGATGAATTTTGTTATTCTTAATACTTTACTACTTCTCATAAATAACATTTTTAGTTTTTGTAAATAGAACACTAGTAATTTACTCAAATATTAACCATATGTAACGAAAAACATGTGACTTTTGTCAAAAATTAGTGAGATTATAAAGGTCCAATCTCATGGAATCTACACTCCTAGATTTTCTCCAACTTGAACCTTTTTGGTCGAAAGCTCATTTTTCATCGGAAACCGTGAGTTATATATAGCACACGTTTTTTTGGTTGAAAACGTATGTTCTTTTTTCCATTAATTTTTTTACACTGTTAGGTTCTAATTTTTTAGTACTTCTCGAACTGACAGAACTAAAAAACTCTCGAGTCGATTTTTTTATATGATTTTTCAAAGTCAATATTAAGAATGAGGTGGAAAGAATGTGAAATATTGGTCATACGTAACGGAAAAAATGTGATTTTACTAAAAACTAGTGTGGTTATGAAGGTCCAACATCATGGGAGCCAACTCCTGAATTTTCTCTAACTTTAATTTTTTTTTTTTATCAAAAACTCGTTTTTCATCCGAAACTGTGGGATATAGCACACTTTTTTTGTTGTTGTTGAAAACGCATGGTCTTATTTTTTCACAAATTTTTCTACACATTAAAGTTATGATTCTTAACATTTCTCGAACTGACAGAACTAAAAAAAAATCTCTAGCCGATTTTTTTATATGATTACTTATTCAAATGCACATCACTATAAACTTTTCTGAAACAGGCCATAAAAGTCTAGTACACTAAATTAGTATTATAACTGTACCTACTCTAAACTTTCAGTGATGATATATACAATGTTAGTCTTCCAATCAGAGCATTCAAAGGAAAATGTATGTTCAATTCAAAGCTTCCTCACAAAGTTTAACTAATCAGGGTTTATTATGCCTCCTCTTTGGTGAGCACCCTCATTCCACTCTTTGAGATTAGAAGGTCTTTCATTTCTCTGTAACTTCTAAGCTCCTCCAGGGCATCAGATGTCTTTCGAGGCATAAAGAAACCGGAAGCTGTAGACACTCCTTCCTCATGCTCAGGCTTCATGGAGTGAGAAGAGTAACAACTTGAATCTTGGCGCAGGGGCGGAGCTGTTCTCAGCATGTGAACAAGAACTCCGACAACAACACCTGGTGACTTTCTACCTATTGGCAATGACTGGGAAGTAAAATCCAAAGCGAGATTTTGACTGCTCACCAAAATGTGGATAACACACCATAAGTAACATAGAGCTTGAGGCATTGTGATCTTTGGTTGGTTATGTAAGTTATTGATTTCTTGGCCAAAATAAAGTCTTCTTATGGACGTTAGTTTTTAAGTTAGGTTTTGTAGGCTCTTTCGAGTTGTATCGGAGCTATGCTCCCGGTTGACCAGTCGTGGACTTGTATTAGAGTTTAACTCTCGCTCGTCCCATTGGTAGTTTTAATATATGGGCTCTACGCCCCCTGGAGTAACGTGTTATCCATTTCCATAAAATAAAATAAAATAAAAAAAAGAAGAAGAAGAAGAAGAAGAAGCCATGCTCCATGTAAAGGGAATTGGATCTATTAACGAGGTTATTTTCTCTTCCTTCCGTCAAACTCTACCCCTCTTGAATATTCACTCCCTTCTCAAGTTCTCATACTTTAAGACTTTGGGTCTAAATACCTTCTTCTCATATTTGCTCTCTTAATATATGACAATGGCTTCAAATTTCATTACTTACATTCTTCTCGCCTATGTGTGAATTAAACTTTTGAGCATGAAATAAAAGAAAAGAGAAATCTTGGCCACCCATGATGATTTAATGGCCTATATTTGTTTACAAATCTTTGTTTTGACCTCCAGTCTCGTAGTAAAATAAATTACTTACCGTTACCACATAAAACTACAACATTGCCCTTCCGTAACATAATCTATGAGACGTATGCGTATTTTGAAGTTTTCAAGCTCAAGTTGGACAATGTGGTAACCAGTGCTGATAATCAACAAGAACATTTCATGATTTCCATCTTTCGTCTTTGGTTATATACTCAATTTCGTCTTTATCTTTCAAGAACAAGTTTTAGAGTACATTTACGTTCATGATTTCCATGATGGCCTATTTTTCAGTGAAGGGATGTTAGAGAACCCCGATGTGGAAAAAGTGTCATATGTCATCTTTCGATTGGACTGTCGCAGGGGTGACGTGGTGTGATTGTCGCACATAAGATTTTATGTAATTTGATGTTGTGTGTATACTTTAGCTTGAATATTGTTTGTGTTTAGGATGTCGATTGCGAAATGTGGATTGTTGTCTTACAGTGTTTTGGTTTGCGAAATGCCCCATCGGTAGACGATTCGGATTTGGACGGCGGTCAAAGTAGGAGCATCGGAGGGTGGAGACTTAGTGAGGCACGAAGAGAAGAGAGAGAGTGAGAAATGGAGAAGAAGGACAAGAAGTGAGAGAATGTGTTGAAATGTTTGACGTGTGTTTATTTTATTTTTGGGTTTTTGAATAAAAGTTGGGAGTTACTATTTTACCTGTAATGTGAAGCTTAATGAGGACAGCTAACCATTGCGGTACTAAATATTTGAATGGTTTGATGGGGGTCGTACTAAATATTTGAATGGTTTTAGGACTCTATTGGGATCACATTTAAGTGAAGTGTAGGTGGGTGTCTCTAATCGGAATGGTTTGGATCATGTATATGCAAGATGAATGTTAAAATGATTACGAGAGACTCTTGTATCGATTGAAACAACATTATAGATAATTAGAAGCCATTTGTCATCACGATTATTTGCTTTCATGTCCCTTGACGATAGTTAAATTGGTACGTTACGAACATAAGAACCGTGTTGGAGAGAAATGAAGCCACTGTCCAATACAAACTTTGATGAATCAAGAGTCGCCGACCGAGTTGATTTCGTATAGTTACATGAAAGTAATTAGACCAAAACGTTTTTATAGAATATTACCGCAAAGACCAATTTGTACTCGCAAACATATTCTCTGTTTCAACTTTGAGATCTTCACTAGGTTTCTAAAACTTTCTCTTGAATACGCTGTTGATTTTGTTTAAACTCTAATCAGCAATTAAAAACTAATGATCAATCATGACTATGTCACGGATCGCAATACAGCTGTGGTGCAAAGTGCTATATCTAAGTTGATCTCGTAAGACCCAAAGAGATAGCCAACCTGCTGAAAAGAATCATTTTGTATTTCTTTCCAGTTATTTTGGGCCTTTGTATCTGATGTTGACATGCATTTCTGTAGCCACAAATGCTTGGAATTTGGTGTTTTATGGGCTTGGTTAGCTGTCAATAAATTACCAAGCTTTTTTGCTCATTACTTTTGTTAGGGTTTCAGTAAAGTTCCCTTGACAAGAAATTTAGCACCCAATGAGTCCATTCATTTTTGACTAATAATATTGTTGTTTCCATCCCCATCCCCATCAATTGCAACTTCTGAGATTGATGGACAAATGAAAACTTTCTCCCTCTTTTTCATTAATTTTTCCTCCTCTACACACTGCAAAGGAATGAGTCTTTTTCAGAACGGTGTTCATTCATTTGCCACTTCAACTTGTTTGTTTGAGTGAATCACTTCTAGACGGCATACACATTATTAAATGAGAAATGCAGAATAAGTTATATGCTAAATCTGGTGCCATTCTTTGTTTCTCATTATATTGCTTTGATTTCTTCAGGTAGGACTGCTTACGGCAGTTGTCGGTACTAATAGAGGAACTTTAATTGGGGTTCTCCCATATAAGGAAGGATTGATTGGATTCTCTCTGCACAATTACATATCCAATTATCAGGAGGGTGGCTGTAGGGGAGTTTATAACTGTAGAAATTGTATTTCCTTGAGATAATTATTTATTTTGTAAAGATGATGCTATTGATGAGTTCAGCACAATTTCCTCTAAATCCAACCTCTATATTTTTTGAAATGCGGAGACGGAGATTATTGTGAAGACCTAGCCAAACTTTTGAGGTCAAAACTCAGGAGCGGAGGTTATGAGAGTTGATACTTTGGCAAACAGGGTCGAACGGTATCTATCTTCGTTTAACAGGTGAAAAAATCTGATCATGGGGGTATTTTCATTGGGTGGGCTGCAAACAAGGTATTTATACTTCCTATTTTTGTTTGAATATCATTTATTGAGATTTTTAAATGTTTTTTATAGAGTAGGGATAAATACATCTTATGCAACAAGTGTAATTTGCTTTAAGGTATTACTGTGACCATTTAGTGTAGGATCTGTCGTGATTACACAGTTCTGATAAATGTAAATAATCTTCAGCTGAAAATTTATTCATCAAATTTGCTGCATTTATACTTTCTTGCTACATCCAATGATAACTATATCGAATCGAAACATCTCCAGCAACCAAAGAAAATACAACAATTTTGTTCCGTATGAACATGGACTAAGCTACTATCCGCTCTTGCACTATTTAGATAACAAACCCTTCTTTTCCATAGTCCAGTGCTTAAAAATTACCACATATTTTGTAAGAAATTTTGAAAGGTGCCCTGCTCTCCTATATACAGTAATGTTTAAGGTCTTTGCTTTGACATTCTTTATAATATATAGTGACCATATGTTTTTCCCCCCTTAAATTTGAAAATAGATTTGTTATTTATTGTTACATGGTTGTCAGTTGTCTATGTTCAATGATATTGTAAAATGTATGGAAGGAAAGCAGAATATATGTTATTTCAGCTACTGAATTGATATGTGGAATTTGATCCATGCATCTTGGTCGAATGGTTTCTGTGTGCAGTAATGCAGAAGTATGTAGTTCTGATGCATTTAACCGAACCCTACTTTTTTATGCAGACTTACAAAGCTTGTAGTATTTTTTTGCACGATCAAAATGTAAAAGTGGAGTGGCTAAAGGCCAGCAGTGATATGGAGGGCCCCAGAAGCGGCAAAGAGAAATTGTACCAGCTTTGCAAGTCCGTGATAGATATATTTTATCCGAGCAGTGAAACACTTTTACTTGGTTCGGGAGCTCCCTATATTACGGACTTGCAAAGCTGGTACAATTTCTCTTTGAGAAAGATGGAATTGAGAAAGATGGAAATGAACATTGGGGCCAAAGCCCATATTCTATTTTAGGCTGATAGCCCAAGTTTAAACCATGACACGCCATAACCTCATCGATCGAGGCCTTGCTCCTTTGGCAACCGAATTGAAGGAGACGCCAAACCCTAATCGAAGCCAGCGATGACGACCATGAGGCTCCAACCCTCGTCACCGGAATCCTCACCACCGGGACTGACTCAAGCGAAGAGGCCGAACCCCACATCGGATCTGGTCCTGGCATCCTCGCCGACGTCGGACCCGAACCAAGCCAAGAAGGCGAAGCCGGACAACACCGATCTATGTTCAGCATCTCGTTTAGCCAAATTATTTTTGACTCCCGAAGATCGATATCTCCCGCAAGACGAATTTATGGACAAGAGTCTGATGGGCTTAATCAAAGGTATGCTGCATGTTTATTTTGTTTTTTGTTTTTTGATTGCTTGTCAGGGATCTGCAAGTTGTTTTGTTTTTGCGTTTTTCTACGAGGAATACAAATAGTGCTTTATTTCTAAGTCTGATGCATGTTTCTGATTGAATTCATTTCAATTGATTTGCTCCTCATTGAGTGTCTATCATAAGACATACATTTCATTATCCTGACTTTTCTATACTGGGGTGCAAAGCTATGAAGGAGAAAGATCCTTATCCTTGTACGGGGTTAAAAGAGAAGCTTCCAGAAACTTTACCAGAGGGTTGTGCATGGGGTTATATCGCCCCTGGGAGTGGAATTAAAAGTTTTGTTTATAAGATGTTTTGCACCTATTGTGGCGTGGGCGCAGCTCACATGAATGAGGACTGCCCGAAGAAGGATACTGCAGAGGCTGCAGAGTTCATGAAGCTACATCTCCCCGTCATCTTTGCGCCCAAGACCAAGTAATGCATTGTGTACTGACTTGTGTTTAACCGTCTATACAGAACTGGTTGCATCATCTGATTCTTGTGGAGAGATCTTGTGTTCTGTTTTGACGCAAGACCAGATTTCATACACCAGATATATTAAAAGATAAATACATTGAAAGCTACACATGTTTTCTTAGCCTTAGTAATGCAAGTGCAAAAGATTTGAAATGCTTGTTGTCCAGACTAAAGATTGGGTTTCATCTTTGAACAAGAGCTTGATGTATCCACTGTTGCTCCTTACGCTGATTGAAAGGTTTCCCTCAGCTTCCCTTTCCTCCTCCACATGCAAAATCTTGTCTGCAAAGAGTTCAAGTCTTAATTAGTGACTTCACAATTCTACTAAACAACCAAAGTTGAGCTAAAACCCTAATAGACACTTTGAACTTACATTCCTTTGTTCTGGCTGAGAATCCCAAATGCTTCTTCTGGATGCTCAATATGAGCTGACTATGCTTCGAATATACGGAGGCCCAGCCATGTCTTTTGCTTCCTGCTTGCACAAATAAGAACCTGTGTTTGATATTTCCTTACAACATCAAACTATCAAAGGTGCTGGTTATTTGAAAAATATATCCATGTTTTCTTACCAGAAGGAGTGACAACAAATAGCTCTGCTACTTTACTTATTTCCCCTATATGAATGTATGATGCATGTTAACAATCCCTATGATCTACCTTTGGGAACTTAGTTACAGTGTGCATGTGGACTAGGCTAACCTATGGTTGTTTAGCTTGTAATAGTATTCTGGCTCCATCTAATATAATGTGTTGTGGCATGCATTTGTATTATTACTTTGTTTACCGATTCATATTTTTGTCAACTCTAGGTGGAGTGTTTGAAATTGCCATATTTTTATTAGCCTCAAATGGCAAAACATATATGTTTGAACACACACCGTGACACTAGACATATACCAAAGACTACAACCTCCATGTAGTCATGTTTGATCAAAGCCAAAGCCATATAACTCAGTTGTGAGAATGTTAATTGATCGATGAGAACTGAGACTCAGCTGTGGTGAATTCTTGTGTCTCTGGCGGCTCGTCTTTTTGATTACTCGATGACTCGATTGGTTTGTATCTTCTTAGCAGTGACTCCCCAAGAGTTTATTCTAGATTTCTAGTCTAGTTAGCTATAAAATTGGAAGTTTGAACGAACATGAAATTTTCAAAGTTCAGCAAGTTCAGCCCCTCCATTGAAAATTTGAAATTGATCGACCTTGTAAAATGGCCTAAATTTCTGTAGAAGGCTGTAATGAAAATAAATTAAAAATTGGTAGGAGGAATTATGGATAACGGGTCATCGATACAATCATACAACATAAAGATAAGTGCTACAAAGGGTTGTGTTTCTACTGCCCAGTTCATACAGGAAAACTGAACATGGCATGAGACTGAGAACGCATTACATTTACAGCAGTACAGTAATATAAGAAGCCTTCAGGTGCCTAAACTGGAGAAAAGAACTCCCTGTCTTGCAGGATAATACGTCTTGAAACAATCTTGACGGTAGCAACAACCCAGTACGCCGAGCTCAAATTTGGTGACCATGTTGCTCCAGTGCGTTCAAGGGCCGTCTTGTTGTGCTGATGAATGAGAAGGAGAATTCAGAATCAAATTGTATGAAACCAAAGAAGTAAAAAGCAATACCAGTAGGCACATACAACGAGCCCTTGGAGACAGAGAAAAAGAGATTTACTGCTTAAAACCCTAACCTGCTAAGATTTCTCGCATCAGAGGTTCACTGTATTTTCCCACTTCGACATGGATAAACTTCTTTCCTAAGAGATATTGAACTCTCTTGAAGCACCATTATGGATGCTATGTCTTCGATTCTGGATCTATCTTAGGGACAAGCTGTTGTGTCATCTCAGTGAAAATTGTGTTGACAACTTTCGGAGACCGACAGAAGACCCGATAGTAATTATATCCCTTCTTTGAAAGTTGAAACTATCATAGAAGTGCAAATGTCATCCTAGCTCCCTGTAATATAAAAGTTATAACCAGCTTCAGATAATTAAATTATTTAAATAGGATTAATGAGAGTATCTAGAAGTCATTAGTTGTTCAAACTCAGTAAGTGGTCCTGCGGCTAGAGATGTGATCCTCACAAGAAGAAGGCAATTTGAGTAAACCATAGGGAACATCAAATGAAGAATACACGGTCCAACTTCCTCATGTGGCAACTCAAAATTAAAACCTTCTTCATTAGGGAAATAGTACACTGAAAAAACAAAAAATTGATTAAAATTTAATATACATAAAGTATTCTAGATTTTTTGGCCAAGAACAAAAACAATACTAATTTAGACAATATTCGGTAATATTTGACATAAGAACGAGTAGAGCCCTTTTAATAAGAACCCTTAAGAACGAAGTCCTCAACTTATGGGTTCTCACAATAATGGCTCCCGTATACACAAAATACTTGGTGATATTTACTTTATGGTGTGTTTAGAGTTATGGTGTGTTTAGATGCGAGTGAATTCCCAAGAATTTAATCAAAAATAAAGAATTCTCAATTTCTTTGGACTGTTTCCCCCGTTTAGATTTTTATCCCGTGGAATTAGAAATTTCCACGAGAAAATAATCGAGGAATTTATAAGCTTAAATCCCGACTTGAATTCCTCACAAAATAAGTGTCATTTGTTAATTCTCTTGACTGAGTTTAGTTTAAATACAAATTCTTATCATTTTAAAACTCTACATCATGAAATATAAACAACGAAATTTTCAATTAATAAAATTTAAATTTATAAAATTATTATAAAAATTGAAATCACTTTACCCAAACGTCAGAGTATAAAGTCAAAACCCATGTTTTTAAGTAAGGTACGAGAATTGAGAAAGATGGAAATGAACATTCGCTAAAAGCCCATATTCTATTTTAGGCTGAACACCCAAGTTTAAATCATGACACGCCATAACCTCATCATCTATATATATACCTATTGAAGGAGACGCCAAACTCTAATCGAAGCCATGCCAGCCATGACGACCATGAGGCTCCAACCCTCGTCACCGGAACTGATACCCACATCCTCACCACCGGGACTGACCCCAGCGAAGAGGCCGAACCCCACATCCTCACCATCGGATCTGGTCCTGGCATCCTCGCCGACGTCGGACCCGAACCAAGCCAAGAAGGCGAAGCCGGACAACACCGATCTATGTTCAGCATCCCGTTTAGCCGAATTATTTTTGACTCCCGAAGATCGAAATCTCTCGCCAGACCAATTTAGGAAGAAGAGTGTGATGGGCTTAATCAAAGGTATATGCGGTTTATTTTGTTTTTTGATTGCTTGTTAATTAGGAGGAATCGGTACAATACAAATAGTGTTTTATTTGTTTGAATGAATGAATGAATTGAAGAACAGAGAATAGTAAAAAAAATAAATGACATCGATCAAGTTTGCTCATTTTGCTGTATGATTATTATTCAGAGTTAGGGTTTAATTATGTGATCTGTATCATATTTGTGTATTAAGACTCATTGATCACCAACACCACTAGTTTGAGTAGGATCATGCCGCCGATCTAACTCTGATGTTTTTGATTGAATTCATTTCAATTGATTTGCTCCTCATTGAGTGTCTATCATAAAACATACATTTCATTATCCTGACTTTTCTATATATGTCTTGCATTCAATACCACTGGGGTGCAAAGCTTTGAAGGAGAACGATCCTGATCCTTATACGGGATTAGCAAAGAAGCTTCCAGAAACTTTACCAGAGGGATATGCATGGGGTTATGACAACCCTGGGAGTGGAATTAAAACTTTTGTTTATAAGATGTTTTGCACCTATTGTAGCGGAGCTCACATGAATGAGGACTGCCCGAAGAAGGGTACTCCAGAGGCTGCAGAGTTCTTGAAGCAACATCTCCCCGTCATCTTTGCGGATGAGACAAAGCCCAAGATCCCCAAGTAATGCATCGTGTACTGACTTGTGTTTAACCGACTCTACTTTACTTATTTCCGTATATGAATGTATGATGTTAACAATCCTATGATCTACCTAACATATTGGAACTTAGTTACAGTGTGCATGTGGACTAGGCTAAAAACCTATGGTTGTTTAGCTTGTAATAGTATTCTGGCTCCATCTAATGTAATGTGTTGTGGCATGCATTTGTATTATTACCTTGTTTACCGATTCATATTTTTGTCAACTCTAGATGGAGTGTTTGAAATTGCCATATTTTTGGTAGTTTCAAATGGCAAAACATACATGTTTGAACACACACACTGACACTAGACATGTACCAAAGACTACAACCTGTATGTAGTCATGTTTGATCAAAGCCACATTAAGCCATATAACTAAGTTGTGAGAATGTTAATTGATCGATGAGAACTGAGACTCAGCCATGGTGAATTCTTGTGTTTCTGGCAGCTGAACTTTTTGATTACTCGATCGGTCTGTATCTTCGTAGCAGTGACTCCCCAAGAGTTTATTCTAGTCTAGTTAGCTCCAAAATTTGATATGCTATACAAGTTTAAACGAACATGAAATTTTCAAAGTTCAGCCAGTTCAGCCCCTCCGTTGAAATTGAGTAAGAGGAGTCTGAGGAGATGTGTAAAACTGTGATAGTACTCTATTATCAATAAGCCAAATTGACATGTTTAACAACTTCCAAGACACCATCAGTGAGCCTACTACATTATTACTCAAGTAGGTAGCTTGCCACCGTTATGACCGAAATTGAACAATGTCAACACAGACTTTGAACCTGAAAAGAAAGAACAAGAAAATCTAAGCAGGGCAAACCAAGGTTTGAATCCCCAATACCTTGAAGCTCACCCTCTCAACTAAAGCTATTACTCTCTTTCTCTATTCAGTTTTCCTTGACGTTCATTTGGTTCTCTGGTACTTCGCTGAGTGCAATTCTTGTCTTCCCTACCACCTTTGTGTCCTTGCTGTCCTCAATCTTCAGTTTACTTTTCAGCAGTTTCTTCAGCTGCCTTAGACTCGTAGCCTTAAATTCCTCCACAATCTCCTCCTTCCCAACAATGACCTCATCTTTCTTCTTCATCTCAACTTCCTCAAGGTCCTCATCCTTGTCCATCTCAGTGCTAGTGTCCAAGCTTTCATCATTGTCATCAGAGATGTACATTGCACTTTCTGGTCTCTTTTTGCCTGAAGATTTTGCTGAAGTTGGGCGGGGAAACTGAGTTGCAATGTTAACCGGCAAGGGTGAGAATGATTCAGCCTTGGCAACTACTGCTGCTTCACTCATACTAGCATCAGCATTTTCAACAATCAAGCTCTTCTGAGCACTTTGCTTTTCTGATATATCAGCAACAAACTCATCCTCACTATATTCTTCTTCAGTGAGGTCATCATCAGAGTCTTCCTCATCACTAGATTCTCCTTCAGTGGTTTCATCATCAGAATCTTCTTCTTCACTTGCTTCCTTGATATCATTCATGTTATCCTGAAGCTCAGAAGAAGCTTCATCCACGGACTCATCTTCAGTGCCCTCATCCTCAGAATCTCCTTCTGTGCTGGAACCTGATTCAAAATCAAATTTTCCACTGTAATCACCCAATGCCTCAGTCTTGGGAGCTTCTATAGGCTCTATTGCGGTGGCAGCCACATTCACATCAGAAACTTTGCTTGCCGGGCTCTTAGTAGGAGTGGAACTGAAAGTTGATGAAATGTGCTCATCAGTTTTCACAGCACTTGGTGGTTCGTTTACCTCTTGTGGCAGTGCAGATTGAGCAGCAATAACTTCATCAGAAACTTTGCTTGCCGGGCTCTTAGTAGGAGTGGAACTGAGAGTTGATGAAATGAGCTCAACAGTTTTCACAGCACTTGGTGGTTCGTTTACCTCTTGTGGCAGTGCAGATTGAGCAGCAATAACATCATCAAAATCTTTGACCATATCTTGTGCTCCTTCACAATGAGGTTCTGCAATAAGCAACCACAATGAGATTCAAAGAAGTTCAAGGAAAAAGAAACAAATGAAAAATTAAATAAGCATCTGGCTAAAAATAGCAAAAAAACTCCAGTTGAACTTACCCTTATCATCAGCTGAGCTCTCTTCACTAGATTCATCCATAACCTCTGAATTCATATTAGCATCTGAAGCTACCTTTGGTGCAGACAATTCAGATTCCATTCCTGATTCCTGCATTAGACCATCTTTCTGTACTTCTGTCACATCCATCTTGTTATCCTTCACCAGACTTTCATCTATAACTTGTCCATTTGATTTTAGCTCCGACAACACTTCAGAAGCATCAATTCCATTTGAGTTTCCCTCTGATACTGTCTGCATATCAGAACCTGTTCGATACCATATAAGTCATGTCAGATAACAATACTTTGGCTCCACATGTCATCTAAGAAACAACAAATTTGATACAAGTAGGCTTGTCTACACAACTTGTATCCAAACCAAACCACACCCAAAATAAGCCAGGCTTCACAAATTGATGTTTTAACCAAATCATATCCAAAATTAGCTAGTCTACACTACATAATATCTACAAAATTTGATAATCATGACCAGTAACAACTCATCAAGGAATGTCAACCGGACTTACCCTTAACAACTGAGCTCTCAGATTGCTCTGAGCAATCCATGGTATCTGCAGAAAGTTCATCAATGCTAGAAGCCATGGTGTTATCCTATCCAGGCTCATGTTCGACATGGTCTTCCCCAACAACCTCACTGATCGCCTAGTACTATAAGCGCGCTGCACAGAGGCTGTTTCTGTTAGGGTCTCCGTCTTCTGGCGAGCTGAAGCAGCTGGAGCCCTCCTCCTGGTGCTTGGAGCAGCAGGAGTCTTTGGTGGAACCTCAGTCTTTTCCTGTCCCACCTCTTCACCAACAGTCTTCTTAGTCGGAGCACGCCTAGCAGTAGTCCTAGCGGCAGTACGAGAGACACTTGCTGATCCAATCATGATTTTCTCTGGAGATTGGTTCAACAACTCTTCCAGTCCTTCAACCTGACACAATAATTTACATTAACAATGTCATATTACATTACAAATCATCACAAATCATCAAGAAACAAATACTAAACCCTACACAATTATTGTTTGGATGCCTAAGAAAGTGAAACATGATTGAATCAGATGTATATATATTGATATACTCTTATTCAATCCGTTTACGTGATTAACCAAATACATAGAGGTTTCGAACACAATTCCTAAACTTACTCAGCAATTAAACAGTAAACATAGACGATTGTACTGATTATATCTTCCGAATTCATAATCTATAAGCAAAGATTCTACTAATAAACTTACTCGGCAATTAAACAGTAAACATAGACGATTCTACTGATTACATCTTCCGATTTCATCGATTCAGCTGAATAATGTTATATGTTTGAATCTATCAACAAATCAAATCGAGCTAATTCATTTCCAGGTCATCCTAAATCCTCACCAACCAAGCATGGATTGGAAGAAAGTAGAACCTCATATATCACACTAGAAAGATCGAAAACACAAACCGAATCCACTAAATTCAAATCAATTCCAAGTAGATCTAGATCTGATTTCCAGCGCAACCTAACAGATTAAGATGCTAAACTAACAAATCGACACCGAAATCGAAAGGATTGAAGAGTTAGTTACATGTTGAAGAGCGGAGAGAGAATCGGCCATGGCGACATTGGTGATGTTGGCTGGGATTCCGTTCTGCTTGCACAGAGCCTGGAGGGCCTTCCTGGTGAGGGTGTGGAAATCCATGGATGATCAAAACAAGCTGTTTTGGTCTCTGAGAGAGAAAGTGAGAGGCGGCTAAAAGAGAGAGAGAGAGAGGATTTGAAAGCGTTTGGTGAGAAATGAGGGAGGGATTGAGGTGTATATATATTGGGGGAGGATAGTGATGATTCGGAAAACCCTAGAGCTTCAGACCGTTGGGAGCGTGATTTGAAATTTGAAATTATTCTATTGTCTGCTTTATTTCTATATTGTGTTGTTGTTTTTTTGGTAAGAGAATTAGGGGATGAGAAAAATCAGCTGTAATATGGACTTGGGTCATTGGATTCATTTAATGGACTTTGATTTTACAATTTTCGATTCATTTAATCGAGTCGTTTGGGGTATTTTAAATTTAAAATTTAAAATTTTCTGCATATCTCGTTATAAATTATACGTAGTGTATTGATGAAAGAGTAAACATATAATTTATGGTTTCGCTCCATCGTGAATGACAAGCCTCTAGCATTTCTTAGTAATGTACTCGTATAAGTCCTCGATGAATACAATGGCATTTCTCATACTAATGAGGCTTAGCTTGGGTCTATTTGTTTATGGGCTCAAATTGATAACATTATTTTGGTGTTTCATACATAGAGGGTAGCGTATCTCAGTGGAGTCCAAGACATTTTTTAAGTTTACATTAAAAAACCCTAGTGTTTTGGTATCATGTACTCATGAGTCATGAAGGCTCATCATCAATGAGCTGGTTCGAATTATTTCTCTTGGATGTTTATTCGATCAATATGAAATTTATATACGAAAAACCATAATTATCACTTTGATTACATTTTAGTGCTGCACATGGAGGATAGTTGCAAAGTTTCTCAAAATGGGGTACAAGGATCGTATGCACATGCACCAGTTGTTTGAATGTTCATATCATCTCCAAGCACGTATCTAGGTTATCACTTATCAACGATGATCACACCAATTGTTTTTGTTTTAAGTTAGGTACGAACCATGAAGGATACTAACATTTCAAACACTAACTTGGGTTTTAGGTCCAATTTGTTTAGTTGACTTGGGAAACCTGTAAGTCTATCACAGTTGATATTATCAACTATGTTGTCATATTTACATGGTCACTAAATGACTAAATATACTTTCTTAATCACTCTTACATTTACGTCAAATAATTAAAAACAATCAAACTAAGCATAGAATTAATTCTCATCACCACTGAGTTTACATATAACAGTGATTGAGTATGTGTTTTTTGGCTCATTAGTAACAAGATGAACATGATTGATCGACTTTGGTTCAGAGTATGTGACCACAAACATGGTTGGGAGTCCAAAGCCTTCCTGGCCTAAAACTGGAGTGTAGGAAATGGAAATCGGTTACAGGTGGAAAGAGTTCAAGTGAAAAGATTGCCTTAAGGAATCAACACAACAATAAAAACATATTTTGGCATGTGAGTTGTGGAGGTGTATTTTGTACATATTTTATGAATTTTGTAACGAACTACTATAATTAAACTATAAACTTCACAATTTCACGTAAGTAACGGTAGATCTCTATATGATTTCATGCCACGTCAAGTAAGTCAAGACAAATAATACTTTAAAACGTAAAACCTAACTAAAACTAACTTCTCGCTAGGCATACGTCATCTCTTATACATCGAACAACTCATAACACGCTTATGGTTGATCAAAGATCATGTGTGTATGCAATTATATTGCACCAAATTTGAGTAGAATTAATCGTAGAAAAAAGAGTAGATTTACACATGGTTTTGTACTTGTACTTGGAAGAAAAATGTGACACTCCGTTTCATCTTTTTGGTAATTTGCAAAATCGCCTAGTCGATCGATCGATACTATAATAAAGAGAAAAAAATCCTATTTCCGCGCGTGTCCCCTACTCCGCCATCTCCAACCCCACGCAGAGCTCCCCGATTCTTTTAATTTCGATTTTATTTTTATTTTTACAGAGCATAAAAATAAGAAATAAAATAAAAGCCCAGAGACAAATGAAAAATCCCCAATTCTGAATGGAAACCCTAACCCGAATTTCTCCAATTGGATCCTCCATATTCGTCTCTATTCGGATCACCTCCTCTTCACTGTTCCTCGCTGCAGGCTGACTCACACTCCCCTTCTGATCCCAGAAACCACACAGACTGAGATAGAGAGAGAGTGACACACAGAGATAGAGATTTAGAGAGAGAGAAACAGGAACAAGCGCCTCTCATGGAGAGTACAGATGCCGGCGATTTCAGCGTCGGATCGATCGTCTGGGTGCGGCGGAGGAACGGGTCGTGGTGGCCGGGGAAGATAGTGGGGCCGGAGGAGCTCTCCACATCGCATCTTACCTCGCCTCGCTCTGGTACTCCCGTCAAGCTTCTCGGCCGAGAAGACGCCAGTGTGTACGTCTCTGATTTCATCTCTGCATTTAGAATTTCTGTGATTTCTGCTCTCGGAATCGTGTTTGTGTTTTCGGTTTGGTCAAATTTCTGGGCTGTGATCGCATAGATAGCAACGGCAATGAGCTTTAGGGAGTGTGTGGTAATATTTTGGTGTAGAAAATGAAAAAATCAGTAAAAAAAGTTGTTTTGCTGATTTACTTGAAGATATTTTAAGAGCTCGGAATGCGGTTGGAAATCCCTTCTGTGGTGGTTTTGAACCTCAGTCTGTGCAGGCATTGGTACACCTTGAAATAAATCGTCGAAAACAACTGTTTTTTGGCTGTTTAGATATTGTTGGTGTGTAGCAGTTTATAGGTGTGTCACGGCATGAGTGTTTGTAGTGATGTGGTGCTAGTACTGTGTAGGCCTCTGTCGTAGCAGTTTGATGACTTGTGGTCCGGTTTAAATCCGTTTGGTTAAAATCTTAGTACTATCTAGCAGAATCCTAAAGGCTTCAGGCCTCAAAAATCTCATTGCGTTCTGCTGTTTCTTTTGCTTTATCTACCAGTCAGCACCACCAGTTCTTTTGAGACATTTTTAACAATGGATTTCATTAGATGTGTTATGTTAGTAGTGTGGTTTTTTCTTTTTAAACCGATTGTAAGTAATGCTTATCTGCCTTCCTTTTTTCCTGCTTAGTAAAGATATTTTTCTTGTTGTATTTCTTTTCAGGGATTGGTACAATTTGGAAAAATCCAAGCGAGTTAAGCCATTTCGATGCGGTGATTTTGATGACTGCATTCACAAGGCTGAATCAGCGCAAGGTATGCCGCCAAAGAAAAGAGAAAAATATGCACGTCGGGAAGATGCTATTCTTCATGCGCTTGAACTTGAGAGGGAACTATTGAGGAAAGAAGGAAATTTGGCTATGAGTGCTGAAGTCATGAACAGACAGAACAGTAAACATGGGGCTGCGAAGAAGGATGTATTTATGCCCTCAGGAAGTCTGGGAAAAGAATATTCAAAACTTGGAAATTCCAAATTGAATCAGTTGTACAAGCGAAAAGATTTGTCTCACATGAATGATATTATAGGAAGTCCCCTGTCTTCCCAAAGACTCAAGGAGGGAAATCAACTGAGCGGGGAAGATGATCATTTTGAGGTGACACCTCGAATGAGAGGCTTGCAGGACTTTGGTCTCAAAATTGCCTCTTCAAAGCGGAAAATTTCATCTTCCTCTTCTTTAAATGGTTTTTGGAAACCCGCTGCTGATAGTGCTGTTGAAACATTTGCTCCTGGTGGTCTCGTCCTGGGAGGAGCAAGTCACGTGAACGGTAATAATTACATTGTCCTCTTGTCCAAGTTTTGCAGAATAGTCCACAGTTCTTGCAACCTGACAATGCTACTCTTTCTACTTATGTTTCAGGAGTGGAGCAGACAAGAGCTGTTTGCAGAGCAAAGAGGAGTAAATGTGTGTACTTGCCAGCTGACTCTGGTGATTCTTTGGAGTATGAAACAGCTCCTTCAGGCCATAATGACATATCAGCTCACCCTATTGGCACTCGTCTACATGGGGAGACATTGATAGAGGACACCACTTCTGGGTTTACAGAAGAGGAGCCTGATTCTTCTGAAACTGATTCCTCTATCCATGGATCTGATTCCTCGGAGACTGAACCGGATATGGATGATGAGCTGCCTTCATTTTCAGGTTCCACTTTAGTGTTAATTTAATATTTTATCATGCTGCCAGATTCTGTTGGTGTAATCTATTCCTAATGCTTTTATGTTGGAAAGATTATGCTCCTAGCTTACAATACATTGCCTAGCCAAAAGAATAACTTATAGTATATCTTCTACATGTCTTTCTTTATTTCTTTCTTTTTGCAGTTGCCTCATTATAAGTGTGTGTGTGTGTGTAAAATACTTCCACTGAAATGTAAAATATTTTGAGTTTATGGCAAGTGCCGACATATCTTATTCTACTATGTTTCTTGATGTACCTACAGATTTAGAAGTTGGAAGATATGAAGCACAAGAACATAGAAGCTTGGTTGATGAGTACCCAGATGAATCAACACATTCTGGTGACATGCCTCACCTCTATAATCAGGACCCTTATTTTACAAGTGAAGCTGTGTCCAAATGGCAGTTGAAAGGGAAAAGGAATACGCGCAATCTTAGTAAAAGATCAATTGATACAACCGAAGGGCGAGGTTTTTTTTATGGACCATATTCTGAAGAAAAGGTATGTGCTTTTATTAGGAGTTCCAATTTCTGTAAGTAATGATTTTGCTGATTTCTAGTGGGCTAATGTGGGTAAAATGATTTTCAGGCTGGAATGACTGGACTGGACAGTGGGTATCCCCTATCAAGAACTGCATCAAGGAGTCGAAACAGAGTTGGTCTGTATATGATTGACTGGGAGGATGGGACCTGGGAAGATAGGTCTGCCTGGGATGAATGCTGGGACATCAAAAGAGAGCGATATGACCAGATATATGATGATCTTTATAATCATCGCAGGAGGCCGAAATACTTGATAGATGTGGACTTGAAAGTCCAGGCAAGTTACCAGAAAGAGCCTGTCCCTATTGTTTCTCTGATGAGCAAGTTAAACGGGAAGGCAATAATAGGGCACCCCATTCAAGTTGAAGCCTTAGAAGATGGTTTGTCTAACACGCTATTTTCAACATTTGATGATTCTGGTGATGAAGCAATCGACAATGATGGGGGCACAACTCTTCCTCACGCATGGAGGACTGCAAGGAGGACAGCAAATGTTCGAGTCCCTCGTCCTCATTTAGTTTCTACATTGGATGGTGATGAGGCTGCTGATGACCTTCCCTTTTCCGATGAAGATAGACCACCATTTAAGAAATTAAATATGGGGAGTTCCAGTCATAAGGCAAGCCAGGTCAAGAGGAACCCTCCTCACAACTCCCGGCTTCCCACTGATAGAAAGTTCTCGAAAAAGGTGTCTAAGAAAGTAAGCTTATCATCTAGCCTGAAAACAAAAACGAGGACCTTATCTTCTTTAGCCATTGAACAGAGTTTTGGTAACAAGGGAATGATACAACATGGTAGTGGCCAAAGGGATAGGTTGATGAAACCAGAGTCTTCTGGATCTGTGCCCACGACTGTAGCTTGCATTCCTGTGAAATTAATATTCAGTAGGTTACTTGAGAAGATCAATAGGCCGCCATCAAAAGCATCAACGGCAGCAGCTAGTAATGCGGTTTTATTGAATGGGGATGCAGAGAGAAGTTCATGATAGATTACTTGTACATTGTTATATAAGTACAATAGCACAGGATTTATTGCTAATCTCTTGTTTACGGACAAGCAATACTCCCTTTAAGTCAGCATGTTTCTGCTGTCTTTTCGAATAATCAGGTGAAGATGAAGCAGGTAGATGAGAAAGCAGCCATGTACAGCAAAGAGAGAGAAGGTTGGCAACTGCATGCATGTTTGCTGGAAATGGATTTCTGGAGGAACAGGGGTCGTGTTAGGCAGGAATTGTAGTAAGGTATAGATAGAGTTCATAGGGAATGTACATTTATTTCCATACAAGGAAGGCTATGTATCTTGGTCCGCTTTTCTCAATTTAAATTAATAAAAGTATAGAGAAATCGGGAATTTGTTTGTAAATGTTGCTAATGATTTGTCAGATCAACGACCTGAGTATGGAATTCATATTAGTAATGTGTTTTAGATGAGCTCCTCCTTGGTGTACTCTTTGTAAGGCTGTGGCAATGCAAAGTATTTCACCGTATGCTTGTACATATTTTCACCTCTTTTACATTCTACCCCCCTCGCCTATTTCATTACTGTTCCTTGACCACATATGTAAAGTTACTACTGGTACGGTTGGTTTTACGAGCAAGTGTCGTGTGATCTCCAGTTACTACTCAAGCAACTGAACCAAGTCGAGAGAACCAATTATTTTGTGATCGACGAGTACAGCTCGAGTAACTGGACCCGGTCGGTCAAGAGAACCAGTCTCTACGCTGCACATAGAGAAGCTCTTAGGTACGTATGTCCTCCTACTTAAGTAGAAAAAAGAGAATAACGCAACGTAAACTAAGTTAACAAATTTGATCAGTAGGATTGTCTGAAATCACAAACAAACGGCAATCCTAGTATTAGCACCCAGACGGTTCTGAATGGTAGTGTATGCTTATTTCAACACTCAATATTTAAAGAACACGTACATCGAAATTTATGAAAAATCTAGAGAGATATATTATGTAATTTTGCTTTTGACCGGTATATTTTGACCCATACGTACAATATAATTCCAACTCAGCCTTTATGAGGAAGGCAAATCTCCTCAGATTTTTTGTTTGTTTGTCCTACTTAATTCTCGTTTTATACCATAAATTTTTGCCAACCAAACGAACCCTTATATAAAAAGAACATATCTCTCTTGCAAACACGCATCAAAATATGGAGGCCGAGCGTTTCGATCTCTTTCTCTATAGCTAGCTTCCGTCGCTGCGATCTCCCCCCTTCGTTGACACTAGTCTCTTCCGTCAGATTCCGCCTTTTCTGTTTTGGTGAGTACATTCTTAGGCTCTTCTTGTCTTATGCCTTGTAATTTCAATTACTGAAACACAAATTATCCAGATCGACAAGCCACATAATTAATTAGGGTTTCGGGTGAGCATTCTCCCCACCAGATAATATGCGTGCAGCAGCACCGGCGAGACCAAGGTTTACACGACATAATTATTACCCTAGCTAGGGTTGGTATATATTCACCTGCTTATTATTTTTCAGGTCCTCTACTGCTTGTTCATAGGTTTAGGGTTTTTGGTTCCGTTACTAGTCTACTTTGTTTTAGTTTTCTCTAGTACGTGCCTACGTTCTAGATTGATTGTATATCAAGTTGGTTAGTTTCATTGCAGAGTTCAATCGATACATCTAATTTCTTAAAAATTTCTTCTTTTATATTGTTTCATACGACAAGTATTTTTAGGGGGTGTATTGTATTTGGATTCATACAGACTTATTTTAATCAACTGATTTTTTGAAAAGTCTACAGACTCTTTGAAAATTTTATAGACTTTCACTGATTTCTTAAAACCATCGATTTTTAATCAAAGACTTTCACTGATTTCTGAAATCTACAGATTTCATATGAATGACTTATGTAGATTTTTCAATACTTACAGAGTTATAGGAAAAAAAATAAATAAATAAAGATGCAATGATAAACACATAATGACACCGATTATAAGTTTAGTGCTCATCTATCTAATTTTGATGCATACAGTTGTAATATTTGATTGAAATACATAAACATAGGTAACAAAAAAGATTATATTAACTTAACAACACGCATACTTGTACGTAAACTAAAGACACATGTTCTAAAGTGGGACATTAGATATTCACAAGTTTAATTCATGTACGCAAATATAATAATATAATCATGTGGTTCTAATATCAAGAGTTAGTAGATAATATTTAGGTTATCGAGGGTTCCAAACATTACAATTGAAAGACAACAAAATATTAACATTCAAAAAACAATATTGAAAAGAATAGGTAGAATAGAACGTTGATAACACAAAATATTATAAAAAAATGATGTATCATAGGATCAACCTATTCACATGTAAAGAGAAAGTCTGTCGTAGACTTTTCTAAATCTTTGCTCTAGTGGATGGAAAAATATTGGAGTTTGGTGTGTGTAATACCCCTAAACTTTGGTGGAATTCATAATGATTTTTTTAAATCTAGTTGAATACACCCAAACTTTGATTGATTTTTAAAAATCTGTATTGAATACACCTAGACTTTCAAATTCCATAGACTTCTTTAAAACTTCCACTAATTTCATATACAATACACCTCATCTGTGACAATATTGAGAATTGATACATGAGTATGATTGTATATTCAGATAACATCGATCAACAATGGACAACAGAGTCAGCCATAAGAGTTGTTCCGGTGATGTTGACCATCAAGAAAATCCTGGGAGTTGTCATGAGCAATTTTCTGAGCTTTTGGAAGTGCCGGTCGAGTATTTGAAAGCAGTTCAATGGAAGTTGGTTGTTGAATCAGAAGAAATTAAATTTGTGAAGGGGATGGAAAACTTTTGTGTTTCCAATCTGATGAACTTGATCAAGAGAAATTGAAGGCCGTGAAGACGTTTAAGGCTCGACAAAATTATTTCCTTAAGGAGGAGGACGTTTTCTTCTTGCCTTTTCTGTGGATGGCAACGATGGATACACCATTGGAGGGAATAGAAAAGTTTGCACACTGTTTCGCATCTCCAGTCGAGTCTACAGTAAAATTATTTTACGGGGAGGAAAGTGATATTTCTGTGCTGGTAGATTTGGCTGAGACTCAACTCAAGAATATTAAAGCCTACAATAGCAAAATATTAGATACACTGGAAGCTGATGACTTGAACGAGGTGGCATTGCAGGAGATGAGCAATCACTACTTGAGTTTCTATAAAGGAATATGGAGTGTGAATATGAAAATTGACATTCTGAGATTTCACTTGGCGCACCGACGACTTGATCTAAAGGATTTGGTGGACAGATTTGTGGAATCGGTGGAAGATGAACTCCAGCAATATGAGGAGGAACTAGAGAAGACCAGGTTTAAAGTGCTTCAATTAGTGAAGAAGCACAAAACCAACATGTTTGGACTTCGATGGTTACCTGATTCTTGGAAGGGAACTTTCGTGTCTATTGGCATGAAGACAATGGTCTTTGGTGCGAGACTGGTGATGCAGTGTCTTGGGTTCGAGACTGATGCATTGGTTAGAGAGATCTACTAGCAAGCTTCGTATATTCAGGGGAGCAACGAGAAATTAGAAGAGAAAACTCTCTGAGCTTGTTTAGCTAACTAGAGAGAGAGAGTGTGTGTTGCATGCCTCCGGATCGGACTCCTTGTTTTTTTGTTATTTTGCTCGATTCTTTGAATTAATGTGATATTTACTTTCAGTTCTAACTTTACAGTAATGATCATTTTATATAAGTTTTTGGTTTTTTGTGGATATGTAAAAACATTTGTAATGTATTTCGTGATATTTATTTTCTATTCTAATTTACACTTTATGATCGAGTTCATCATGTAAGTTTAAACTTCAAAGTTTATAGTCTTAATTTCTTTGTTAATGAAAGATGAACGTTGACCAAGATTTTGGCCAAGTAAGGCTTCATTAAGGCAAAGTATCAACGAATGGTCGAGGCATCCGGCTCATCGACCAATTTGATATGGGATATGAGAGTAGGATCTGATCTAGGTTCAAATAAGAGAGACATACTTGTAAATGGCTCGATCTATTTTTTTTTCTTCCTGCTTGTCTCTCCACTTTTACACACCAAAACAAAATGTAGAATCAAATCATATAAACTTGACCTTAGGCACGGTACGACCACCTTAAAGTTTGAAGATCAATGATGGTGAAATGGAGTTAATAATTTTAAATCAAGTTCCTTGTCACACTTCAGTTCTATGGTTCATTTGAGATCTGAGAAGCACGAAACAAAACAAGATTTGATGGGCTGGTAGCTAAATGCTACATTGATTTGTAGATTTTTAATGAACGGGCCGTGCCACCTGGAGCCCAAGTCAAGAATTATTCAACACATATTAAAAATAAAAAAACGACAACTCTCTCTCTCTCTGCATACGCATCAAATATTCGGTCCCTCTCTATATATAGCTTCCGTCGCTCCGATCTCCCTTCGTTGACACTGCTAGTCTCTCTTCCATCGGATTCCGCCTTTTCTTTTTTGGTGAGTAAATTCTTTTCTTCATAGTTTGTATCCCTCCTTTTAGGCTCTTCTCGTATCATGTAGATATATATTGGGTAGTGCTAGAGGGCCTTAATAAGGCCTAAAATTGTAGCATTAATCTTATGTGTCATGCCATGTAAGTAAATAAAAATATTTATTTTAAATTCCACATAATATATCTTGTCAAATCAAAATATTGCATTACCAATTTTACCATTTTTATTTTATTTTACATTTTAAGGGGTGAATCAATGATATTAATGTACTTTATTAGGTAATGAAAACAAATATTACATATTAATAGCAACCACTAATTATGTATAATATAAGGAATGTTTCTTACATCAATATGAAGATTAACTATTTTTAAATAATAATTAGTTTTGTCAAATAAACTATAACCCTAACCCTAATTCGTCCAAAAAGCAATTATAATTCATCAAAAAGAAAACATTAATATAAGATAATTCGGATATAATTCATCAACATTTTCTATAATTCGTTTAAAAAATAATTTATATACAAATAATTTCTCTAAATGATTTACATACAGATTATTTATATAATATACATGTATTTTTTTATAATAAATGTATTATAAATATATAATATAATGTTATTTTGATGTTATATTTTTTATATTTAATTAGATATTTAGAAGAAGGAAAACTAAAATAGTTTTATTTTTCAATGAAAAGCTGAAATTTATTAAAGTCATTGTTTGAAATGGACCAAATGGTAAGATGGTTTTTATACTTAAGTATGATATGACATAAGATTTTTAATATGTGATGTGTCTAAATGATTTGGCATGCCACATAGATTTGAGACTTAAAATCTTAGGCCTTAATAAGGCCTAGAATCATTTTCCATATATATTAGGTATTGGTCGGTCTGGATATTTGGTTTTTAGGCACATCTGTCTCTGACTAAATTTTAACCTGAAACCCAAATTATCTGGTTCGACAAAAATTTAAACAAATTGGTTAAGAGAGTTTCTTTGTGCCCCCAGAACTATAGACTAGCGTGAACTGTTATGAAGGCTTAAGGTCTTCTTTACTTCTGATTGGAAAGTGGAAACCCATTAAAACTCTTATATACCTGGGTGTCTTTTTTATCCTCACCACTTCTTCTCCTTATCTCCATAATATGATCTTATTTTATTAGCTATGCAGTTACGATACTATCCTCTTCTTCCTCTCTCTATATATATATGCATTTTCTCACTCTCTTCCATCGTTCCATGTTGTGCATATGGCTTTCTTTTCGTGTTGATTCTATGCATTTTTCTTACTCAAAAAAAAAAAAAAAAAAAACCCATTTATATATTTTTCTGCCCTCCGCCACTGTCGACAAGCCACATAATTAGGGTTTCGGCTGACCATTCGCCCCACCAGATAATAATCATAATATGCAGCAGCACCGGCGAGACCAAGCTAGGTTTACACATTATCCTAGCTAGCTAGGGCTGGTACGGTATATACTCACCTGATTATTATTATTTTTCAGGACCTCTACTGCTTATTCTTAGGTTTAGGGTTTGCTTAAGTTTACTCTAATTGGGATTTAGGGTTTAGTACTCTACTTAATTTGTTTCTCCAGTTCTAGATTGATTGTACATGAATAGTTCCTTAGTTTTGTTGCAGTAGTTCGTACTTGGCTCCAACTTTCACGTACACCTTTATCTAATAACTTTTACATTATTTCTTTTATATCAATGGGGGAGGGGGATCTGGATCTGGATCTGAAATTTCTTCATTATGATTCAATTTCTAGTTGGATAATACTAGCTGCATGTATTAGTTTATTTTTCTAGCTAGATTGATCCATTATATATGTTCTCTATAAATAACTAAATACCTTGTCATAGAGGCTTTGAGAGTTTGACACAAACATGATCTATCCCGCGATCAGCTAATAGATGTGATAAAGTACTCCTATTTAAGATTGTACTAAAACTCCTAGGTTTTCATAGGACAAGAATTCTTAATCTCTAATGGTCTTGAAAATTGAGAAGAGAACAATTACATATATATTTATACATCTGAGATTTGATCCATGACAGTGATTCTATTCATGCAACACATCAACAATGGACAAGACTCTTTCCGGTGATGTTGAACATCAGGAAATTCCTGGAAGTTATCATGAGCAATATTCTGAGATTTTGGAAGTGCCGTTCGAGTATTTGAAAGCAGTTCAATGGAGGTTGGATGTTGAATCAGAAGAAATCAAATTTTTGAAGGGGATGGAAAAGTTTTGTGTTTCCAAATCTTATGAACTTGATCAGGAGAAATTGAAGGCCGTGAAGACCCTTAAGGCTCGACGATTTAATTTCTTCAAGAATGACGACGTTTTCTTCTTGGCTTTTCTGTGGATGGCAACGATGAAGACACCATTGGAGGGAGTAGAAAAGTTTCAACACTATGTCCTATCTCCACTCCAGTCTACAGTAAAATTATTTTATGGGGAGGAAAGTGATGTTTCTGTGCTGGTAGACTTGGCTGGGACACGACTCAGGAATATCAAAGCCTACAATAGAAAAATTTTAGATTTTCTGGAAACTGATGACTTGAACGAGGTGACATTGCAGGAGATGAGCAATCACTACGTAAATTTGGATAAAGGAATGTGGAGTGTGAACATGAAAATCGACATTTTGAGATTTCACTTGGCGCACCGACAGCGTTATCTAAAGGCTTTGGTGGACAGATTTGTGGAATCGGTGGAAGATGATCTCCAGCAATATGAGGAGGAACTAGAGAAGACCAGGTTTAAAGTGTTTCAATTAGTGAAGAAGAACAAAACTGACCTGTTTAGACTTCGATTGTTACCTGATTCTTGGAAGGTAACTTGCGTGTCTATTGGCATGAAGACAATCCTCTTGTGTGGGAGACTCATGCAATGTCTTGGGTGCGTGCTTGACTGATGTATTGGTTAAAGAGATCTAATAACAGGGGAGCAATGAGAAAAGAGAAAGCTCTCTGAGTTTCTTCTTTTCTTTTTTTTGATGGAAAATGAAAATTTTAGTACATAAAGGCTCATCTTGAGCAGCCGCAGTTTGCAAGATCAAAGAGGAGGGCATTCGAGGCCTCACTCAGAACAGCGGAAAACTCTCTGTGCTTTGTTTAGCTAGCTAGCTACCATGCTATGTTTTTATTCCCTACGGACTCTTTATTTTTGTTCTTTTGCTCCATTCTTGGAATGTGATGGTTATTTTCTGTTCTAACTTTACCATGATGAGTTCAATACTTCAATTAAGTTTAAAGCTCCTTATTTTCTTATCGGGCCAATGTAAGTCGACCCGGTTTTTGATAAAACCCAAGATCTACCCTTCAACACTTCAACCCATTCCCACCAACAGACCTACTAGGCTATATACTAGCTCCGAAAATTGAAAGGAAAAGGAGAAAGCTTACAAATTTATGGGCTGTCCTTACCCTTATTGATTTATAAATAGGGCATGTTTACTAACTTAGAATGAAATTGAGAGTGGTATAATTGATTCCAAAATAGGTGAATTCCGACGTTTACTAACTGTTTGCTCAAAAATGGTCTCGGCCTAAAAGAGAGGCCGAGGGTCTTGAGAACAATCGTCCTTCTAAGTGCGCCGGCATGCCAACTCGCAGCCTGGTGGCCAAGTGAGGTTTTTGATAAATATTTTGTGCCTGATCTGACTTCTTTCAAGCGATTGTAGGCCGAGAAAGGAACCGTCTCGGCCTTTTGGTTCTCTTGTCTTTGTTGCAAGGACTTTCGGCGTTTTCACCGATAATAGTTCTCCTTTTTCGTGATTTTTATATAAGTTTGCGAGAATTAAAGTGCGAAAAGTAAAATAACAAGAATCTAAAGACGGAAATTTAAATTGCATGAACGTAAATTGTAAGAAATTAAAGTGCATGAATTTAAAAAATGCAGAAGAGAAATTGCATGAAAGTAAAGTGCAGAATGTAAAAAAAGCGATAAAGTGCGGAATGTAAAGAAAGCGAATAAAAAGAAGAAGAGAACTATGCTAGAACATGGATGAAAATATTGATATTGTAGAGAATTCGTAGAGGATTTGATAGAGTTTGTATTGAAATGTTGTTTGTGTTGGTCAGAGACCTTTACAATGAGGTACAAGGTCGAATATATACAAGTACAAACACACAATTAAGGAAATAGAATACAATTTAATATTTGAATTTCGGTCTTAATGACCGGAATAAAGATATGCTCCACTCATTTCCTTAATCGTGCCATATATTTTTTTTTTTAGGCACCGTTAGAATCAATTTGCTCTCAACTGTGCAATATCATCTTTAATGCCTTCAAATTCATTTAAATATCGGCAATAATTATCGCCGTTATTTCTTTCCTCTTGCGACTTCGTTGGAATTGATTTGCTAATTATCTTGAAATTTCGGTCTTCAATTCTTCCAATTAGCCATAATGTTAATTTGTTGTCATATATCGCCGTTGCTTCAATATTTGGTATGTAATGGTTTTAATACCAATAATGAATCTCGGCAAATCTTAATAATGGTGATGATAATTATACGAAATAATCGTAATAATTATCATTAAATGTTGTAATCTTTCTCGCTACCAACGGATTCGGCCTAGTAGGCCGATGTGTACGTAAAAAATAGGTACAAACACTAACATGTCAAGGTATTGGAATGGATATGGGTCCAACTTGCTTATTATCCGGAATCGATTCCTGATAAAACCCTTATTTGATACTCAAGGGGGGAGATGAGTATCAGAATCAAAGTAATGGAATCAACTTTTTCTTCCTAAAATATCCTCACATAATTATAATATTTCTAAATTAACCAACCCTAAAAATATATATTATATTTTAGGGGTATTTTAAATTCATTTCTTGCAGGGTATTTTAGTAATCAAACTAGCTTTAATTATGATTCCATATGGTAAGTAAACAACATCGATCATAATTAGTTTCATTCATATTTTGATTCCTTATGGTAAGTAAACAGTAGAATGATATGAAATATTCTCATACCGATTCTTGTTGATACCGATTGTTGTTGATACCGATTCATAATAATTTTCATTCCAAATATAGTAAACGTGTCATTTTCTTTCAAGAATTCACATTGATAAATTGCTAACGAAACATTTGGCCTTTCCAAATAATATTATCACTATTTTTTTTAAATGATCCGTTAAATTAGTGATAGAAATCACCAAAAGTGAAAAATGCAATCCCAATTAGAGATGAGCCTACTTCCACACATTACAAGCAGTCAAGCACCATACGATCAAGGAAGTGAATTTTGCACTCTCTATTTTACAATCTACATTTTTTCTTTCCTTTTTAGTAAAAGTCTTGATAAAAATACATGCAAATCACATGTTACTAAAAAAATATTTAATTTACTAAAAAACAACAAATATAGATTGTAAAATGAGGATGAAACTAGGCATATACAAATCGCGGGATTTGTGAGCAGATTTTTTTTTTCTGTAATTAGGATAATATGTTCATTACCGACTTTGAGTTCTATAGATCTCTTGACTCGAAATGGGAGCAGGTTTGAAAAAAATCTCAGAGTGTCTAGGGTTGGGCCAGGAGGGTCTCTTAATGCCTTATTTTTTCTTCTCATTGGAGTCATTTCACAAAGACTTACCATGGTAAGGAAGAAGCTAGGGAGGAACAAGCACACTTGGATGTATGCATTTGAAGCTCATGTCGTTCTTTTTGTAATCTGCATGTAGCTTTTGATGGCTTGATTGATCAAAATTAAAGCTGCTTAATAGTCAACAAAACCTTACTTAATTATGTCGGTGAATCGTGACTTAGTTGGTTAAAGTGTTTAATTGAAAGCTTTAAGGTCATAGATTCAAACCTCCCGGACATATGTAAGGTGTATGAGTTATTAATAAATTCTTATTAAAAAAAAAAAAACCTCACCCTTAGAGAAACAAATTTTTATTTCAAAACTATAGGTCGTGTGCCTTGCCCATTTCTTATATGGTCATGACTAAGTGACTAAGTTGATATGTACGTACATTACACTACCAGGACAAACAGTTTAGCCGACGAAAAGTTTTCGTCGGCCTGTTAGCTTAATTCGTCGGCTAAGCTCTTAGCTAACGAGACTTCGTCGGCTATAGTTTCGTCGGGAAAGGGTCGTCGGTAATGACTTTAGCCGACGAAACTATAGACCGTCGTCGGCTATTTTTTCATAGCTAGCCGACGACGTCTTCTGTCGTCGGCTAGTCCCTCAGACTTTAGCCGACGAGTTGATTCGTCGGCTAAAGTCTGAGGGACTAGCCGACGAAACACTTAATATATTCGTCGGCTTTAGTATGTAATAAAAAAATAAAAAATAACTAAAGCCGACGAAACATACCGTATTTCGTCGGCTTTAGAGGGTTTAGCCGACAATACATTCCATAATTTGTCAGCTAAACATTATTATAGCCGACGAATTATGGTGTATTTCGTCGGCTATAAGTCTATTCCAATATAAAAAAAAATCCGAAATTTCTAAATTACCATTCCAAGCAAGCTGCAAAATACACCAAAACAATTTCATATAACCAACAACAAGCACATAAAACTATATAATTCATCAACTACACAAAATCTAGATCGTCTAAATTAATATCCGCTTCTGGGGGCTGCTACGGAGGTTGCGGCGGCTTGGGTAGCGGTATGGGCGGAGGCATGGGCGGAGCCGGAAGTCCTCGAAGCTGGGCAGCTGTAAAGTCCTGCATGTACTGGAACATATGCCGCTGCTGGGCCTGCTGGATGACATATATCTCGGCAGCATAGGCTGCATGCGCTGCATTATAGGCAACCTGAGCAGCTTGTTGTTCCCGTAGTCTCTGAACTTCCGACTCTAGCTGAGTCGTCCTGGTAGTCGTGGTCCTGCTGCTGGTCGAGGCTGCCTTTCATTGAAATCCTGGAGTGGTCTTCAGGACCCCCTCGCCCTTCTTTACTAGACCCCGGCAGTAGAAGTTTTTTGCTCGCGGTGGGAAGGCTGTGCCCATGATCCTCACCCCAACCGTCGGATCCAAAGTGTCGATCCGGGACATGGCTTCGGACATCTCTTCCTCCTGCGTGTCTGGCCATGTCTCCCTCACTATAGCACTCATCACCTCGTCACTAGCCTCCCTCACCTTCGTCTAATTAGATAGGAAAAAAATTATTGAGTAACATTTTGACATATATATAAGTAAAATTAAAAATTTCAAAACGTAAGATGACTTACAATATCCTCCTGAGCGTCAGGATATACCTTCTCGTACGTATAGACGTACGGGTTGACCTCTGGATGTTCCATGGCCGTCTCGTTCATGAAGACAGCGAACGGCTAGAACCGGCATGATGGTTCCTTGTGTTGTGTTGCCAGTTCTGAGCGTTCGCCCGGGAAACCGCCTTCAAAGAAAAAACTAAACTATTAGTAAAATATTTAAAAACGCACGTACTTAATGACAAATTAACTAATTAATTTATTTAAATACCTGTTTACGAGGGTTGTTGAATTCTGATGTTAGAAGCCAACGTCACTCGTACTCTCTGTACTGGAACTCAGCAGGGGTACCAGAACGTGCGTTCCCGTGCGTAGTCCAATGGGTCCGCAACTCGTTCTTCTACTCCTTGTACCTACAGATACAACAAAAATATTAGAAATATTATTAATATCACATACAATTTTGTTTTTTTCATTAACTTCCCAACGTACCTTCCCCCATGCACAACGTCCACCCAGCTGCTCTTCAAGGGCTCGGGAACCTCAAACCATACCTGCATTTAACCGTTTATTAGTTTAGTTTTTCGAGAAATCTACAATGTAATACATGATATTATTGAGGCATTTTGTAAACTCACCGACATCGCGTTGTGGACCATGTCCTTAACCTCCTGCGGGACCTCGCCCCAGTCTGACCACAACATAGGGACTATATCCCTAATGAGCGCTCCCACGCGGCCGGAGTACGTCCTCGACTTCCCGCCAGATACTATGTCGCCATCCCCGTCAGTACCGATGACAATCCTCCCTGAGGTACCGACGATCTTCTCGAGAGCCTTCCCTGTAACGGGGCCTCTCTTCTTTTTTGCCGGCTTCGCTCCGACGATGCCTATCATATGATAAACCAAATTGATTATCAAAATTGGAGAATTATAAGAAAACAAATCATTCATCTTTCATTACCTGAGGGCGATGCGGCGGACGCGATGGATTCCGTCTCCGATGATGATACCCTCGCGGAAATAAGAGGCGTATCAAAAGGCACGAATCGGTACGCCGCTGATGGAGCCACTGGCGGGGGCAGTGGATAAATCGGCGTCCCTGAGTCATCGACTGTAGGTAAGGCCGGTATCATCCGCGGAAGGAACAGATGAGGCGGCGGCATCTGTACCCCAGATGACCCACCATCCGAAGCAGTAGGACTCGGATTGGGCGCCCGGTGTATCTCAGGCATACGGGGTGCAGAGACCTCTGTCTGGGTCTGAGCCCACAGCTGCCTCGAGGAACGAGGGACGCCCGGCTGCCTCGATGAAGGAGGCACCTCCAACTGCCTCTGCGCCCTCTCCAGAAGGGCTGCACGTCTAGCTGTCATAAGGCCCCGAAACGACGTCTGAGGGTTGCTAGAGGTTCCCTCAGACGATTCAGACCTTTGGCCCTTCGAACCCTTCGTCGATCTAATATTACCGCTCATCCTGTTTAAAATATTAATTTGAATCAAGGCCACAAAATCAAAAAATGTAAACCCATTCAATTAGTCAACAAAAAAAATATATACACTTCCTAAATACAAATTTACACTTCTTAAATACAAATATATACTTCCTAAATATACACTTCTTAAATAAAAATATACACTTCTTAACAACACCACAACATTGCAATTGACCGGAAAATCAAAACAAACACAAAATACTAAATACAAATATACACTTCCTAAATACAAATATACACTTCCTAACAACACTACAACATTGCAATTGACCGGAAAATAAAAGCAAACACAAAATGAAATATGAAACAGAAATGTACTCGAGGAGGACGGAGGGCTCGAGGCTGGAGCAGCAGGAGGAGGAGGAGGGAGGCCGGAGCAGCAGGAGGAGGAGGGAGGCCGGAGCAGCAGGAGGAGGAGGGAGGCCGGAGCAGCAGGAGGAGGAGGGATGGCCGGAGCAGGCGAGCAGCAGAGGGCGACCGAGAGAGGGAAAGGGAGAGGGCGGCGACCGGGAGAGGGAGAGGGAGCGGAGACGGAGACCGAGAGAGGGAGAGGAGGTGGAGGAGGGGAAAGAGGAGGCTAGGGATTTTCTGCTGTCGAGCGCTGGGTTATACCGACAACTTTAGCCGACGAAATTATTATTTCGTCAGCTAAAGATAATAATATCGTCGGCTAAGATAATAATCTCGTCGGCTAAGATAAAATTCGTCGGCTAAACCTTTGAAATTCGTTGGCCAAACCTATGAAATTTGTCGGCTAAACCTTTGAAATTCGTCGGCTATAATACTTTTTATACATTTAGCAAACTGTGATTGTAATTGTGATGATCAAACTTGAGAAATGAAAATCCGACCGTCAGATCTGACCATCATGATAAAATACATGTATGGAAAAAAATTCAACTTGATCCGACAAGATTAAGGGCTCGATCCGGACGGTCAATCCGTTAAGTCAAACCCCTAAACACACGGAAAAGGTCATTGGACTGTCTAACTTACGTATTTTGGCCGGACCTTCAACTGAAAATAGTTTCAAACCGATGAGACGCAACAAGTCGTATAAAAATTTTACGTAAAATAACCACCGAAGATAGGGCTACTCATAGGGAGAAAGAATGAAAAATTGCATTAACCGCAACTAACGGCACCGAAACTTTAAAAGAATATTGTGATTTTTCAATCGTGGACGTATTTCACCATTCTGGTCATATCTTATTTCACGACTTTTTTGCGTTTGAAAGCTTTACGTATAGTTTGTTTTTGAAACGAAACAGTTACTTAACACTTGGTAAACAAGTTATACAACATTAGTAGGCATGTTGTGATTGTAATGATCAAACTTGAGAAACAGAAATCCGACCGTCAGATCTGACCATCATAATAAAATACATGTATGGAAAAAATTTAACTTGATCCGACAAGGTTAAGGGCTCGATCCGGACGGTCAATCCGTTAAGTCAAACCCCTAAACGCACGAAAAAGGTCATTGGACCGTCTAAATTACGTATTTTAGCCGGACCTTCAACTGAAAATAGTTTCAAACCGATGAGACGCAACAAGTCGTATAAAAATTTTACGTAAAATAACCACTGAAGATAGGGCTATAGTATGTAACAGAAAAATTTTAGGGTTTAGCCGACGAATACCCTGATATATTCGTCGGCTATAGTATGTAATAAAAAAATAAAAAAATTAATAAAGCCGACGAAATATTAGGGTATTCGTCGGCTTAGATCGTTTTAGTCGACGACTTCTAATATAATTCGTCAGCTAAGATGGGTTTAGCCGACGACTTATAATATAATTCGTCTGCTAAGATGGTTTAGGCCGACGAATTATGGTGTCTTTCGTCGGCTTAAGTAAAAAAAATACATTAAAAGAACAGAAGGTTTAAACTATACTAATTTCCTGTTCATATATCACCAAAATTCATATAAAATAACAGAAATATGAATTCAACATATGTAAACTATAAATTAAGGTAATACAATCTTTTTTATTACAAATTAATGTATTACGTCCTCTAAATTAAAACTAAGGCTCGTAATCGGAATCATCCGATGAGTCTTCTTCGGTGTCAGAATTAATTTCTGGTAATATATGCCTTTCCTCATCGCCAGAGTCTTCGTCTGTTTCTTGATTTGGATCAACATCAATAAGCCTTGGCTCTTCATCACGAATTCGCACCAACGACCCGCTTTAAAATTATTAAGGCGAACAGTAGAGGAGTTAGGAATACCTATTGCGTTGGGCTCTTGATACGCAACATCTTTTTCCTGGTCTTCGGCCTCTCCAAGTGTAGCCACCCGGTAAATGTTTCGAGGGTGCACAAGGTTGACTACTTTCCACGCGTCACCCTTAGCAAGGTCATCAAGATAAAACACTTGTTTTACCGATGTGGCAAAAAGGAATATGTCATCTTCGTAAGAACTTGTAACAGTGTTCACCGATAATATTCCGTACTGATCGGTCTTCATGCTCTGCGGGCTAGTATCAAACCATCTACACTTGAAGAGGTGCACTGTCATGCCTTCACCGTAAACGAGTTCCACCACTGAATGGAGAACACCGTAACAGTCAACTCCATTCGGCCCACCATGCGCCATCACCCCACAATTCTGTGTTCTCCGTCTGCTGTCTCTCTGTTTACATATAAATTGCACACCATTCACCTTGCACATCGGATAAACTCTTGACATTATCGGCTTCATCGCTAGAAGTCTTAGTTCGTGCGACCAATTTGAGTGACCATCAAATTGAATATGGTTCATCTGCAACCAACCATTCAACTGTAAATATGGATAATTATGCAATAAACATAAATACGTACATAAATATTGAATTACGTACCCAGCCGCCAAAATAGTTTGCGAACTCCATATTGTGGTACTCGAGATCAACTCAAATAAAACTCAATTAATCAACATATATATACATATACGTACCTATATATAGCTCCACAAACTAATTATGGACAGATTTCGACAACACCCAAACTTTTTCTCCCGTTTTTTCTTCTCCCGTTTTTTTTTCCAGATGAGCTGCTGCTATCCAGATCTGCAAATATAAAGCACTTTAGCCGACGATATTAATTTCGTCGGCTAAACTTTTAAATATTTCGTCGGCCATAGTCTGTGAACTTTAGCCGACGAAATTAAAATGTCGTCGGCTAAAGTTTACCATAGCCGACGAAAATATAAATTAGCCGACAAAGAAAAATTTCGTCGGCTAAAGTGGACGAAAAAATGATTCGTCGACCTAGTTTTTTAATTTTCGTCAGCTAAAGCCTTTTTTCTGGTAGTGTTATATTAACCTTGTTTCTAAGAGTAGTGTGTGTATATATATCACAGTACTTGCCAGAAAGTCTTTGATCGTAACATTTTGATTTTAACAGTTGCCTGAATCTTTTTTTGAAGGATTTTCTTGAAAGTTATTGACATTCTTTTCAGCAAAAAAATAATAAAAATTAAAATAAAATAAAAGACCCATGTAGACGTACACGTGGCAGCAGTCAATATACTAGTGTACTAGTGTGTGCCCGCAGGGGATTATCTTCCCTCTTGTGTGGGAATATTTCTCCGGCCAAAGATTCGTTAGGGATTTGTTACTCGCAAATTCTGTTTTCAACTCTTTACTTCTTTAGCAGTAAAAAAAGAAAAAAAATAAAAAACAAGAAAGACCCTCTACATGAAGACGTACACGTGGCGCTCCGACGGTTGGAGTGTATGCCCGCGGGCGATCAGTATGAGGAGGAACTAGAGAAGACCAGGTTTAAAGTGCTTCAATTAGTGAAGAAGCACAAAACCAACATGTTTGGACTTCGATGGTTGCCTGATTCTTGGAAGGGAACTTTCGTGTCTATTGGCATGAAGACAATGGTCTTTGGTGCGAGACTGGTGATGCAGTGTCTTGGGTTCGAGACTGATGCATTGGTTAGAGAGATCTACTAGCAAGCTTCGTATATTCAGGGGAGCAACGAGAAATTTGAAGAGAAAACTCTCTGAGCTTGTTTTTTTGTTATTTTGCTCGATTCTTTGAATTAATGTGATATTTACTTGTTCTAACTTTGAAGTTTATGGTTTTTTTTATTTTTATGAAAGATGAAAATTTATTAATGTATTTCATGATATTTATTTTCTGTTCTAGATTTAAAGTTATGAGTTCATATAAAATCCTCGGAAGTAGGTAAAGACATGCATTCAAATGGCTCGATCTATCTCTTTCCTCCTCCTCGTCTCTCCAATCTTGCGTGTCTCCTTGACCTCTTAGGCACGGAACGACCACCATAGAATTTGAAGATCAATGAATGGAGTTCTTTTCTTATTAGGCCAATGTTAGTCTGACCCGGTTTCTATAAAGCCCAAGTTCTACCCTTTCACCACCTACAGACCTACCAAGGCTACTAGCTACACAGTTCTAGTTACTACTCAAGCAACTGAACCAAATCAAGAGAACCAATTATTTTGTGATCTACGAGTACTGCTTGAGTAACTGAACCGGTCGGTCAAGAGAACTAGTCTCTAGGCTGCACATAGAGAAACTCTTAGGTACGACTGTCCTACTTAAGTAGAAAGAAGACCATAACGCAACGTAAACTAAGTTTACAAATTTGATCAATAAGATTGTCTGAAATCACAAACAAACGGCAATCCTAGTATTGGCACCCAGACTGTTCTGAATGGTAGTGTTGCTATTTTCATGGATGTGTGTGAACATCGCCTTTATAAGGTTGAATCACTTCGGTAATGGGCTTTAACCTTTGTTAATTTCTAAACAACACTCAATATTTAAAGAACACATCGAAATTTATGTAAAAATCTGAAGGGATATATTATGTAATTTTGCTTCTGACTGTGGTATTTTGACCCCTACGTACAATGTAATTCCAATTCAGCCTTTATGAGGAAGGCAAATCTCCTCAGATTTTTTTTTTGTTTGTTTCCTTTTTAGTCTTTATTTACAACCAATCAACATCTCGGAATGACAAACCAAATTAATTCTCATTTTATACCATAAATTTTTGCCAACCAAACGGACCCTTATATAAAAAGAACATATCTCTCTTGCAAACACGCATCAAAATATAGAGGCCGAGCGTTTCTCTTTCTCTATAGCTAGCTTCCGTCGCTCCGATCTCCCCCCTTCGTTGACACTAGTCTCTTCCGTCAGATTCCGCCTTTTCTGTTTTGGTGAGTACATTCTTAGGCTCTTCTTGTCTCATGCCTTGTAATTTCAATTACTGAAACACAAATTATCCAGATCGACAAGCCACATAATTAATTAGGGTTTCGGGTGAGCATTCTCCCCACCAGATAATATGCACGCAGCAGCACCGGCGAGACCAATGTTTACACGACAGAATTATTAGGGTTATTATCCTAGCTAGGGTTGGTGTGTGTGTGTCTATATATATATATTCACCTGCTTATTATTTTTCAGGTCCTCTACTGCCTGTTCATAGGTTTAGGGTTTTTGGTTCCGTTACTAGTCTACTTTGTTTTAGTTTTCTCTAGTACGTGACTACGTTCTAGATTGATTGTATATCAAGTTAGTTAGTTTCATTGCAGTAGTTGGTACGTTCCAACTTTCACATCTTCGATACATCAAATTTCTTAAACATTTCTTCTTTTATATTGTTTAGGACAAGTATATTCCTAGTCTGTGACGGTATTGAGATTTGATCCATGACTATGATTGTATATATTCAGATAACATCTATCAACAATGGACAACAAAGTCAGCCATAAGAGTTGTTCCGGTGATGTTGACCATCAAGAAAATCCTGGGAGTTGTCATGAGCAATTTTCTGAGCTTTTGGAAGTGCCGGTCGAGTATTTGAAAGCAGTTCAATGGAAATTGGTTGTTGAATCAGAAGAAATTAAATTTGTGAAGGGGATGGAAAACTTTTGTGTTTCCAAATCTGATGAACTTGATCAAGAGAAATTGAAGGCCGTGAAGACGCTTAATTATGGTTCGACAAAATTATTTCTTCAAGGAGGAGGACGGTTTCTTCTTGGTTTTTCTGTGGATGGCAACGATGAAGACACCATTGGAGGGAGCAGAAAAGTTTGCACACTATTTCACATCTCCAATCCGGTCTACAGAAAAATTATTTTACGGGGAGGAAAGTGTTATTTCTGTGCTGGTGGATTTGGCTGGGACTCAACTCGAGAATATTAAAGCCTACAATAGAAAAATTTTAGATACACTGGAAGCTGATGACTTGAACGAGGTGACATTGCAGGAGTTGAGCAATCACTACTTAAGTTTCTATAAAGGAATGAGAAGTGTGAACATGAAAATTGACATTTTGAGATTTCACTTGGAGTACCGACGGTGTAATGTAAAGGATTTGATGGACAGATTTGTTGAATCGGTGGAAGATGAACTCCAGCAATATGAGGAGGAACTAGAGAAGACCAGGTTTAAAGTGCTTCAATTAGTGAAGAAGCACAAAACCAACATGTTTGGACTTCGATGGTTGCCTGATTCTTGGAAGGGAACTTTCGTGTCTATTGGCATGAAGACAATGGTCTTTGGTGCGAGACTGGTGATGCAGTGTCTTGGGTTCGAGACTGATGCATTGGTCAGAGAGATCTACTAGCAAGCTTCGTATATCAGGGGAGCAATGAGAAATTAGAAGAGAAAACTCTCTGAGCTTGTTTAGCTAACTAGAGAGAGAGAGTTGCATTATTATTTACTTTCAGTTCTAAGTTTGAAGTTTATGTTATTATTTTTTATTTTTATGAAAGATGAAAATTTATTAATGTATTTCGTGATATTTATTTTCTGTTCTAGATTTACAGTTATGAATTCATATAAGTTTAAACTTTAAACTTTATAGTTTTTTTGTTAATGAAAGATATTCGTTAATTAGTTAATATAAGAATAGAATCGTTAGATTTTAACATCGTTCAAATATGATAATAGAATCTGAATTAGGCAAAGATATGCATGCAAATGGCTCGATCTATCACTTTCCTCCTCCTCGTCTCTCCACTTTTACACACCAAAACAAAAGGAATCATCCAATCTTGCGTGTCCCCTTGACCTCTTAGGCACGGTACGACCACGATAGAATTTGAAGATCAATGAATGGAGTTCTTCTTATTGGGCCAATGTTAGTCTGACCCGGTTTCTATAAAGCCCAAGTTCTACCCTTTCACCACCTACAGACCTACTAAGGCTACTAGCTACACAGTTCTAAACGGTATGCAGTAACAAAAATCTGAGAATTAAACCCTTTTGAAAATTGAAATGAACAAAAAAAGAAACGGAGCCCCAAAAAATCTCATAGATTTATAGAAGAAAAAAGATACCTTAGTTATATGACAGTTTAAGCATGCAAAGATGTAGATTGACTATAAGCAGATATTTCACCTCTTACTCTTACTCAAGTAACTGAACCAAGTCAAGACTCAAGACAAGCCATTAGGCCATTATATTGTGATCTACGATTACTACTCAAGTAACTTTACCCAACCGGTAAAAAGAATCGGTCTCTGGGCTAGCTGCACGTAGATAAATTCTTAGGTATGCATGCCCTACACCCTACTTAATAAGGATAAAGAAGAAAATAATGCGACATAAACTAAATTTACAGTTATGTATTCGCATAAGTTAAAAGTTTTTGATTTGTTAATGAAAGACGAACGCTAATGTTTAATATACGATTAAGATTTGGGGCAAATATTAGGTTTTATTAAAGCCAAACTAATGAAACAATCCGCGACGATTGGTCGTCGCACAAATTTGCAGGATTTGATTTTGGGATCGTTCAAATATGAGAGTAGGACTAGGATCTGATCTAGGTTGAAAAAAAAGAGACATACAGGCAAATGACTCGATCTATCTCTTTCCTCGTCTCTCTCCCTTGACCTCTTAGGTACGACCACCATAGAATTTGAAGATGAAATGCATGGGGTTGATAAATCTAGTTCCTTATTTTATTGGGCCAATGTAAGTCGACCCGGTTTCGAAAAAGCCCAAAATCTACCCTGCAACAGTTCAACCCGTTCCACCTACAGACCTACTCGGCTACTACCTACAGACCTACTAGTAGCTACTAGGCTACTAGCTCCAGTTCAACCCGTCCTGCCCGTTCCCCATTTTTTACATGGCCACCCCGACGTGAACCTCGCCACTTACACCTCTCACAGCACCTCGCCGCCGCTTCCACTTCCATCACAGCCGTCAGAGCTTCCACCAGTGAGTCCACCGAGCAGAGTGGAAGACTTCGTGGTCGATCCACAGTTCATCCCTTTCGATTTCGGCTCATTCAACTCGCGACTCTCCTTTCCGGCTCACGGTGGCAACGACGTCGCCTCTGACGGTGGAAACGACGTCGCCGCCTCTGACGGTGTAAACTACGTCGACTCTTCTTTCGGCGATTTCGGCACGTCCTACTCCCCCCTGTCCTTTCCGGCTCATGAAAACGACGTCGCCTCGCCGTCGACTATCAGCAGCTCTGACGTGCTAGCCTTGTTGCTCACGTACGGATTGGGTGGATTCACTGCTTTGTTGATAGTTGTACTTATTTGGGCCCTATGCTTGCGCAACAGGGCTCCGGCCGGTCCGGCCATAGCGATAGCTGTTGCAAGTGTAGCCGGAGCCACATGGGGGACGCTGCTGTTGCGCCATTGGAAAACAATGTGGCCGGAGCGGCTAATCCCGCTGCTCAAGGAAGTTTTTTCAGGCGGTGTGCTCAGGCCGTCGGAGGGTTATTCGCTCTCGGCGGTGTTCTCAGGGCGGGGGGAAACCATAACCAGCCACTTCTACAGCAGGATATAGACTTGGAAGCCGGAGAGCTCCACCGAGCAGAGGAGGCCAGCGGAGAGATTGAGCCAGCTCAGGTAGAAGAGATTGAACCAGCCAATGAAGAAGAGATGGAGCCAGCCCATGTAGAAGAGGATGAGCCAGCACTTGATGCCGCCGGTGGAGAGCAGAACCAGCCACTTCTGGTGGCTCGTTCAAGGCTCTGAGGAATGCATTTTGATAAAACTATGCCTATCTGTACATGTTAGTGTCGAAACTCGGTGTTGTTTGCAGAAATGCAGAGTGATGAAACTAGAATCTAAGTAGACGCCTACGTGTACATGTTAGTGAACTCGGTTGTGTTTGCAGAGTGTAGTGCTGAAAATGGAAGTATTGTTGGAAATTTGTGTTTGCACTTTGCAGAGTAATGAAAGAATGTAGTTCTTGGAAAATTGATCTTCATTGCACTTTCATTTTTGAACCATTTACTTTTACAATTGATACAGTGAATCATAAATTGCCTGTAGCATTACAATGAGTTCAAACCAAAAATTAAATAAGAAAATGATGCCCATGTAGATTATTTGCAATTAATACACAGTTTCAAAGACATTTTTCTTCAGCTTGAGGAGCATTATAAGGCGCAAATGCAGCAACAACATGCAGCCGAGAGAGGTTGATCTCTGTCATCCTACACCTTCAAGCGATCGTCAAGCACCAATGCTATCTTAGATGGCATAAGCTTTCAGCCATTGTGCAGACATAAACTTCAAAGCGCTTGCGACCTCTTGCAGTCAAGTAGCTCCTAAGATCCTCCAATGCAGGTCTCAACCTCACAATAATCGCAAATCTAATGAACACCATAGGTTGATGAGAATCCAGAGAAACATGAACAAGGGGAAGCACGAAAACACGATAGGAGGATAACTCAATGCCACGAAAAACCAACTATTGCATCCTTATTTCATGGGATCGCACAAAATGTGCTTTAGAAAGGTTGAATTACTTGGGTAAATTTGTACAAGGTAATTCAATTCAGACTTTATGAGGAAATCAATCTCCTCATATTTTTGTTGTTGTTTCCTTTCTAGTATTTATTACAACCAATCAATTTTCGTTCCCTGCCACCCTTGTATAAAAACGACACCCTAGCCTCTCTCTTTATATTCCTACAAAGGCATCAAAATATAGAGGCCGGGCGAGAGTCTCTTATTCCGTCGTCAGATTCCGCTGTTTTGGTGAGTACATTCTTTCTTTCATGATTTGTATCCCCCGGCCCCTCTTTTTGAGCGTAGCTGGTTTCTTCCAAATTTAAGGGTATATAATCATGTAGATATATGAACATATGATTATGTTTGATTAGGTGTATTGGTCTGGATGTTTTTGGTTTCTAAGCACATCTGTCTCTGTGTTTATGTTGTGCTTAATTAGGCGAGACCAAGGTTTACACGGCATAATTATTATCCTAGCTAGGGCTGGTATATATTCACCTGATTATTATTATTCTTGTTCATAGGTTTAGGGTTTAGGGTTCCGTTGCCAGTATACTTTGTTTTAGTTTTCTCTAGATTTGATTGTATATCAAGTTGGTTAGTTTCATTGCAGTAGTTGGTACGTTCTTGGTTCCAACTTTCACATCTTCGATACATCTAATTTCTTAACATTTTTTCTTTTACATTGCTTGATAGGATACATATGAGTATATTCTTAGCCTGTGATGGTCTTCAAAATTGACAAGGGAATTTATATATCTGAGATTTGATCCATGAGTATGACTGTAATCAGGTAACATCGATCAACATTAATGGACAAGACTCTCTCCAGTGATGTTGACCATCGGGAAATTCCTAGGAGTTCTGATCATGAGCAATTTTCTGAGCTTTTGGAAGTGCCGGTCGAGTATTTGAAAGCAGTTCAATGGAAGTTGGTTGTTGAATCAGAAGAAATTAAATTGTGAAGGGGATGGAAAACTTTTGTGTTTCCAAATCTGATGAACTTGATCAAGAGAAATTGAAGGCCGTGAAGACGTTTAAGGCTCGACAAAATTATTTCTTCAAGGAGGAGGACGTTTTCTTCTTGACTTTTCTGTGGATGGCAACGATGAATACTCCATTGGAGGGAATAGAAAAGTTTGCACACTGTTTCGCATCTCCATTCGAGTCTACAGAAAAATTATTTTACGGGGAGGAAAGTGATATTCCTATGCTGTTTGATTTGGCTGGTACACAACTCAAGAATATTAAGCTTACAATAGCAAAGTATTGGATTTTCTGGAAGCTGATGACTTGAACGAGGTAACATTGCAGGAGTTGAGCAATCACTACTTAAGTTTGGATAAAGGAATAGGGAGTGTGAATATGAAAATTGACATGCTGAGATTTCACTTGGCGCACCGACGACTTGATCTAAAGGATTTGGTGAACAGATTTGTGGAATCGGTGGAAGATGAACTCCAGCAATATGAGGAGGAACTAGAGAAGACCAGGTTTAAAGTGCTTCAATTAGTGAAGAAGCACAAAACCAACATGTTTGGACTTCGATGGTTGCCTGATTCTTGGAAGGGAACTTTCGTGTCTATTGGCATGAAGACAATGATCTTTGGTGCGAGACTGATGCAGTGTCTTGGCTGGGTGCGACACTGATGCATTTGGTTAAGAGATCTAATAAGAAGCTTGGTAACAGGGAAGAAATGAGAAAAGAGAACACTCTCTGAGCTTGTTTAGGTAGCTAGCTAGATAGAGAGTTGCACACATGCTATGTTTTTGCTCGATTCCTGGAATATTTATTTTCTGTTCCAATTTTATAGTGATGAGTTCATTGTCTTTTGTGGATGAAATATGAACATATATTAATGTATTTCGTGGATATTTATTTTATTTTCTAAATTTACAGTTATGAGTTGATATAAGTTTAAAGTTTCTGATGAAATTTACAGCTAATGTTTAATACACGACTAATATGATTTTTTGGGGCAAAGTAGGGCGTCATCAGATAGGTATTGATAAGTAAAACTATCCGTGACGAATGGTCGTGACCTCCGTTCATCGACGAATTCGCCCGATTTGATTTGGGATCGTAGTTAAACCAAGTCATCACAATTTTCCCTATACCATAACAACAGATATCACCTTATAACTTAACAGTAATAGCCTCTATTGACTCCCTAGCTATACCATAACAAAACTACCTTTCATCCACATAGGACGTGCACCAGTGGCATTAGCAAAAAGCAGCGACGACATTGCAATATCTTCACAATTGAACCCAACCAAACATCCCTCGCAGACTGCCAAACCCCGAAAGCGAAATCCAATGTGTCACACATGATCATCAACTCATCCGATCCCCTCAATTAACTTGAACTCAAAACTGTCTTTTTTATTCAAGAAATGAAACGGAGGAATGAAATAGAAAAGAAACTTGAAATGGGTGGAGTCGATTCTCGTCTGTGTTGTGTCTGGCCCAGCATATCCGACTTATTTACAGATACGTATCCAGTCGTATCCAACACGTATCCGGCCGTTTCTGGTCATACCAGCACGCGTACCAGGCGCCATACGGTTAGATACGACGAGAACGGCCAGATACGCTTCGGATACAGACTGATACGTAGCCGACTGTAAATAAATTAGATCGTGGGAGCAATATTGACTTTTCATATTACTGTATCAGTATATTAGTACAGAAATTTATCAAGTACACCGTCATGGCTGAAGAATTTTTTTGGGCTGGCCCAATGGATAGATCAAGAAGTCCACACCACCCAACTCGTCACACGTCTCTCTCACACTTACACAGGTACACAAACACAGAAAGCTCCAAGCTCTCTGAGAAGCGAGAACCCCTGATCGGAAGACACAACTCAACTCAACTCAACAGGTGAGTCCGAATCGAACTCAGTTATATCCCTGTTAATAAAAGGTTTCAGCTTTCCAAAGCTTGGATTATTCAAACATTGAAATTTTTACTCTAATTTGTTCACTATATCCTGCAAAATTTACTGTAAATTTTCTGTTCTTTTTTGCTGGATTGATCAACTCAAGAACACATTTTTAACCATTTTTGTAGATGAATTGGACAAGTAGTTGGCGTTGCCTCACTAAGGTTTACAAAGCAGCAGATTCCAAATGTGGCTCATCCTTGTGGTCTCGGCAATTTGGAGACAAGGCTAAGGCTCCTGCTATTGAGCCTGAGCTGAATAGGGACTTCCTTGTAAAGCTATGGATGGCGGATGAGGAAATGAAGCGGTTTCGAAGAAAACCGAGGCGGAGGGCTGTTCAGCAAGAGGAGGGTAGCATGGTTGTGAAGCAGCCACCTGTGAGCCAATCCATCTCTGGATATCTGAAGCCGGAATCTCCTGAAGAGGTCCATTTTTTAACGCTGTTTTCGAGTTTTTGTTATCCCAATTGTGTCACTAGTGACATGGGAAGTGCTTACTTGTGCATTGTGTTTTTTTTTTTTCAGGTCCAGGTGATGCCTCTTCTTGCTAGATCAAATATGCTTGTTACTAGGGATATAGAGTGGGCAAATCTTATGCTTGGCTTTGAGCAGGTGACTCTTTCCGCCTTCAAGTTTGATGTTCTGTTCTCCAATATTTGTTCTAATACGATAGTTAAATGTTGTTGACTGGTTCATAGTGCAAATAGGTCTTAATGATTTGAGTAAATAAAGTTTTGAAGTCAGATGCATTATTCTATTATATGGTGTACCTGTAGGAGTATATCCAATATTCTTTCAGCAAAGTGTCGGGATTTTCTTTTCAAAATATTTCAGTTCATTTTCTTGGTATCTGGTAATTCATCACTAATATTACTTGATTTAATTTCAGGAAAACCGGTATGCCATAGTAGATGTATGCTATCCACAATCGGTGAGTAATAATTCTAATTTGTTTCATCATTTTGAGGTTTCTATACAAGAAAGTTTGGGTATTGATCCAATAACTCATCCTATATGTTATCTATGTTGTTTTGTAGCCTGTAGGTTTCATTCGTGAGGAGAGTAATCTTATCACTAGACAGGTACTTTATGATCTATCTTTGTAATTTTCATTTTCTTTTTACTTGTGGTTTTGTTGTAAAGAATATTAGCATGAGTACAATACTGTTACTAAATCTCATTTATTGAAGTTGACATTTGTGGAATCACCTCCTTTGGTAGCTTCTGCGCTTAATGCTTTCTTATATGATGATGCTTGTTTATTTTGTTTTGTTTTGCAGTTACTTCGCCAGCGGCGTCCTTTTGTTGCTCGAGTAACTGATGGCATGGGTAATGAGCTCTTTAGGGTGAGAAAATGTGCTCTTTCTTTCCTATCATGTAATGTTATATGTACAAACATTAACGAGATTCTTCTAGGCTAAGATAGTGTAGATGTTTCAGGCTGATCCCGCATTTTACCTTATGTAGGTTCGCAGGCCCTTTTGGTGGATAAACAGCTCAATTTATGCAGAGATCAATGGTAAGGTATGAGAATCTGACATGTTATCTGTTTGTGGTTGCCACAGCGTGCATGGAATTCTTATTGTTGATGGTGTTGTATGTTTGTTATCCTATAGGAAGTTGGTGTGGTTCACAGACGATGGCATTTGTGGAGAAGGATATATGATTTGTACCTAGGGTAATTTCCAGCTTATTACAGACTTTACTCATTGGACATCCTCAAATTACATTGTTGATGAATCTTTTTCTTGGTGTTCTGTGTTGCTTTCCCTCTGTTTCATCTAACCCTACAAATGATGTTATGTAGGAATAAACAATTTGCAGTCGTTGAAAACCCTGGATTCTGGCATTGGACATTTACTTTGAAGGACATTGATGGAGGTGTTTTGGCTGAGATAGATCGTGATTGGAGGGGCTTTGGCTTTGAGGTTGTTTCATTGTCTAAATCTAGATAATTGTAGTCTGGTGCCTGTTCTTTATTCCCCCTCCCTTCCCTATAATGTTTGTTTCGTAGCGAAAGAGACAAAAAATGGTGACTTGTTGGAATTATACTTGATTGCATGTTATACTATTACCGTAAAAGGATTCTGGTCATGTTCATTAAGACTTAAAAATGAGGTACTTATAAAGTCACGGTAAAAATTACCATCTCGTGAAGAAAGTGGTCTCGCTTTGGAAGTACCTTCTGGTACCTAGATTTCTTGTTTTTAGGATAAATATGATCTTTTACGATTCACATTCTGGTCTATGCACAGCTTATTCTGCAAACATACGTATAATGCTTCATTAACTTTTCTCTCATGCAGCTCTTTACTGATGCTGGGCAATATGTGATTCGGTTTGGAAACTCTGATCCCGCATCCAAGATCGGCCTTGCTAGCCAGGTTGAATATCCAATCTCTAAATAACATTCTGATTTCATTTATTCCACTTAATCTTCTTGCTACATTTTGATGGCAGATTCAAGAGTTGGAAGTAGTTCGCCCATTGACTCTGTCAGAGAGAGCTGTAACTCTTGCTCTTGCTATATCGTTGGACAATGACTATTTCTCAAGACATGGTGGATGGTAAGCTAATGACTTCTTCCTAAGAAACCATGGCTAGGATGTTTAAAGGATGTTCAGAGTTTAAAATTTGATGTGCATGCCATTGCCAAGTTAGCAGACAAAGTAACTGCTTTTGCTATACGAATTTATAGTCACTTACTCAGTACCACCTTGCAAACTTAGGCATTTCAAGATCGCATAGTTATCTCTTCGAAACATATATAGTCTTTCCTTGTATATCTTGGGAGACTATTTGAGACTTGAAACTGATTTCTTTTGTATGTTGTGTTTGTTTTTCACAGGGGAATGCCTTATTTTGATCTAGGTGAATAGGTCTTGCCGTCTTGCTAGCTGTGTGGTGCGCAGACGACAAATCCAAGTAATTATGTGGTCATTGTATTATGTGAGAATTTGATACAATGCTAGCCTGCTTAGTTATGCTCCTTAGAGGTTCTCTATCGGGCGGACATGCATTTTCTTGGGGTGCACAGAGACATGCCCAAAACATGAATGAATAGAGTTTTCATTACAGATGTGATGGATATCTTCATAATAACTTGAATTTTTCACATCATGGTCCTCAACTTTTACATGACTCAATTACATGGCAACTCAAATTCGAACTTCTGATTTGCATATCAGCTTGTAACTTGGCAAATTGTAACAATGCTTTAATGGATAGGAGTAAGATGGGTCTATGAGTCGATTCTAATTATGAAAGATGTATACTTTTAGAAAGGCAACATACTTCGACCAAGTTTTAAGGTACTCCAGTAGCCTGGTTCAGATAATGATGTTCCACTTTGCAACTATCTTAACTTGCGTGCAAAATTTGAATACGACAAGGAGAGTTGGAAGAGAAAAAGAAACACACAACCAAACGCGTCCTTAACATGTGAGTCAACCTTCCCATATGTTTATTAAGGAATAACATTTCCACAGTTGGGGCACTACTCCAATATCATAATGATGATCAAGAACTAGTTTTTCCAGGCCCTTTTAGATTCGTAGAGACGAATATGGCTTCAACTCTCGAAGGTATTGCATTGTGTTCTTTCTTTGACTTCAAGTTGAAGTCTTCAACCATTCAAGAACTGATTGTTCTTACAAGAATATATAATTATACGTCTCTGAAATTGATTGGTTCTGAATTGTTTGTAACAGGGATGGCGATTGTGATTATGGGTGTCAGTGGTGCTGGGAAATCGTAAGCCTGAAACTCAGTTTTTGTTCATGTTTGTACATACAGAGCCATGAAACCTTTGTCTTAAACTTGCTAGCTGCCTCTTCCATTGACTTCTGTAATTTTGATTCAGATGGTTTGTGTTGTTCATGTGATCCAGCTTACTGTAATAAATTTACTTAAACCATTCTGGTTTCCACAATTTCTATTCCTTTCGGTTCTAACTTGAGTATCACATTGTGTTGAAACTTGAATCCTTGAAGATTTGCAGGCCCATCTTCTCACATGCCTTGAGCACTGCTTTTAGAAATCGTTAATGTTGGCAGCAACTGTTTCTTTGCTCAATATTTCAGTGTACAACATGTGCTGATTGTTTGATGGGATATCATAGAAGTTCAGTTCAATGATATAATGTGTGATGCATTTTCTTTTGTTAATATTCATTGTTTTGTGTGATGTTGTTGTTCGCAAAATTGTATATCTAAACTTTCAATATCTGTAGTTTCTGCTTCTCATGAGATTGAATGTCTTGTTTGACAGCACTATAGGTGAGATGCTGGCCAAAGAGACAAACTGTAGCTTTATTGATGCTGATGACTACCATCCCCAATCAAACAAAGGTAAGTATGTAGCTCAGTTTTCAATGTTGGGAATATTTCTGGTTTCTATATATTCAAAGTTCTACTTCCTGTGAACAATCAGCTGTTACCTTCCTGAAACGTCTTCTTCTTGTTACAAACAGAAAAGATGAGAAAAGGGATCCCTCTTTCAGAGGAAGATCGAATTCCTTGGCTTGAAACACTTCGGAATGCCTTAAGAGAGAACTTAGTCAGTGGAAGCACTTTAATTCTTGGTTGTTCAGCCCTGCAGAGGCGATACCGAGACATATTAAGATCTGCAGACCCTAACTATGAACCCGGAAATGATGCCAATTTGGTGAAGTTCATCTTGCTGGATGCCAAGGCACATGTGCTTGCTGCTCGATTAGAGAAGAGAGTAGCAGAAGGGAACCATTTCATGCCACCTGAACTTTTGCAGTCTCAGTTAGACTTGCTTCAGATTGATGATTCGGAAGGGATACTTAAAGTCGATGCTAACCTAACTCCTCAAAACATTGTAAACACCATCCGAAGATTGTTTTTTGTTTCAAAAGTTGTTCAAGAGTGTAACCATTAGGCCAATTTGTAAAGGCCTAGCAGGGAAGTGTAGATCCCTTTAATTGTTTTAACCTCCATTTTGGTGTTAGGGTCAATTATGTTGAACAATTATGTTGAACCTGATCACTTGTTCTGTTTGATTTCCTGTTGTTAATGTCTGAAATCTTTAAGAAATAGTTAATGAAAGAAAGCACAGCAAAAGTATCAAGTAAGACAGAAAAGAGGAGAACACACAAAAATTACGTGGTTCGGCAACTTTGCCTACATCCACGGGAGGAGAATAGAATCCACTATCAACCAAGTAAATTACAAGTTCTCCCTGGTAAGGGTTTAGGGGGCTATGGGGTGAATGCTAAAAAGAATGAGTTCTCTTGGCTAAGACTATCTTGGGTTAGTTTTTCTATGTAAACTAGGGGAAATATACAAGAATGAGGCTGAGCTAGGGGGGGGGGGCTGAGACTGTCTTGGTTGTACTGTACTGTTACGAAGTTAATATGTAACATGGTGGGACTGAGACTGTCTTGGTTTGTAATGTATGTTTAGACAAAGAATGCTAAGGCTCCTCCACCTTGTGCAACTGATCATCGGATGCGGTTCAAATGAGCAAAAGGCTCGGAAGCTTTAGGAGCTGGTTTAGCCACCTCAGGAACACCAAAGACATTCCAGAATCTCAGGGTTTCATCACCAGCCGCCGATGCCACTGTGCAACCGTCAGGACTCTGAGCCATGTAGAGAACCCTGGAAGTGTGACCAGTAAGTTCTGCCATTTTGACCATTGATGGGTACTTCCAGAGAGTCAGCTGGTTCTGTGTAAACCCATGTGAGCTGAGCAACTCCCTTTCATTCTTGTTCCAAAGCAGAGAGCAGACCTGAGATCCAGTGTCTACTGAATTCAAGCATGCGCCTGTGTGGGTGTTCCAGAACTTTATGCAACGATCACCCCCACCTCCACCGGAAGCAAGCAAGTTGCTCTGGAATGGACACCAGGCAAGGGCTTTAACAGCAGCTGTGTGATCTTCAAGCCTGTGAAGCCACTGTGTTGATGACTGTGAAGATGCAACTGATCTGTCCCATATATGCAGTAGGTTGTCATTTCCTCCACTTGCCAATTGCTGTCCTGAGGCTGACCATTTAAGCCCACAAACCTCTTGCTCATGCCCTCTGTATGTCTCAACAATGTGGGATCTAACTCTCACATCATTGTTGACAATACAGCCGTCCATTCCTCCAGTAGTAAGAATGTTGTTGTTCCATGCAAGTGAGCCTACTCGCGAACTGTGGCAACCTCTCAAAGTCCTCAGCTGAAGAAACATAACAACATCAAACATCAGCAAAAATGAGCACAAAACAAGATGGAGGAATATGGAAAGCAGTACAAGGGAGAGAAAAGACTACAGACCTGCTTATCAGCAGTTGAGTCCCATAGCTGTACTTCGGAATTGTTAAGTCCAATGGCAATGTGGCGTCCATCAGGAGCCCAACTGACACTGGTTACAGGTCCAGTTTCATCATCAAAGGTCTCCAACTCCGAAGTAGAGCCAGTGCTAGCATCCCATAAGTAAACTGTGTTTGCGAGAGCAATTGCGAGTACATTGGCACTTCCCCAATCCAGCAGATTGAGGTAGTAATCATCGACAAGGTCCGGAGCATCCAGTGTCCTCTCTGAGGTCTGCACACATACATCAAATATAAGATCACAGTTAGAACACAGCAAACATTAACAAACAAGGTGAAGCAACATTGATCCACAAGACAAAACAAAATTCTCACTTGAGGAATGTGTCTCCTGGGCTTTGCTGGTTTATCTTGGGTTTGTGAAGAGAAGAAATCCTTGGGGTAAAGATCCACCGGGGCCGGAGGCTTGTTCTTGAAAGCAAGAATCCGAGTCCTATTCATGTTCAAAGCCTCTGCCAATTTCCTCTGATACGCCTCCCTGGATGGAGAACTGACAGCAGGGTTTTCCTTACCTTTCCTGCTATCAGTTAGCATCGATTGCGCATAGCCCATATCCATTGCTGACCTGTTCGGTATAAACCTGTCCAACTGGTATTCACAAAAGAAAGAGCAAATCAGAATATTGAATCAAAGAATGAATCCCCTTTTTGTATGAAACAAATCAACACCCAAAAATCCAGATTCCCAATTCAAAGTTGACCAGAACCCAATTATTATATAAAAGTTACAATCCTTAAACCCTGAATCCGATTCAAAATGAAACACAGCCCTAATAATCCAAACCCAGTTGCATTTCAAATTCAATTAACACAAGATCCAACACATTCAAAGATCCCAACTTGGACGAATCCCTAAAACCCAATTCAAATTATCAAGATCTCAATTCAAATCAGAACAAAACCCTAATTGCATTTCGTATTCAATTTAACACAATATCCAACACATTCAAAGATCCCAATATGGATGAATCCCTAAAACCCAATTCAAATTATCAAGATCTCAATTCAAATCTCAACAAAACCCTAATTGCATTTCATATTCAATTTAACACAAGATCCAACACATTCAAAGATCCCACTTGGACGAATCCCTAAAACCCAATTCAAATTATCAAGATCTCAATTCAAATCAGAACAAAACCCTAATTGCATTTCATATCCAATTTAACACAATATCCAACACATTCAAAGATCCCAATATGGATGAATCCCTAAAACCAATTCAAATTATCAAGATCTCAATTCAAATCAGAACAAAACCCTAATTGCATTTCATATTCAATTTAACACAAGATCCAACACATTCAAAGATCCCAACTTGGACGAATCCCTAAAACCCAATTCAAATTATCAAGATCCCAATTCAAACCAGAACAAAACCCTAATTCCAGCAATCAAATTTCCGAAAACCCCCAATTTCAGCAAAACAAATCTCACGAGAAACTCACATTTTCCCGAGAACTCTTTCTCTGAATGAACTGTTCTTGAAGAGGGCCTCTGGAGTTAGACTTGTAGTTGGATGAAGAACTCATCGATCCTGCATCCATTGGTTAATACCCACAAAAACAAATATATATATCTATATATCTATATAATATCAACAATTCAAAAACACAGATATCAAAATTTAGGAAAATAAACACAAAGCAATATATGGCTTTCGCGAGCGATGAGAGATCTGGAGAATTGGAGAGAGAGATAGAGAGAGCGTTTGTGAGATTATGGGGTTGAAAGAGTGGGTTTATATAAGAATGGAGGCGATGTGATTTAGGGTTTGGGGCTCTGCAGATTTGATAAAGGAATATTTCGGATTTGGAAAAACTGCAACGGCTATATTTTGAAACCGAGCCGTTGTAGTCTTTTATTAGACAAAAGTAACCCCCTCGTTATACCGAAACCGCCGGGGGCCGCATAGTTCTTAAGGGGTACTGTAGTCATTTTCATTAAACTGGGTATTGAAGTCGTCTAAGCCCAAGTTACGAGAAATTAGACGGGAGAGTAGGCCCAAGTAATAAGGGAGTAGGAATCATTGGTTCCTTAAGCATTGCAGCTTACATTCAAATCAAGCACATAGGTTGTGTATAAAGTACCAAAAGAGCAGAATTCGACAAGAAAACTACAGACTTCTAGAACTCTATTGCAAACTTCGATAATCTTCAAAGGCTGATCATTATACAGAAAGGATCATACACTGAACACTGAACAAAATAGCTTGGCACAGATGGATGCGTATCCAAGAATCACGCGAACTGTTGTCTCACATAAAACCTATACCCGAAACACAGCAGACTTCGACAAGAGAACTTCACATTTCCTAGATTGCTCTTTGCCAACTACAACACGCTTCCAAGACCAATCACTATCTTCATAGGATCAAAGACCCAAGACATATCCATGGATCATGTGAACTGCCGTCTCATATAAGTGTCTTCATGAACAAAGACAGGTTCTTGAGTTTGATTATGTGCTGGAAACTGGGGTTGTCCCATAGCTATTGCTGGCCCCTGAACAGCATTGCCGCACAGATTATCATTGTTCTTCTTTGCTGAACTTATGGTGATGTAGTAGAAAATTCCTAGGATCACACTTGCAAGGGATAGGACAGCACCTCCAGCAAATACTCCAGGTTTTACAACATAACAGTAGTAGCTGCCAAAGTACATGCTTTCTACACCATGTTGATCATTGAGTGCAGAACCAGTGAGCAGCAGAAGAAAAGCTATGACAAATGAGAACCTGCACCAGTAAGGAGACGAGTATAAAAAACATGCAATGCTTAATCCATCCGACACTAATAGATAAAGTTGCACAACTAGTTGAAAAGGAAAGCAACAACAGCAACAATAATAAACTTGCAGCCTAACAAAGAATTGCTTTGCCATTCTAGCCCAAGTCATCACGAATTTATAGTTTAATAAAGTATACCAACAAAAGTATCACCAATCTTTAGTTATGACTTACCAGGACACAACAAAGCAGATAAGGGCAATCGTCCAGTTAGAACTGGAAGGTTGGGGTATTCTCTTGCAACAAATGCACCCTGTTGAAACATTGATAATTATATGAGCTACCATAAGAGACACTGCAGCAGTAAAACCAAGTCCAAGAGCTGCGGTCCGAGGATATTCGCATTGAGTAGCATTGACAAACTCAACCTGAGAACCCTGTAGGAATATAACGGAAAGTAAGCAACCAATTTCAGCATCCCTTCCATCATATAAAATGGAGACTAGTACACCAAACAGTAACCAGAGACACTGCAGGCTCAAAGTTTTAAAGTTTAAACAATCCCTCGATACTGAAATAGATCTTTTGTTAGCATATACAATTCAACTGAATCTACCAACAGTTAGTGTCAAATGCAGAGAAGAATTATTAACTCTCCAGCTCTTTTCTTAATCTCCATCTCACATTCTCACACATATACAGCTGTTTCATCTTATGATAAGGTTTAGTTATCACTGCAGTCAGTAAAACAAATATTACACTGAAAGAAGAGATTCTGCAGGATGTTTATTTTGCGCATGAGTTTTAATCAAGCATGTATAGCGCCCAATGCTTTAAAATGGCGTTCTATTTGGTGAAAATTGGCCTAATTTGCATCGCAAACTATGCATGCAACTAATCTCATCTTCATTAACCCGAAACCAACAAGGTCAAAGGTGTAGTATTTGGAAGTTAAATGTAGACACATTCAAAGCAAACACCAAATACCTTATCACCAAACCAGAAAGGATGACTCTTTCGTATAATCGTATTATAATCGTATTAAGCTAAAGAAAACGAAAAAACCATTTCCGATCAAGCTACACTTAAATAGGAGGGCAGGGTGAATAATAAAACATGAAAAAAATCTCAGCTTCCCAATCCGCAACTTAATCGCAAACTCAGAAAAGAAACAAACAAAATAGGAGCAAAGAGAAACTCTATGCAACAAAAGAAGCATCTGATATTACTCTCCGTTCGGTCAAAGCAAATCAGATTCTAAAGCTAGAGCACCTAACTGGGTAACACAACTTCCTGGCTCAATAGTTCAGAACAGTACAAGGATGTCCACAACTAAAAGATAACATCAAAACTCCTCTTCCAATTTCCTCACATTTCCAAGCAACCAATCCAAGGGCCAGTACATAAACAGTAAAGAAACAATCTTCAAACAAACCCACATCAGAAAAAGGCAAGAAAGATCTAACTCATCAAAAACAAACTAAACCCAGCTACTAATTTCACCTCTTTACCTTGATTCTTGTTGCCTCGGCAGCAAAGCCTGTAGCAGCTGATACCATCCCCAAAAGACCCACAACACAGCAAACCAGAAGCTCCTTTCTCTCCATCTCAAACTCTCTTTTACTCTCACTCACTCTGTTTCTGGGAACTAAATGTTGGTTATTTGTGTCCAGAGAAAAAAGAAAAGGCGTAAAGTTGGACAAGTACTGTAGTGTGTTGCGTAAATGATGATATCGAAGATACCCAGTTCTTTTTCTTTCGGTCTGAAACACACAAGTTACAAAGTGCCAAAAGTGAAGAAGGTAAAAGAAAATGGTTCTCTCTTTTGTGAGGTAAAAGAAACTATCAAAGGGTAAAACTATAGTTTTTTCTTCCATTAAAGGCTCTCTCTTTCAGTCTTTCTTGTTAGATCAGTGACTTGTGTACGAACATTTGCTATGAAGAAGAAAAAATGACGTGAAATTGTTTGATGTGATGTATTCTATTATTATGGAAGCAACAAAACCCCTATATTGGATTATATTCCCTATCGGTGCTTTATTATAAGATAGATCACAATTTCTAGCATACGCCACGTTGATATGGCCAGGCCACCTCATGTTTCTACATGATGAATCAACAAGTGAGTGACTTGGGCTTTTACTCCATATTTCAGAATTTACTACTGATTGTAACAAGTGTTACTGGTCCAGTTTGTATGAGCTGCTAAATGAACCCATGTGGAGATTCTTAGAAATTGTGAAACTTCAGGCTTTGGACTTAGAAAGAAGTATTTCAATGGAGCTTACCAAGCCTCCTAGGTTTGTGTTTTGATCATACCCAAGTTCTGTGTGATTCAGATTCATACAAAACCAGTGATTCTTCCTCTGGAACTTAAAACATAACCAGCAAAGTCACACAAATTTTCATTACTTATATTACAATTTAGGGATTAACGAGAGAATATAAAGAGACATCACTGATGAAGTCTACTCTCCAACAAGCTATTAAAAACAAGGACTGGAATCACACACTCGCATAGTCGCTGGCATGGAATACTGAAACTTTGAACTCAGCAGCCTCATTCTTGATCAGCTCAAACACACACACATCGCCTGCCTCCAAATTATTCTCCTCACAAAATGTACGAAATCCTGAGTGTATCTTCATAGTATGGCGCAGAGGGTCATAAGTGCAGCGCGCAGGCCATTGCTCGTCACTAGAGGCCCTGAGGTTGATGGAGCTACCACATCCAAGCAGATGATCCTTCATAAACTCATGAGGCACATGCTGACCAAGCAAGTAATGTTTCACGTGTTAAGTTACTGAAAAACTATCAAGATAATGTTGTGTATGTGTGTGTATCACATTTTATGTATTAAAAACAAGAGGAAAAACACTTCAAAAGGAGCACATTGTGCCTGCTGGTGTCTTTACCACTACAGAGTTAGTCATGATGTAATCTCTCAAGATAACCATGAAAGCAGGATTTTCAATCTTCAAAGCTTTCGCAGCCTTCATCGCCTTCTTGGTTTCTCTCGATATCACCATCGCATTAATCTTCTTTGAGAGGTACAAGGTTCCTCTGTCATGAATATCTGAATTCTTCTTTTTCCCATGGACCATGACTGCATCTTCAGCAGAACGCAGTACCGAAAATTTTAGCACAACATCCTTCTTATTGATCAGCTCAAAGAGAAGGACATCTCCAGTCTTCAAATTATTCTCTCTGAAAAATTCTGCACATCCCCTGCCTATTCTCACTGTTGTATTTGTTGGGAAGCAGCATCGGATATCCCACTGGTTTGCAGTAGAATCCTCAAACTTGATATATTCTGGACACCCTCTCATATATCTCATTGCATAAGCACTTGGAACATACTGCACAAGTGAAGCAAATGATCACAGGAAACCAAGCAACACGTCTCATTGAAACTAAATTTTCAAAAGAACATAAAATGTATGACTCACCAGATAGGACCGGTTAAGATAACCTTGCTGCAAGATAACTGCGAAAAAGGGATTTTCTAATTTGAACACTTGGATAGCATGGATCAGCTTCTGACGTTGTTTGGCAATCTTAGTTATCATGCGAGGAAAAGTGTAAGCAGCCATGTTCCCAACAAATATTTCCTTATATTCCTTCTTTCTTCTGGGATCATCATGCGAGGGAGGCATTCTATGTACCATCAACTTGGCTTTCTTTGAGTTCTTGGCAATAGCAACGCTTTTCCTCTTCCTCGTAACATGTTGATCCACACATTTCCCTTTGCCTTTGCCAGAAGAAGGGAGAGTTCCACAAACATCATCTTCAACATACTCTTCATGTTTGATAATTTGACCAACAGAAGGGTACTCGATCTCACAACAACTGAAATCAAAAATGCGAACATGGAATATTGAATCTCCTTGATAACTAAAGACTAGGAACTGACCACCAGTTAAGGAGTAATGTTCAGCAAATTCTGGCCAACCGTCCACAAACCAAATCCTCTTGTGAGCTCTTTCCAAACCCACTTGCCAAACATCACCAGCTGGAACAATTACTGTAGCACCATTAGACAGTTCTTCCCCATATTCTAGTGCAAACTTTTTTGGGATATCCTGCAGGCACCAAAATTAATTAGACCATATTACACAGCAAATGTCAATGTATTTCTCAAAATTATAAAACAAAGGCGAAATGCTTAGTGATATTGAAAGAGTAGGCCAAAATCAGTTACTCCATTAGTTACAGAGGAGCATGACAATGTAAACCTCAAACTCTAAACTTGTGTTAAGCAAGAAACCTGAACTTGTGTTCATAACTAAACAAAGCATAATACGCATGATACTTACCAGTTTCTGATTCTCAATGGTAGAGGAAAGTATAACTTTGAAGAAATTCGCCACAGAATCAGACAGCCTGAGTAGATTTTCCATTTTTCAATAGTCTTCACCAGATATGAACTTGTGATGGAATATAAATGAGACTTGAAACCCAACCAAACCAGAAAGTTGGTTTCCAAGTCTCATTTATATTCCATCATCACAAGTTCACAACTCTCCAAGGGGTCTTTAATACAAACGCTGTGAGTGAGCTCAGTGTCATGACAACTCCAAAAGTGAGAAGTGACTAGTCCCAAACTCACAAACCAGAAACTGAGTGAGGCCATGCCTCTAAAGCTGAATTTAGAACCTTCCTCGTTTCCAAGGCAGAGACGACGTCAAATCGAACTAAAGCTTTCTTCTTTGAACAGAGAAGTAAATAAATTGGTCACCAACTAACCACCAGTGTGAACTTAATTACCACCATCATCTATGATCGACACCTCTTATCTGTTTTACCTAGGGTTTAATAGGGTGCTCTTCATTTTTAAATTTTTTGTTTTGTTTTAAGTTTTACAACGTTCTGTTCTCCCCTGTTTTGGTCTTTCATAGATTTGTTTTTGGCTTTATGAATTCTGCTCTCATTTATATTCCAGAACACCATAGTAATAACCTGTATTACCATTAGAATTTAACGTTACAACAATTGATGAAGGTCTGAAGGTATGGTTGAGGTTAAGTGAACAAGAGGCTAGGTCATTGAAGACCATATACAAGCAATGCTCCAACACCGGCGAGACCAGCAACAAGGCCAATAATGACTCCAATGGGAGGCAAACCGCCACCGATAGGTTTCCCGGTGTTCACATCATATCTCGCAAACCTCTTCTTTGGTGCAATACATTGAGGGCATGCGTACGTATCCGGCTGCAAATTCATTTGAAGTTTGTATTCACAATCAGTCCGTCAAAATCAAAATGTATCACTAAGACTGATAGATGTTTAGTTTACTTACTTGTTCATCAAAAGGCTTTGATAATGTGTATATGAATCCACAGTCAAGGCATATGTGAGTAGCTCTAGCCTGAAAGTCATTGTACATAAATGGAACATGTAAGGAATCAAAGATTGGACTCATACAGAAGCTTATATTTTTCATGGTACTAATCAGGTTGAAGCAAGCTTGCCTTTTGAGACTCGGTTAGTTTCCTTCCAAAGCGAGGAGGAGCTGGACGCTTTGGTAGCCGTTTGACATCTACCTCAGCACCACCTCTGCATGCATTAACAATCATCAAGTTAATACACTCATATTTATCAAAGTAAGTTAAGCAACTAACTTTGAGATGAAGCTAAGCTAGGTGGATATGTACCTGCTAACAACAAAGTAAACGTTGTCAGGCTTGGCGTTGATAGCAGTTTTAGTAAATCCAAGCTTATCGGCTGGCCACAATTCATCTCCAAAGAAACTGCTAGTGTAGAGCACCTGGTCCCCTGCCTTGAGTCCTGCCTTTGCTGCATTTCCACCTCCTTCCACAGCCTTAAATTAACAATAGTCTCATAAGTAAGAAATATTTACACCGAAAACTCTACCATACAATAACGAATTCATACATAAATGTGTAGTTAGTAGAAGATTGGCGTCGATCATGTAGTGTAAATCGAAGTTTGTCTACCGTTACACAAAGTTGATGTATTGATGCATTATTGCAGGCAACAAACCAGTGGAATTCAACTAATGGTTAAATTTTGCAGCTAAATTAATTAGGAGATAGAGAACATGAATAGTACTCACAGTAATGGTAACAACACCTCCAGGCTTTTGACCCAAAGTGAGGCCTAATGGCTTGTCAACCTCAGCCTCAATTGTCTTTGCAGCCCCAGCTGTTCTTGCAACTATGCTAAGCAGCCGACCTCTTCTCACAGTAGTGCTACTAATATTCTCAGCTATGAAGGATTCAGATACACCCCTTTTGGCTTCTCCAAGTGACAACCCTTGGAAGCTAGTCTTCTACAAAAGATTAAGAGCAAAGTTAACATGCATAAAGGCTCTGTCTTTATAAAGATTTGACAAAACTAACTGACATAGATATACAAGTTACCTGGCATTGTAGTGGTGCCAATGATTTTGGGGAAGTGATCTGTGGGGTTTTGTACTGGTGCCTGTTGAAGGCGGCAGAGCAAGAAGAAGAGGAAGAACCTGCAAGCACTGCCGGTGACATGTCGTGTTGTAGCACTAAACAGACACAGAGTTGAAGCTATAGAGAGGAAAAGCACTGTGAAGTTGAAGCTGTGCTGGGCACAAGTTTCATTCAAGGAGCAGATATACTTTGGTTGACATAGCTAGAGCCACACAGCCTCTTCGACGCCTAGCCACAAATCGATCATATGAAATTATGAACACAATTTTCAAACCAATCAAAGAAACTGGGCCTTCCAGAGGTTTCAAAAGGGCTTGACCCAGAAGAGTTCAATCCAAGCCTGGAAAAACCATTGCTAGTTTCAATTATTGAGGCCCAGATTAGGATTGAGTAGAACTTGTCACGTAAAGGACTTGTCACCTATTTTATATTGCAGATTAGACCTTGGTTTAGTCTGCAAAATTAGACCTTGTTTAGTCTAAAATGGAACACAGTTTAGTCTCCAAACAATGTGCCCTACAGCTCACTAATCAATTACTTAATGAATCTTGTAGGTAACATGAATCTTGGATCTCATTGCGGAGCAATATTAATTTAGGTTCATGCAGTAACCCATGCTTTCTCTTATATTAAACGGTATGAACCATGCTCTACCTATAGTTTGTGCGCAAAGATGCGAATATCATCTTTTATACTTTTTGAGTTACCTTAAAATATCATTCCTTAACTTTTAACCACATGACACATAAAGTTCGTATAAATAATAATAGGTGAACCATCTTTAAGATATTATTTACATCTCATATTATAGAGAAATTTTTAGATGTTACAGGAAGACCACGTGGCAATATAACGTGGTCCTACATTTCAATCAAATATTGACACGTGGATTTATTACAACTAAAATATAAAATAAGGTTTTCTATTTTTTGTGAAATAATCTTTATAGGTCTTTGTTGAGTTTGGACTAGGGTTTAGGGTTTGGGGTCAGGGGTTAGGGTTTAGAGGTTAGGGTCTAGAGTGTAGGGTTTAGGGTTTAGGGTTTAGGGTTTAGGGTTTAAAAAGCAACAACAAACCCAAAATTATGTTTGACAAAATAACTGATGTAATTTTTCCTTAATGAAATTCATGTGTCAATATTTGATTGGAATGTAGAACCACGTCATACTATCACATCGTCCTCCCGTCAAAAAATATATGACAGGTGATGTTGTACATTTATGAGAATGAATGCAATTTTGTGACATGGTAGACACTCTACTACACCAACCGTCACACAAGGTATAATGAATGTGATACTCCAAAATGCGGTTCAATTAACTTAACATTTCCTTTTTAGAGTGTACACTTGGTGAAGAAGTATTTAATCTATTAAACAGTCAACAAACGACCTCCCAAGACAGCCAGTAATAGTTGACAACGTCGTCCAATCGGTCTACGACACATAACAACAGACCCGCAAACGCCGTCGGAAAGCATATTCCGTCCTCCCGCGTAAGTAGCGCGTATAAACAAACCCAACCGTCAGACCCCAAAACGGCACCGCTTTGTACCACAGTGCGTACCACAGTGCGTACGGGTAGGTGCGGTCCAAATAAACCAACCCTGCTGGGGGCAGGTGAGGTAAGAACGAATCGGACACACTCGCACTCATTTCTCTCACTATATAAACACCAACTCACTCCCTCAAATTCCATCACACCTAAAACCGACTTCATCACTCTCTCTTCTACAAAGCTCAAATCTGCTTCGTCTTAATTGTATGGCCGCCAATTCCAGTAGCCGACTGATCGCCAGCTTGGGGAAGCGAGCCGTCGTCAACCAGATCCGAGTCCGTCCCACCGAGGCGACTCGTCTCTCACCGGCTGCTCCTCTCGCTCTCAGGTCTTGGATTTTCACCTTCGATCTCTATGAAGTTTTTTTTTGCTGGATTTGATGCATGCGCTTTTGTTTTTGTATGAGAAACTTGCTACTTACTGTGTTCTTGATGATCGTCAGTATGTGAGCGCAGAAATTTGTGATCTGCGTTTATCTGATTTTCACCTTCAGTTTCTTTGCTGAAATCGATGCATGTCCTTTCGTTTTTGTATGAGTTTTTTTTTTTTTTTTTTTTTTTTTTTTGTAGGTTACTGTGTTCTTGATGATCATCATAAATTTTTGATCTGGTATTATCTGATTATTCAGATGCGTGATGCGTCCACTATGATATCTGTCCTATTTTAGATTCAATTTTGGTTGTTAGTTTTTTCGGAACTTGCTTTGGATAAACTTTGCTGTGTGATTAAGTATTAATTATTTTCCAGCAGACTTGGAATTTTGGAAATAATTTATATTGAAAAAAAAAATTCAGAGTTTCATCAGATTGTGTCCGTCTCTGTTTGGATTCTTTGCTTTCTCTTTTTGCAGCCAGCTGAATTGATGCTCATTTTTTGACATTGATTCAGGGCTTGTTAGATATTATGCTTTGCTTTCATCGAATATATATTGTCCTTTTTGAACTCTCTGAGAAATAGGAAGGAGGAAACTTTAGTGAAATATGCTAATTTGATGTGTATCTGTAATTCGTACTAAATGCTACTTTTTTGCTGTACTTGTTTGTGGGGTAAGGTTTAGATAAGGACGGGCAGAATAGGGTCGGTATCGGATGATTGCCCACCGTTGATAATTCAATGGAAAATTAGAGATGAGAAAAATATGGTAGAGCTAGATTGGAACTTTGAAAGGAACACAAAGGTTTAGTTGGTTAGGTGGAGCCATTTTGGAAGATGAACACTTAGTTGATTAAAATTGAGCAACATGACAGTGACTAAACTTGCATGTCTAAATTCCATACTGTGCTTTTTGCACCATCTTCTTGCTTTGTCAACTTATGAAACCCAATATGACTGTTATGTACTAAAATTAACCCCAGATAAATTGCTGAGGTCTCTTTGTGAAGTGTCAAAATCAGAGATAGGTTCCAGCCTTGCAAGTTAAGATTTATAGACTTGCTAAATTTATTTTGCCAAATTTTTTTTATTATTATTTGAGATCTCTCTGTGAGATATTATCTTTTTTTTCCGACTTTTGGCATAGATTTGCAGATATATCCTGGTTATAGATATGGCTATAGCTGTAAAATTATATACTTTTTTCTCGTCTCTCTGGTTTTATTATTGTTTTTGCTATAACATTTAACTATTGAAATGTTGACCCTCCACCATCATTTTTGTCGCCTACTTTACTAATATAATGGAAAGTTATTTACTTTGACCATAAAGATTATTTTTTGTATACTGTGAATTAATATTGATATATAGAAAGAGCATATGTATGCATACCGGTGTATATGTATATTTGTTTTCACTGGGTCGGTTGTTAGTCATTATCTTATGAATATCACATGTTGGTCTTGTGACCAGAATCCCCTTGTGTTGGACGTCATGAATATATCTAACCAGCTTAAGCCACATGGTTGTCAGTAGCACCTAATTCTCATCACTCTGGATTAGGAAGTAGGGAATCTCAATTTAGATAAACTGATGCCCAACTTGGGAGGTAGGCAAGTAATGAGTACAACTATGGTGGGACATTATTATCCTTCCAAAAGATGAAAGTGATGACAAGACCAGAGGATAGGACCATCTACTCATCTTTTTTCATTGTTTCAAGCTTTAACTCATCCACATGGTTGATGGGAAGGTATGGCATACTCTGTATTTTTCAGACATGGTTGGCTAGACTTCATTGTTTACTTTCGTGCCATGTGTATCTTCCTGAATGCTTTGCTTGTATCTCATAGCATAGAAAACCAACCTGCATGAATATTCAGCAAAACAAGTGATCAATACTATTACATGTTAGATACTTAGATATATGGGTTCTGTTGTTGGTCGTAACTCTACATGTTAGTTATTGTATATGGTTCTATTTATGATCTTAACTCTGCATGCATTATGTATTTCCAGGAGGGCTGCTCATACCTCGGTGTATGACAAGAACCCTGATGAACACATTCGTCCTAGCTTTGTCCCGGACGATGTGATCTCACCTGAACCTGAGAAGTACTGGGCTCCAAACCCTCGAACTGGGGTATTTGGGCCTGAGACTGGGCATAATTCCACCCAAGCTGGGGAGTCTGAAGCTGTGAATGGTAGCGAGACGTCGGTTCTGGAGGAGAAGGCCTGGTACCGCCCTACCAACATCGAGGACTTGGAGAAGCCTCACCCGACTTGAGCTATTGAGCCTCATTCAACCTTTCCGCAATAAATAAATAACATATAGGCGTCGCTACTGCCGGCTGCCTATATATGTAGTTGTTAGTACTAGTTTGTAGTGTTGCAGCGTGTTTGCCCACCCTGCTATACAAGAACTGGTTGGATGTTCATATTACCAAGCGAGTAGTAGGGCTGGAGTTGACTGCATTTTAAATACTTGTACCTAAACATGGGACTTCTTCTTCCCATGGTATGGTTCTATAAAATACTTGGATATGGTTGCCTCTCTCTCCTCTCTCACCCCTCCCATATATTAGTAAGATCCGAATCAATTGATGCTTATGCCATGCTGAATTTGGCTAAAACTGGCATTGCACTATCTCTTAGGGCCTGTAGCCCTGTACGCCTAGGTTTCAATGCTCAACCTAATAGCCTTCTTCAATGCTCAACCTAGGAGGATTGATGATTTGATGCCGTGTTAGTTTGGCAAAATAAAACTGGTTCCGACTGGAAAGGTCATTGAAAGAATAACAGTATACAGCGCAACAAAAACGGGTGCCAAAATGAACATGTCCAAGAATGTGTGTTGATTTTCTGGTAAAGTTACGAACAAGTTTTCCCTTACATTTACAATATGAATAGAATTCAGATTGGTCCACTCAGTTCTGCTGCAAAAGATCTGTTTGTGTTTCAGCACAAGTTCAGAAGTCAGGTTTCTAAGTTCTAACTATGCGAACCTTTGCTTCAGAAAACACAGTTGATAAAGACACAGTAGACCTTGCCATGTGTTCGACATATCTTTAACATTTCCCTTTCATATTGTTACTTCTAAGAGATTTGAGATCTTACACCCTTGTATTGCATCAGAAACAGAATTGTTCACCAGCTGGAAGTTTCACCATTTATAAAGTTGGATTCAACAGCCATATCAGAGAACCTGAGAACAACTTTTTATAAATTACAATGAAGGCCAATCAGATATAAAGCCATACCATTGAAGTTCACAACATCATGAGACTAGAAGAAAGAAACCTCACCTCAGCCAACAATAATATCAAGATGAGTGTGGTCTCTAATCACAACCATACGACAACTAGGGCACATTGCGTCACAAACTCGCTCAAAGTTGTCCGGATACTCTCAATTCCTCTGTTGAAGGACCAATGAAGCGACTTCTAACATCTGTCTGGCCTTCCTGTCTGGGGTGCATCCAGCCTGTTTCATATCCATGTATATCTCAGGGACCCTATCATACTTCCTTGCTCGAATAAACGCCTTCATAAGGGTAGTATAAGTAACTACATCAGGGCTTAAACCCTTCAGAAACAACAAAATCATCACCATCAGAAACTTCGCTAACAATTAAGTATAAACCTGAATGTGTTGAAGGAATGTTTCAGGACATCTTATAGACTTACACTTTCTTTTATATGGTGATAAATGGACAAAGCCTCCAAATGTCTACCAGCAATACCAAATGCATTGATCAAAACATTCAGCATTATAACATTTGGTTCGATTCCCTCAGCTTCCATGAGCTGAAGTACTTTAACTGTCTGATCACATAGTCCCTGCATTACAGATGAATACCAATATTAATATGCAAATTGATATATCTATCGTTACAATGAAATCACAGGAAGAAATCTTTGTGCTTCAAGTGAAATTACATGGAAAGAATCATAATATGCACAAAGAGAACCTGCTGGGCGTATGCATTTGCTAAGACACAAAACATACTGGCAGAGATAACAAGACCTTCTGCCTTTAGTGCAGATATACACTCTTCTGCGTCCTGAAATTTTCCATATTGCCCATAAATGTCAACGAGAGCAGCATAAATAGTCCCACTTTTTTTATGCCCACGGCTTCTCATATTCTCAAAGGTCCTCCGTATCATATCCCACTTCCCTTGCTCCCCCAATCTACTGATAATAGTAACAAATATTTTCGGATCAGGATATAATCCTTGTTCTTGCATCTCAGTAAACAACTCGAGGGCCTTCTTTAAAACCCAGACTTGCAGTGCCACCTTATCAATGAATTAAAGGTCGAAATATCAGGCCTTACACCTTCTTCTTTCATTCTCCCAAACACTTCCAAAGCTTCATCCAACTCCCCATACTTCCCAAACGTATCGATAATGCTGTTGTATATCTGTTTGTCCAATGCCATCCCCATTTCCCTTATCTCTTCCACAATGTCCACCGCCTTCTTCCACATCCCATTGTCCCTATACAGACCAATAACCTTACTATACACAAACGAGCTCAGCCGAAACCTCTTCCTCCTCATCTCATTAATCATTGACCAAGTATCCTCCAACCTCCCAGCACTGACATAGTAATCAAGTAAAATCTCATATGTTTCTTGATTTCTCTCAGCACCCAAATCACCCATCACCCCCAAAACTCTAACTGCAAGTCCTAACAAACCTTTCTTCAAAAACCCTCTAAGCAAAACATTGTAAAGCTTTATTCTTGGCCTAAACCCCAGAAATATCATCTCCTGAAACAATACATCAGCCTCCAAAGTCCTGCCTATACTTCCTAAAGCATCAATCAAATAAGAATACGATACCGAATTGGGTCTTAATCCAATAGCTTCCATTTGAGCAAGAAGAGCCATGGCCTTGTCAACATGCCCAGCTCTACAAAAGTCCTGTAACGAACTGTTGTATAACTCAAAAGAAATCTCCTCTCCTAGACTTGGGCCATTTGGGTGGTCAGAAATTGAATGAGTTTGGTCGTTTAAAGCTAGAAAGTTGGGATTTGAGTGAGTCAGAGAAGCATGGAGCTTGTGTTTGTGAGAGTGTTTGAGACAAGTTGGGCAGAGCAAAGAGAGAGAAGTGAAGAAGCTACCTGAGGATGATGACAGTGAAGGTGACGTGGGACACAAAATGGACTGCGTCAGCATCTCTCTGCGTTGTGTTCTGGCGGTTGGAGTTTCAGAACTCAGAGTGATGTTTCGTTGGTCTGAGAGTTTCAGATGAATCAAACTGTGTGGATTGGTACTCGAGGCTGACCCGATCAGATTTTCGTGAGCTAGTGAGCTCTCACTTCACCAGGCCCAATGGTAAGCCCAGTGAAAAAAATGATAGAAATTTGATGAATACATTAAACATCTTACTTATACAAGAGTAATATCACTGGGTGGAAAATTGGAAACCTGTTGTTTACGAAAGAAATATCACTGCATCAAATGGCGTTAGGCACCTAAATCCTCTTCCTGTTGTGATGTCTGTAATTGCATTCTAATGGAAAACTAAACTATTATCATATGTTATCGAAATATCAGTACTTAATTTCATGATGTTAAGATCGGAACACTACTAAATGTATCAAACTTAATACCCTAAACTCATAAAAATGTACTTGTAACCGTTCAAGACGAATAACCTTCACCAATCAATAACTTCTCGTAGATAAGAAAGAAAGCTTAATTAATATATAAATGACAATGACATCATATATCCAATAATCCATCATCTATCCAAATCTAAACATAAAATGCATAGATACAAATGTGTTCCTAGCTAAACTGTACGTGCTTTTTATACTAATACGAGTATGAACTCTATATATTTTAAAAATACATAAATAGCGACAATGAGGAAGAAACAACTATTCTCTCTCTCTCTCTCCTCTCTCTCTCTCTCTCTATCTCTCTCTCTCTCTATCTCTCTCTCTCTCATCTCTCTCTCTCTCCTCTCTCTCTCTCTCTCTATCTCTCTCTCTCTCTCGCTCTCTCTCTCTCTCACCGAACAAGTGCTCGGCGTTGGATTGATGCCTCTGGTTCGGCGGATCGGACTTAAAGGTAGCATGATCTCCTTTTCTCGGTTTCAAATTGTGGTTGACTCATTGAGGCGAGCTAGGATCAGAGAGGAGGAATCGAGATTGTGTAGGATTGGAGCGGCATCAGGCGGCTATCGGCGAGTGGGATGGCCGGTTGGACCAGCGGGACGGCTGCTTCAGATCAATGGCATTTTGGGTTGGCTCCGAATCCATTTGCATGATCTCGGTGTGCTAGTGGGTGGTGGAGGGACTGAGATGCTTGAAGTCGTCGGTCGATGGCCAAATGGCGAGGCGTTGGAGGTCTGACGCCGGTGGTGGGAAGACAAGGCAAAATAGCTTCGGGTTTGGCCGAAAAGAGGACTGGGTTGCAGCTAGGGTTGGTCCATTGGCCCAGGGTTAAGAAAATCAGCCCACTTAGGGCAATTATATTACTAGCTTTATGTTTTTTTATTTTACTAGCTTCTAGTTATTTACTGTCTTCAATAAGGAGATGTGGGAGTTGTCTTGGTATTGGCACCTTGCGTGCCTTGTTTGTTCTAGGTAAGTTGTGAGTTCCTTACTTTGTTAAATGGTTGCAACCTCCTAGTGTCATGATGAAACATAGGGTCGCCGGATATGATTCCGTGCGGCAACATAGTAGGAAAGTTGCACTATTAATCATCATGATGTTTGTTCTTAGTACAGTTATCTTTCTGTTATGTCACCGCTTTGTTAAAACATATAGAGTTGTCATTGATGCACTCTTTGCTAACTGGTGCATGTTAGAATACGTTACTCTTTGTAATTTGGGGTTTAGGTTCTATGTCCCTCTTGTATTCTATGGTTTCATTAATCGAGGTTAAGGACAGCCGCACCGAACCTTCTTCAAAAAAAAAAAAAAAGAAGATAAATTTATCAATTTTACATCACATCACATGTTGTTTGGATACATATCAACAAATAACGAAAACAAACCTCAATCAAACCTCACTCAATATATTTATTATACCAATCAAGAAAATGAAATACATATTACAACATTACATATGCTTAAATCAATAACACTCCATTATTCTCAAAAAAAAATAAAAAATCAATAACACTCCATTACCTAAACAATAACCAAATCTCACACGTACATATTACAGAAATATAGACCTCCTTAATTTCAAATCGATTCAAATCTCATGCACCGGTGATCCCATGACCTCCTCGCCTGAATCCGCGGCCTGATCCTTCTGAAGATTGGCAATTAACTCTTTAAGCGAGGAGATATTAGTGAGCGCGCTATCAATCCTCTGCTTCAACTCGTCGTGCTTTTCCTGGCCATAGTGAACCAACACATCTTGAAGAAGTCTGTCCCTCCCTATCTTCACACCGGCCTTCAAACCCAACTTGGCAGTCCAAGCCTGGCTGCTAACGGCCTTCTCCGTCTTGCAGAACACCGCGAACGACTCGCAGTTGTTCTCAAACAAGTTGTAGTCCCCGAACCCATCTCCATCTTTCTTGTTAAAATAGTCATTGGCACGGCGGATGGCGACTTCTGGTGGGTCAGCACGGCCCGTGGTGCAGGTGCCGTGCCAGCTGGCGAGGTAGCGCACGATCTCAACGCCGTATTGGAAGCGGCGGAGAGCGTGGCCTTGGAGAAAGCAGTCGACGCAAGACTTGACAACTCCTCGGAGGTGGTTTCTGTCGAGCTCGCAGTTTTTGCATGGCTTTGCTCGATTCCATTTGTTTGCTTCTCGTGTTCTGTTATAGTGGATCACTCTATCTCCTCCAATGAAGATACCTAATTAAGCCCAGGCATACATATATATATGGAGTAATTAGTACATGTATATATAGACGGTGAAATACAAAATCAAACATTGAGAACAATTAATATAGGGACTCTGTCGATCCGCTGTATTAGTACTACTAACCATGGTGGGAATAGGTGTGCAAAAGTCTGTAAGCATAGATGTGATCTCCAGGTTTGAGGCTCTCTCTATCGATCTTGTTGTTTACAATATCCCCCATTATATCAGACTATACTTTTTCTTCTTATTTCGTGCTGGTATATCAAACTACTTGATCGAGCTGTAGCTATATGCATGCAGTTTAATTAGTGAATTTATAGATGGAACTTAAGAAAAGGGGGGTTCTTAAATTTGAGACAATTCCAAGACCAACAGGCCAGTGTTGCCCCAGACGTGACGCGCTCGGATCGAAGGGGGAAGAAAACGCGTTCTGTCCTATTGGGTGGTGAAGAGAACGCGCTTCTTCTTGACTGGGAGAAGAAAATGCTGCAAACTGGGCCCCGCCAGAAGAGCACGTGGGCAAGTTGTCCCCTAGTTGCTGTTGGGGTCTTCCAAAATGAATGGGCTACATTTCGTCTTGGTCATCCAGATGAATGGGCAGATTTGACGAGACCATGATATCGGTGGTCATTCAACGGCAATAAAACCAATTAAGGTCTTGATTCGATTTAATTAAAAGATCATGGCCTCCATCATAATAATTTCATTTTTACCTCAAAATAGATTTAAAAAAAATACCACTAAGTCAGAAAAGTACGTGTACATACATATTTAAAACTTATATTTATTGATAAGAATAATTTAAAATTAGTGATAAAAATAAAATATGGAGTTTTATTTATTTAATAAGCTAAACATATTTTTAATATAATAATCATGGTAAACTTATTTTAAAATGAATATAAGACCTCATATAAGACTCATTGTTGTTAGAGATGAAAAAATGAGTCCTATATAAATAGTGCAACAAGAGGTCTTAAAATAGTTATAAGACACAGTTATAGGACTTATGATGCCCTTAGAGTTGCTTGACTTGGAAATTGTCGTGGTCACTGCCACTGGTGGTAGTGGTAGTGGTGATTAAAAATTAGCCATAAAGAAAAACAGCCGACTTTGAACTCGTCTTCGCTGCGTCTGATATATATATACAGTAACTTCTGTGTTTCTCTGCAACTAGATGCATATAGTATAAGCTCATAGGGAATTGTTTCTTGCAACTAGATAGTTGGTAACTTAAGAAAGAAACAGAATTCCATCACGGAATCAAGGATAATACTGTGAATTGGTTAGAAGAAGCTAATAATTATATTCCTTTGATTGTCAATGATTTCAAAAAGAGGTTCTCCTCTGATAGTGAACCGAGTTCTCTTGAACTTGAGAGGTTTTTAGGAACTATTTCACCCTGTATAGATGCTGCTGATAATGAGTTTTTAACTGCGCAGTTCAGCAATGATGAAATTCTAGAAGCTGTTAATTCAATTGGCCTCTGAAAGCCCCAGGACCAGACGGGTTACACGCTATCTTCTACCATAAACATTGGGAGGAAGTTAAACAGGTAATGTTACCTCTCATTAAAAATTTCTTCATGAATAATTTTGATCTCAAAGACCTCAGTCATACCAATATTGCTTTGATACCTAAAGTTGAGAGACCAGATCTAGTTAGTCATTTTAGGCCTATAAGCCTTTTTGTAATGTCTCTTATAAAATTATCACAAAGATTATAGTTAAGAGACTCAGAATACCGTTTGAGAAATGCATTTCTAAAAATCAAGGAGCTTTTGCTCCTGGCAGGGTAATTCAGGATAATATCCTAATTGCGCATGAACTTTTTTCTAATTTTCAAAAGAAAAAGAAGAGCCAGGGTTACATGGCGGTCAAGTTAGACCTTGAAAAAGCTTAGGATTTCGTCAATTGGAGGCATATCAAGGCGTGTTTGACAAAGTTTGGGTTCTGTGATAATTGGATTGTCTTGAACTGTATAAGCTCGGTTTTTTTCTCAGTAATAATCAACGGTAAGCCTGAAGGTGGTTTAAGCCTTCTAGAGGTATTAGACAAAGAGATCCTTTATCTCCTTATATTTTTATTCTCTGTATGGAACCCCTTGTTCGGGAACTCAATAAGCTAGCAGAGAAACCTAGGAACCAAGTAGGGATAGTTTCAGCTCCCAGAGGACCTAGAATTTCCAACCTTGTCTTTGCTGATGATTGTCTAATTTTGCTAAAGCACCTTCTAGAGGTGCCAGAAATATTCTTAAACCTTAAACGACTTTGCTTCTGCTTCAGGACAGAAAATAAACTTCCATAAGTCTTCTCTTGATTTTTCTCCAAATGTTTGTGGCTCTAGGAAAAATGACATTGTCAATATCTTGGAATTCAACAAAAAAGCACCATCGGGAAATACTTAGGCATCCATAACGTTGGTTTTTGGAAAGACCCTATTAACTCAAATGAGCTAATCCTTAAAATTTCTAATAAACTTGTCGGCTGGAAAAAGAATACTCTTTCTCGTGTTGGTAGAGTCACCCTTATCAAAACAAACCTGGCTGGAATGCCAAATCATGTTATGTCTTGTTTGAAGCGTGATAAGAGAACCATAAAGGCGGTAGATACAGAATCAAGGAATTTTTGTGGGGGGATTCTAAAAACCCACCAGTAGCTTGGGAACAGGTCTGTACACCTAAATCCATTGGAGGCTTGGGAATTAGACCCTCGGCTTACTTTAATAAAGCTGCTGTAGCAAAACTTGCTTGGAAGATTATCATGAACCACTCTAACTGGTGGGTTCAAATTGTTAAGAATAAGTATTTAGAGAACCATTCCTTCTTCAAAACCAAAAAAGAAAAATAGTGACTCCATTGCTTGAAAAGACATCCTTGATAGCAGAGACCTCATTACAAAAGGAATGAGATGGGCTATTGGCACAGGAAGGGAGGTTAAATTCTGGACTTTTAATTGGATTTTTGATTTCCTCTTATCAAACTTTTAAACGATCAGCAGAAAGCTAATATTAATTGGGATGTAAATGTGAGTGACTTTATTGCAGGAAATAGCTGGGACAAAGAAAAATTGCTCCAAGTCCTGGATTGGGAAATTGTCAAACAAATCATGGGAATTCTTATCCCTATAAATAACCAGAATGATATATGTGTTTGGGGACCGCCTGCAAATGGTAAGTTCTCCATCAAAACAGCTACCTGGATCCAATGTAAGTTTTCTAAAAAACACCCCAAATTAAACTGATAAATAGAATGTGGAAACTAAACATCCCCCCAAAAATTAAAATGTTCAGTTGGCTTCTTTTAAGAGGAAGACTGAAAACAAAAGACAGGCTTTCAAGGTTTAACCAAATACATGATAACACTTGTTCCTTATGTTTATCAGACAATAAAACTTTGGATCATCTTTTTGGTGATTGTACAACTGCTACAAATGTTTGGAGAAAAGCTAGCCTCCATGATCTTCTTCATGCAAGTGACACCTGAGCAGTACTACCAACTGAGCTCACCTATTTACACCAAAGAAATCAATATACATGAAAAATCCTTAGATTTTGGACTATTTACTGCAAACGTAATCGATCTTTTTAATGTAAGTTTAACTTACCATATTTAAAAGCTGTGAGAAACTGCATACACCAGTTGACAAGTTATTTATGCTTGCTGCATCTTGATCGACTATGCAATCACCTCCAATGTCATATTCCATCTTCACCTAATTTAAGATTAGAGATACCTTATATGAATATATATATATAGAGGATGTGAAGCGGACGTCCGCACTGCGGCTTAAAGTGCGGACGTCGTCCGTTCTCCGCCGTCTCACGCCGGCGACGGCTTCTCTCCTTCCCGGACGACAGCACAGGCTTCCAGAACGGTTTCTCTCCTTTCAGGACTGGCCGGCGACAAGTTTTCCGGCCAACCTTGATCAATCATGGTGTTTTCCGTCCAGAGCTTCAATCCGGCCGGAAAACTTGTCACAGGCCAATCCTGGAAGGAGAGAAGCTGTCCTGGAAGCCTGTGCTGTCATCCGGGAAGGAGAGAAGCCGTCGCCGGCGTGAGACGGCGGAGAACAGACGAGTCCGCACTTTAAGCCGGAGTGCGGACGTCCGCTTCACATCCTCTCTGTATATATATATGAAAATATATCATAACCTTAAAATTTAAAAACTTACATTATGAAATATGTGTCCTGACAAATTTGTACACAAATTGCTACCGTGCGTATAGAAGTTTGGTGGTGTGATGGGATAGCCGCTGTTACTTATTGGAGTAGAATCGACTCTAAAAGCTGTAGAGTTGATGTTGCCCGACATTGTAGGAGTTTTCGGAGGATCATAGACATGCGGTGATGTAGAGTCATTTACTCCAATATCACAACCATTTTCATATTCCACTGTGTTTCTGGAAAGCTGCAATGAAATATGGTTATTGATTTATATGTAGTTCATGTTCATTAACTTGTACATATATGAAAGTCAAAGTACCCTTTTTGTCATTGTTGATTGCGTGACTTTCCTGTTGTACCTTCTTTTCTTTGCTCTTTGAATTACTTCTTCGGCTTTGGAAATCTTTCTCTTGAATGTTGGACGACCTACTCGTTTCACAACTTTTGGATCCGGTTCCTCCAATGAGCTTGAATCAACTTTCAAATTAGGTACTGGCTTGGACTGAATCACCTTAGCTTTTAGTTCTGTATACCTTGAAGAACAATGTCGGTTTGCATCTTACCTTCAACAAAGTTTACGAGGTCATGGAATGCTTCTAACATTTTATTCTGAAGAGTCCTCACTTCCTTAAATTTGGGGTCATCATAACAACCTTTTATGAGACTGTAATTTCTCTTCAGACTTTTCTTCCATCGAGTCAATACATACTTATCTGAAACTGTAGCCAATTCTCTTTGAATCAATACGCTGATTATATGTCTGCACAATATTCCTCTAAACTCGAACAAACGACATGTACACTTGATGTCATTGGAATCATTATCAAACAGAACATACTAACATATAGGCCCTTTGTACTTCAGCTTCTTCTTCAATGATGCTTTCAGGAATACTTTCTGTTTTCTTCCTCCTTTTTTTTTTTTTAAAGCGAGACTCCATGACTTTATGCGTACAACGTGCACCTTCTTCTTTTGCAGGCCATGAGTTACAATACACATTTGCCCTTAATTCATCTTGAAACTCTTTGAATTTGACATTTGTGTAAGCATCTCGAAATTGTTTCTCATACTTAAAACCACTAAATGGTTCTATACTTCTATACAGCGTATTAAATTCTTCTTGCTCTTCTTTTTCAATCTTGTCTGCCATGGCTGCTCCATATTGCTCTACAAATATTTTCTAACTGGTTGTCGACTTCACAAATTTGTCAAATTAAAGAATGCATTAATGCTTTCACTCCGTTGTGTAGTAAACATTCCTGCCCAAAATGTATCTTTCAAAAATATAGGAACTCATCGATGTCGTTCTTTATACAACTCATCTAACCAATTATCTCCATCAGGAAAATATTTTTCACGCATGGATGTCCATTCTCTCTCAAAATCATCAATACTTATACACTGCGTCAGTCATAATACTCTTTACGTCTTCATAGCTTTTTTTGTAATGCCTGAGTTTTTTTGGAATCTTTTCCATAATATGCCACAAGCACCATCGATGTTTAGCATCTGGAAACACGACCACAATAGCGTTTTTCATTGCTGCACACTGATCAGTAATTATAGCATTTGGAGTTTTCCCTTCATGCATTTTTTCCATTCTTCAAATAGCCATATAAATGACATTGTAGTCTCATCACATAATAAACCACAACCTAATAAGATAGATTGACCATGATGATTTACTCCAACAAAAGGAGCAAATGGCATATCATATTTGTTGGTTAAACAAGTGGTGTCAAAAGTGATAACATCTCCAAAATCTTCACAAGTTGCTCTACTCCTAGCATCAGCCCAAAAGACGCTCCTTAGTCGACCTTCGTCATCAACATCAATAGAATAAAAAAACTCAGGATTATTCTTTTGCATCATAATAAAGTATCTGTGAAGGGCATATGCATCACCACTCTGAAGCTTCAAAGTTGTTCTCTTATTAATGAAGTTTCGTGCATCTTTCACGGTGTATCCCAAATTGGCGTATCCACCTTTTTCGGTCAGTATAGCATGAATGCTTTTGGAAGGTCGAACACCAGCATCTTGATTAGAAGAAAACCTATGTTTTGAATATTGATCCAGCTCCCTATATTATCTTATACGTCTGGTTGCTTCTGGGCACAAATGATGATTGTGCTCTAGACATACTGTGGTCAATTTGTACTCTCCATCTGAGTTGAGCACCGCTCGAATACGTGTAGAACACCCAGTTATCTACGAAGATTTGGGCTCACTTTCTTTAAGGGATTTACCTCTGAACGCTCTTGAACATACAAGCTGGACATACTTAAGTGCGCCATCTCTTTTTGAGTTAGATCTTGTTCTGATAACCCAACCTGTCTTCATAGCATAATCTTTGCAATAATCATACATAACACCGTAGCAACTGAATATCATTCCTGTTTTTGGAATATCTCCATCATCTAATTCTAGGTCTACTTCATTGGATGCAATTAAGTCGTCATCTTCCTCCACATATGGTACTTGTGAAGTATTATTTCCATCCATCTGGTTCAATGTAAAACCACAAACAAAAAGATTATCAACAATAAGAGAAAACCCCAATGTAAGAGAAAACAAAAAGACTCATGACATACCTTCCAAAATTTTGTATGTCGTCGTTGGCCACGCTTTAGTTGGTACGCTCTTTACGTCTTCTTCATTTTCACTTTTCTCTATTTCTGTTGATACATGTAAACTCTCAAGTTTGAGTTTTGTCTTCGATGCAGATTATATATGGCAATTAATGGTTGCTAATATGGAATCTTTTGTTATGATCTTAATACATACAGGCATATATAGTTATATACCATAATTTATTGATAACGATCTATCTAAAATCAAAACACCATCAATTCATTGATTCATTATAGTTTCTTACTTATTCAATCCTATATTTCATGCATCAATTCGAATAATTATTGTTTATTTTCATCAAGATGATTTAGTTACCATTTTTATGTAGTTAATTTTGTTACCTTACATGAACTAAATTAAATGTATTTCTTTATGTAGTCAAATATTATAATAATTCATTACATTTAGGGCCACAATTACGATATTAATAAAAAAAAATTATCTTTGTTAATCAAATAGTTTTAGACTTCGATCATAATTCACCATTATTTTTTCTTTTTACTTTATATATATATATATATATATAAAATTCACCATCGAACTTTAAAAATGAAATTAAAAAAATAAAATCTCTATCGAATTTATATTGGATGAACTATATATAAAGGTTTTTTGGACAAATATATAGATATATATATATGTATAATTTTCTCCTTGAAAAAATTATGTATGTGTATATTTTTTTTTAAAACAAATATATATATATATATTCACATTTTAAATCTAAGCATGAGTAATGAAAAAAATGGCTTCAAAACATCTTTTTATAGAATAAAAACAAAATAATCTAGAGCCATTAGATATGAAAAGATAAGATTGTATTTTTACTTAAAAATGACATAACAAGATTTTTTTATTTGATGATGTGGATGGTGATTTAGCATGTCACTTAGGATTAAGGCCAAAAATCCTAGGCCTTATTAATTAAGGCTCTCTAGCACTACCCATATATTAATTAGAGAAAATGCCAATTTAGTCAAAAATAAGGATTTAATAGCCTATTTCAATGAAAAACTTTTACATGAGCTCATTCCAATTATTCTTATCAAAAAGACAACATCACCCTTAACCTAATATCTACAACCCAACCCAGCTTCCCAGCTTCCCAATCTACTCTCTCTCTCTTCTCTCTCTCTCTCTCTCTCTCTCTCTCTCTCTCTCTCTCTCTCTCTCTCTCTTCTCTCTCTCTCTCTCTCTCTCAAACACACATCTTCAACGCCGACGCCAACGAAGCTTGACATCGAGGACGCCGATGCTTCGATTCAGATGATGAAGATCTGGACGACGACCACCGGACCACGACAACCGGCGTCTCTCTTTCTCCGATCTCCGGGATCTGGTTCAGCTCCATCATCGCGCCAGCCATATTCTTCTCCTCTAGCTCGATCTAGCTCGTCGTGAAGTCAACATCGACATCGATAGGGTACTTAATATTCTTCAGAGATCTAGTTCAGCTCCATCATCGCACCGGCCATATTCTTTTCTTGCTCTGATCTCCGGGATTTGGTTCAGCTCCATCACTGCGCCGGTCGAGTGTGACTGATGCTCCATCATCGCACCGGCCATATTCTTCTCTTGCTCGGATCTCCGGGATTTGGTTCAGCTCCATCACTGCGCCGACCGAGTGTGACTGATGCTCCATCACTGCACCGACCATATTCTTCTCTTGCTTCGATCTCCGGGATCTAGTTTAGCTCCATCACCGCGCTGGCCATATTCTTCTCCTCTAGCTGAGTTATGGATTTGCTTCAGAGAAAATTCTTCTCTGTTGTGGTACTTAATATATGATTTTAATCCAAGCTTCAGTTCTTTTTGTTGTCTTGTTGTTTTTGCTGGTTTTGCTATTCTTGTTGCCTTTTGCGCTAAAGTCATTTATCAGAAACCTACAGTAACAGTATGTCTTGAGGAAGAAAATGTTTGATTATTGGGGTCTATAACTAAGTCATTGAGGATATATAACTAAGTTATTGGGGGTCAATAACTCGATTATTCGGGTCAGTAACTCGATTTTTTTCTTCATTTCTGGTATTATTAAGTCAGTAACTGATTATTGGGGGTCAGTAACTGATTATTGGGGGTCAGTAATCAAGTATTGGGAGTCAGTAACTGAGTTACTGATGACCGAAATTTGGTGATCGGAAAAAATCCGAGTTACTAGGGGTCAGTAACTGATTATTGGGGGTCAGTAACTGAGTTACAGGTGACTGAAATCCGGCGACCGGAAGAAAAATTAAGTTACTGGGGGTCAGTAACTGATTATTGGGGGTCAGTAACTGATATTGGGGGGTCAGTAACTGATTATTAGGAGTCAGTAACTAAATTATTGGGGGTCAGTAACTGATTGTTGAGGGTCAGTAACTAATTATTAGGGGTCAGTAACCAAGTTATTGGGGGTCAGTACCGAGTTACCGGTGACTGGAATCCGGCGACCGGGGAAATCCGGCAATCAAAGTCCGACGACCGATGACCGGAATCCGACAGCCGTTGACCGGAGTCCGGCGGCCGTTGACCTGGTGAGGTTCCGGCCAATTATTCTTTCTTTTCTATTTTCTCTCTCTATACATGTTTAAGGAGTGAAGGTAAAATAGTCTTAAAATAATATGGTTTGTTAAGACTTTAGCAAACATTTGTGCATTTGGGCATAAAAAATGTTACATTATATTGAAATGGGCTAATGAAAAAGATTGTCATTGAAAGAGGAAATAAGAGTTTTAAATTAATATTAAATGAGCATTTTTCCTTTTAATTACACCAATCAACAAAATGAAATACATATTACAACATTACATATATGCTTAAATCAATAACCTCCATTACCTAAACAATTACCAAATCTCACACGTACATATTACAGAAACATAGACCTCCTTATTAATTAATTTCAAATCAATTCAAATCTCATGCACCGTTGATCCCATGACCGCCTGGATTGAATCCGCGGCCTGAGCCTTCTGAAGATTGGCAAACAGTCTTTAAGCGAGGAGATACCAGTGAGCGCGCTATCAATCATCTGCTTCAACTTGTCGTGCTTTTCCTGGCCATAGTGAACCTGCACATCATGAAGAAGTCTGTCCCTCCCTATCTTCACACTGGCCTTCAACATCAACATGGCAGCCCACGCCTGGCTGCTCACAGCCTTCTCCGTCTTGCAGAACACCGCAAACGCCTCGCAGTTGTTCTCAAACAAGTCGTAGTCCCCGAACCCATGACCGTCTAAGTGATTATTGGCACGGCGGATGGCGACTTCTGGTGGGTCAGCACGGCCCGTGGTGCAGGTGCCGTGCCAGCTGGCGAGGTAGCGCACGATCTTAACGCCGTATTGGAAGCGGCGGAGAGCGTGGCCTTGGAGAAAGCAGTCGACGCAAGACTTGACAACTCCTCGGAGGTGATTTCTGTCAAGCTCGCACTTCCTGCATGGCTCCGCTCGTTTCCATCTGTTTGCTTGTTGTGTTCTGTTATAGTGAATCACTCTATCTCCCCCAATGTAGATACCTAATTAAGCGCAGACATATATGTATATGGAGTAATTAGTACATGTATAGACGGTGAAATACAAAATCAAACATGGAGAACAATAAAGGGACTCGATCGATCCGCTGTATTAGTACTACTAACCATGGTGGGAATAGGTGTGCGCAAGTCTGTAAGCATAGATGTGATCTCCAGGTTTGAGGCTCTCCCTATCGATCTTGTTGTTTACAATATCCTCCATTATATCAGACTAATTTTTTTTTTCCTTATTTCGTGCTGGACTGCTGGTATATCAAACTACTTGATCGAGCTGTAGCTATATGCATGCAGTTTAGGGAATTTATAGATGGAAGTTGTCCCCTACTTGATCACTGGAAGACACACACGTCCTAGAGTTGCTTGACTTGGAAATGTCTTGGTCACTGCCACTGCTGGTAGTGGTGATTAAAAATTAGCCATAAGGAAACACAGCTGACCTTGAACTCGTCTTCGCTGCGCAGTCGCAAAGCCAAGATGAAAATGTCACATGCCTAATAGCAACACGAAAAAAAAATAATAATAAAATTCGAAGGTGTGAGAGATTTTGGTTAATAAAAAAAACACATATATAAGGAAAAAAACACACATATATAAGTAAATGTATGTATGTTAATTTTGCTCGCATAAGATTTAAAACAAGGTTACTCGGGAATGTTACAATTTTTTTCAGAAGGTTCTAAACAAGATGACTTCGTCAAACGTTATCTAATGAATTTAAATGAATTTTCTACCATTATTCATATGACTTTTTACTAGTTTTCTAACCTTCTAAAATTCTTAATCCGTTACTTTTAATTTGTAATCCTTATGTGTATTGTTAACTATGTTTGAAAGCTTTTGTTATTAATTTTACAATGTAAATAAACATTAGGAGTCGAAAATCAATTTGAAGGTGTTTATTTCGGAAAAGAAAAAATAATGTGGTTAAAGGCTAGCTACTAACCACCACCGGCCAAAAATACGAAGCCATTAGCATAAAGACGGTTAAGTAAATAAGTAATTAGACTAACCCAATCAGTAGCAACCCTATTATTCAGGAGATAAGCTATGGTACTAGGATGTATATCATATTTTTATTTTACAAGTATTAAACAAAATTACAATGTTATGAATCAAATTACAACATTAAGAACAAATTTACCAAATTTATTTACACTATTTATATGAAGTTAAACAAAATTACAACTATGAGAACAATTTGTTCAAAAAATTATAAAATAATTATATATTTTGTAATTATAATTATTATAACAAGATTACAAATAATACGACTCAACATTATCACTTCACTAAAAATACATCGTATAAAAATATATGATACGGTAGATACCATAGATACCATGAAATTTCCCATTATTCAGAGGTATACTATGAGGTCAACAAAGCTGGCTTGACTCCCTCACTTCCCACCTTCTTCACACGCGCCGAAGTTGTGTTTTTCTGTCTGATACATAGTAACTTGTGTGTTTAGTTAACAGTGTTGTTCCGTACTGACAACTTGGGAGAATATTTGGGAACTTGGCATGCCGCCATGGCGGCCAGTACTGAATTGGGTGAAGAGGGCAGGGGGGGTACTTACGTAGAAGCTGAAAATTATAAGTAGCTAACTGACTGGCCAAGTTTTTTTTTTTTTTCCTCTAATCATTGATTTTCGTATTGTATGTATTACTAGTACGTACTACACTTATCTACAGCATATACTACACTAATCACTACAACTTCGAAGTTGCATATATACTTGTTCAGAAATATGAAAAGAGAAGAAAGAAAAGAAGGGAACCTATGTAGTTCCACGTACTCAACTTCACCGGAGAAGGAAAAATTTCCTTAGATCATGGTCAATTGCGCTGAGGAAGACCTTTGTTGATACAATGGATTATTGATAGGGAAAAAAATTCTCTTAGATCATGGTCAGTTGCGTTAAGGGCCCGGATTGAGACATCTGTTGATATGGATTATCGATAGGATAATTCTACGTACTAAAGAATGTTTTGTTTGTCGTTTATAGTAACAGGAGATATAGAGATAACGAGAGACACAATATTTACAATGGTTCATCTCCTTCTCTTGAGGTAGATTACATCCACTTAACATGTACTAGAGGTTGGGAGCTAAGCATTACAAGTGGTAATAATTGTGTGTTGATTGAGTGGGGGAATGAGTCTCTTTTTATAAGCGAAGGAGGTTATTTCTTTTACATATTTTCTAATATGGGACAAAAAGTCTTATTTTAGTCTTCAAAATGTGCTTGTGAAGGCATGTTGTAATAAATATATACCACCTATGCAGAACTGTGATAATGCTAACAGAAGGAAAAAGTTCCCAAGTAATGGATATCTCAAATCAAACAACATGTGAGATATCTATAATGCCATGGTTATAGGAAGAAGGTTTAATCTTACATGAACAATCTGCTCTAATCAAGAACAAACAACATGCAAAAAGCCTATCATAAATGAAAATGAACAAGAACAAGGCGTGAAAAGTGGTACCGGGTTGAGTCGATCACACGCTTCAATCAATTAGTGAAAACTCAAATTGTTTACTGATCATTCTAAGCAAAAAAAGAAGATTAAAATCAGAAAAAGAATTAGAATGAGGAGTAATATATTGACCTCCATCTCAGATCCAATGCGTGTGTTAATTTCTCAACGAATCGAAAGAAGAGGAGACCTAAAGGCAAACACAGAAGAAACTGAAGAGTAGAAGCTAAAACATCAATAGTTACCCCCAAGATACACTAACCTACAAAGGCACGGAATACATATTGGGATGACCGGAAACAGCAGAATACGGCTGGAAATTGCCCGATACGTGTCCGATACGGAAGGATACGTACCCGTAAATATATTGAATCGTGGGGGCAAGACTGACTTTCGCATCCCTATTTTGTTTTTGGATTAATATAAACCGTGGGCCATATACATGAATCGAAGCCTGTCCCAATCTTCCTGCAAAATCAAGCCCAGCCCAACAAGAAATAAAACCCTGGTTTTACACCGCACGATTATAAAAGCCGGAAACCCTAAGAAAACCAAGCCTCAGTGTCGCAGCCGCGAGAGCAAAGCTTTGCTCATCATCTCCATCTTCTCTGTAGCTCCGTTCAGGTATTCCGCTTTCTCTCTCCTCCCCTTCGTTCTGCACAACTCAACGATTAATTCACTGCTTCAATGCGATTCATCTTTTCGTTTTCATCCTAAACTGAAATGAACGCTATAGCTGAAATCATGTTCTTGCTTCTTGTGTTTATATGTGCTCGTAATCGAAGATTTCTGATATTTTGAACTAGATATGGCTTAGATCTGTGAGGTTTTAGTCTAATTAAGCTTGGCGAGTCTTCTTTGTTTGTTAATTTTAGGTTATGTATCTGTTCGAGAACTTTGTATTTGATAATTGCTAGATGAGCTTTCGGAATTGCATGTTGAGATTGTTAAGTATTTGGTGTGTGTTTGCCGATGACGATTCAATCCGGTTGTTTGAGGTGTAGTGGAGCCGAGACCCTGTAAAGGGAGAACCCCTCGGCGAAGCGGCATTTCACATGACATCGTTGGATTTAACTGAGGTTTTCGGCTTGATAAAATCACCGTGCTGCTTAAATCATTAAATTTGATAATGGATTACCACTGACAATGTGTGTAGAAGTTGACGCTATTTCGAAAGTCACTTGTGTGTTGTGTTTTTGTTTGAAATGGACTGCTAAATCTACGAGTGTGTTATATGCTGATTTGATTACTTTATAGGTAAGCCATGGTGAAACACAATAACGTTATCCCCGGGGAGCACTTCAGGAAGCACTGGCAGAACTATGTCAAGACCTGGTTTAACCAGCCAGCAAGGAAGACCAGGAGGAGAAATGGTGAGTAACTGGTCTTGTTATCTTGTGTTTTATTGTGTAATTCATTATTTGGCTGAATTTAATTCGTTATTGTTTGTAATATCACCAGCTCGCCAGGCTAAGGCTGTGAAAATCTTTCCTAGGCCTACCGCTGGACCTCTCCGTCCAGTTGTTCGTGGACAGACCTTGAAGTATAACATGAAGGTCAGGGCTGGTCGTGGCTTCACTCTGGAAGAGTTGAAGGTTAGTTTCTATACTCTTCTGACAATTTGTTGACCATACATGTAGCTAGTGAAGTTCTAAGTTTTATATTTTATGATTTTCACTGAACTGCATCAAAAATTTCTTTTATCATTTGTTGTCAACTTGTCTTTCTGGAGATTGAATGTTGTAGAAGCTGTCATTAGGAGTTTTGATAAAAAGGTGATGAGTTGGATTCCTCTATATTTATGAAATGTTTCCAGTTCAATTTTTGACACCACTGCATAAAAGTGGTCTGATGGAGTCAATAATGAGTTTCCATCTTCTGGTGGTTTGTGATGTTTGATAAATTTTTCATATGTCAGGCCGCAGGAATTCCAAGGAAACTTGCACCAACCATCGGGATCTCAGTCGATCATCGCAGGAAGAACCGTTCTCTCGAGGGATTTCAAACCAATGTTCTTCGCTTGAAGACATACAAGCAGAAGTTGGTTGTCTTCCCAAGGCGCGCTGGCAAGTTTAAGGTAATCTCAAATGGTTGAAGTGGATTACTTGTATTATGATTGTTTGTGAAGTGCATAATATCTTAACTCTATTTACACTTTGTTTCAGGCTGGTGATTCTGCAGCAGAGGAGCTAGCAAATGCAACCCAACTCCAGGGTCCTCTCTTGGCAATTCAACAGGAGAAACCAGTCACTGAGCTTGTGAAGGTCACCGCAGATATGAAGAAAGTCAATGCATATGACAAGCTTCGTATCGAGCGGGTCAATGTCCGTCATGTTGGAGCCAGGGCTAAGAGGGCAGCTGAGGCTGAGAAGGAAGAAAAGAAGTAGAATGGTTGTTTGCCTCATGTTTAATCATTTGCAAGGATTTCTTATGTCTTGCCAGATTTTGCAAAATAGCATTGAACTATTTTCTGAGACGTCTTATGGACTGACAATATTAGATTTTGTAACTTCACTTAGTATGCGGAGGTTAAAAATTTAATCGTTTTTTGTTACATTGCTTGGTAATGAACTACTCTACTTAGTATCAGCCTAATATGATGTGTGATTCAAAAGTAAGTGCATCTCCTTTGTTTGACCCAGATAAGGGATTGCAAAATCCCTCTAAATGAAATTTCAGAATAAGATGAAACCCTTGTTCCCACCGGAATTTACCTACTGTGATGAATTGAGAATATTCTAACCGGAGAAGTTTCACCAGTTCGAAGCAGAAAGTATAAAGGAATTGCGAACCAAAGGATCAAAACAAGCACATCATCGAAATGGGGATGGTTAATAGTAAAATGCCCGTCTCAAGTCTTGATATCATGATCTATACATAAAGTGATAGCCTACATGAGTAAATATGACCAGATAGCCTACAATACTGTCAATCCTCAATTCCTCAGTTAAATGTATTTCTGTTTCAATAGCTGGACATAAGTCACATAAACCAGTAAACCTCATGAAACCAAAAGCTCTCCACGATACTTCACTGCGTGAGTGCCTGACAAATATGAAATATCTGTTAGCTTACACAAAATGTGACCTAACCACTCCAAAGAAAGAAACAGTTTGAACTGCATTGATGAAGAAATGTATTTAGACTTCATACCTGAGAAGTCATAACCCAAGTTCCATCTATCCAAACTTGGCGTGGCCTTAAATCAGAGTGGTCAAAGACCATTTTATCATCAGTACCCTCAAAGAAAACCCTGTACCTTCCCCCATGTAGCACCTTACATATCTTACCTTCCCACCATCCTTCATTCCAGTAAGCATCAACCGGGTCATTCAGACTGTAACAATCAACCATAAAAGTTTCAGGGGGACAAGGCCTTAGGTGTTCTGCATCAATCTCTTCTGTCAAGAACTCTTTACCATCATCTGTCTTCAAGCTCTTATACCGAACAAGAAATTTGGCATTCGCCACTACTTGGACAACAGTAGCTGCAAACCATGAGCCTTGAAATCCATCCTCATCGTTAGAAACCTCAACTTCTGTCCCTTTTCGAATTTCTTCCTTCAGCTGTGCCTTCTTTTCCTGCATTTGAAATTTGAACAGTAAGCATTTATGCTAACGCGAGAGGAAATTCACAAATTATGAGATAACACTCAGTATTGAAGAAGTAAATACACCAAGAATGTGCATGCTTTACTATTAAACAAAACATCAATAACTACCTTTTTTTTCACCTAATGTAAACAGAAGTTGTGAAGTTATGATATAGACAGAAGGTGATGAAAAAAACAACAGAAGCTGTCAAGTTTAGCACGACGAACACTCGTTTTCTTGATTCAGATGATAACCTATCAAGCGAAAATGGAGTACAAACAAAGCTCATAAACTCCCAGAATCAACCAATCCATTCTCCTCACAGCCAACACAGGCAGCAAACCGGCATTGACACTCCCTCTTTGTTCTCACTCACTCACTCACTCACAACCAACAACACCAGATCAACATTCTCCCTAATCAGCATCAAAGAACTAAGCTCTTCCATATAAAAAAAACACACACACACACACACACACACACACTAACTAACTAACTAACTAACTACATCAAAAATTAAAAATACAACTAGCATTAGAAATCACCTAACAACAATTCCCTCATTATCTTCATCCTTCCCCCAAAACTCACCATTAAGTTTCAACCTTTAAACTAAAATCACATCCCTAAAAACCCAATTACCCCACAGTAAAAATCAAATCAAACTAAAATTTACTCAATTTACCTTCTCTTCTTCTCTAATAGGAGGAACCCAAGCCCCTCTGACCCACTCCCTATGAATCCTCAGCTCCTCCGCCTCAAACTCAAATCTCTGCTTCACAACCTGAAAGAACACCTCGAATCTCGCGTCGTCCAGCTCCTCCGTCACCACTCCCTCCCACCACCCGCCGGCCAAGAACGCGTCGACGCCGTCGCCGACCTTGAATCCGGCGAAGCCCTCCTCCCGCGGCGGCGACGGCCTGATGAGCGCCACGTGGACCTCGTCGCGCACGGAGCTGTGCCCGGTGACCTTGCGGTAGAGCTTGGTCTTGACCTTGTCGTACTCGACGGTGAATGTGGTGCCGTCGGCGGAGACGGCGACGATCCTGGCCGGGAAAAGCGAGCCGCGCATGTTGTGGACTGGGCTCGTGACCTCCACGTGGGCACCTATCTGGAATTGGGATGATGAGTCAGCAGCCATGGTTTGAATCTGAAAAAGAGAGAGAGAGAGGTTTTAGGGTTCTGGGTTTTGAAACGGGAAACGCCGAGGTTTAATGGGTGTTAAACAGGGATTGGCGGGAGACGTAACACGAAGGGGGGAAGGTTTCATCTTAATTTCCTGACATTCAGCGAAAATAAAAATTAAGCAAATTGGGCGGTCTCTGACAACAAGTATGTCAGTTAGCTTTTGGTGGTGTGATTATGACGGTTCAGCTGGTTCTTGATAGTTTGTGGTCTAGTGTTCATAGCGTCTTCAATGGTCTAGGTTAGCTTGTTGTTAAATTTAACAATAATTATGATGTTTAACAATCGAAATAGCAATTGTGTTCCTGCGGTGACTGTTAAACGTAAGTTAAGTAATATTTTTAACGTATCATAACCTGACACGTGGATAAAAAATATAGGGAAAACATAGGTTTTTCTTTAACAATTTTTATCTAGGTTGATAAATTTGTCAATTTTGTTTATCAATTTTAAGATTTAGCAATTTTTTAAGCATCTGTTAGAGCTTCTAATTATCTTAAATGTTTAATTATCTTAAAAGTTGACAATTTTTTGCTTTTTTTGTTTTTGAATTAAGCATTTTGCTGGAGATGCTCCTTATTGATTCATTTTGATATTGTTAGACAGGTCTGTTTTTAGTTGCAGAGTCCTATATTCTCGTGTATACATCCTGCTGTGTTATATTTACAATAAGACTTGTACATGTCTGAAGAAAAAGAGTCTGTTTCTAAATTCTAACAATTTTGAGAATAGTACTTTGACATCTTTCTCGTTTTCATCTTTAAAATATTACTTTGACATTTTAGTATTTTGAGAATGTTAGACTTGTAACTGTTAAGTGTAAGTTAAGTAATATTTTTAACGAATCATAAACGTGGATAAAAAAATAAAGGAAAAATATAGGTTTCTCTTTAACAATTCTTATCTAGGTTGATAAATTTTTCAATTCTGTTTATCAATTTTAGGATTTAGCAATTTTTTAGACATTCTGTTTGAGCTCCTAGGAACATCTTCAGTAGTATAAGTTAGTTTATTGCTTAATTTAATAATAGTTAGGATATTTAACAATTGAAATAACAATTGTGCTCCAACAGTAATTATTAAGTGTAAGTTAAGTAATAGTTTTAACGAATCATAAACTTACACGTGGATAAAAAATGGAGGGAAAACATAAGTTTCTCTTTAGCAATTCTTGTCTAGGTTGATAAATTTGTCAATTTAGTTTAGCAATGTTAGGATTTAGCAATATTTTAGGTATTCTGCTAGAGCTCTTATTCATCCTAAAAATTGACAAATTTCAAAAAAAAAATAGATTAGCAATACTGCTCAAAATGCTCTAATTATCTTAAATGTTTAATTATCTTAAAAGTTGACAAATTTTAATTTTTTTTTTTTGAATTAAGCATTCTGTTGGAGATGCTCTTAGTGCCTTGTCAATTCATTTTGATATTATTAGACAGGGCTGTTTTTAGTTGCAGAGTCCTATATTCTCGTGTATATATCCTGTTGTGTTATATTTACAATAATACTTGTAGATGTCTGAAGAAAAAGAGTATGTTTCTAAATTCTAACAATTTTGAGAATAGTACTTTGACATCTTTCTCGCGTCAGTCTGTAGCCATACACTCGCAAAGTTACTTATCCTTTGTTTCGTAATTGAGTTTGTTTCGGTCAATATGGTTCATACATCTTTGTGTTGATGGAGTTCAGTTTTTGATTAGCCTGGATTACAAAAAGATCACTTCAGATTTGGCATCTTTATCTTGATCGTATTCATGTAAATGAAATTGTTTTTCTTTCAAGGATGAATTGGAAAAGTAGCCTTCCAAAGTTTCCATAGAAAAGACTCATTGTATTCATCCTCATCCTTCATAGCATCCTTGATAGTTTCTTTTGACTTACAAGCTTGATTTTTAGTTGCTTCCCTTTTCATTACCAACTCTATCTCTGCCACCATATAGTATATATGCCTTCACCTCACAACTCATCTGCGCTTTTTAAAATTAAAAAAAAAAAAAAACCAATAGTAGGGATGGTATATGTTTTTGGGTTCTGGCCCTTTATGCCTTCACCTCACTGCTCTTCTCTCCTTAGCTTCCTGCACACAAACCCAACCTGCTCCTCAATGTACTTGGGCATTCTGAGACCTTACAATTCTAGGGAAAACTTAAAATCTCATACAACTATGCGAATATGCATATTATGAACGCTCATATCAAAATCGAGGAATTTACACTAGGAATATCAGATACATCTAATTCCCTTGTTATCAAATCAACAATGGAAACAAATGCACACTGAAAGACAGAGCAGGAAGAAGATACACAGAGACAAATGAAAGTTTAAAATTTATCATACACGACAGAGTTATAATAGTTGACAGCAGCTTCACAATCAAAGGAGGAATCTGCTTCTAGGCCGCTGAAGGTCCTTGCGTTTTCTGTATGCGATTTAGTACTTCTATGTCCACCTATTAGAATCAATTTGAGATAAAATATAAGCTGGAAATTCAATGCATATCCAAAAGTCTCAAATTCTTGTTAAACAATGCATCTTTAAATCTATCTGGAAAACGGAAACAATAAGCTGGGAGCAGAAATCTATAAGCAAAGGTAAACTGTAATGCAACAGTAGAGGAAAATAACAGAAAATACAACATAAATTGCTCAATATACAGTGGTGCAAATCAGAAGCACCCTGTTCTCAATTTTTCTTCAAAGCGCATCTGACTTTTCATATCGTAGTTTATTTAGTAGAGAATTAAACACAAACAATCATCATTGACATGAAATTTCTATGAAATAATGACAATCAATTATGAAAAATTTAGAGAAAAAATGATGCATGGTTACAAATGATATCAAAGAAGAATCTTAATTGGAAGGAACAAAATTACAATTGATTGGTGTACTAAAGTTGGAATTCGAACACTCATTTTGATTGAAAGCTTGCAAATGAGTCATGAAATGAAACAAAAGAAATTAACATTTTGTATTTGTTTACTGTTTATTGGTGAGCAATCAGACTACCACATTCTTATGACAAATCAAGTAAGGTTTTTGACTCACTAACATACCATCCGAGTCGGACTTGTTTCCTGCTGTGGAAGTCAGAAGAAGAGGCTGAAAACTTGGCGCAGTCCCACAAATGCAATTCTTCCAATGAAGGACACACAATATCAAAAGTTGCACTTTCATAGTACAACATTGGAAGATACCACAAACTTAATTGCTTCAATTCTGGAAGGATGATCTTCTTGTTGCTTGCTTCAACTATCCTTTTCAATTGGGGGCAGTTCTTTAATCTTAAGGAACTCAACTGAGAGAGACACTGAGCAACATCATAGGTGAAGAGACTTCCCTCCAACTTGCACCACTCAATGGACAACTTTGAAGATTTTGGAACACCGCAGGTGGGAGTCGAGAAGGTCCATTACATATGCTAACTGTAGCTAGATTAAACAAATCTATCTTTCTCATTTCCATGAATTTCAATGGAGGACAACCCCTCAGAGACAACTTCTCCAATGAAGGGCACACAATATCAAAAGTAGCACTCCCGTAGTACAGTTTTGGAACTTCCAACAAGCTTAATTTCTTCAATTTTGGAAGGATAACCTTCTTGTTGCTTGCTTCAACTATCTTTTCCAACAGGGGGCAACGGAGTAATCCTAAGAAATTCAACTGAGAAAGACACAGCGCAACATCATAGGTGAAAAGACTTCCCTGCAACAGCTTGCAGTCGGTAATGGACAAACTTTGAAGATTATGGAACATTGCAGGTGGAGCATATCCTAAGCTTACTATTGGTAGACTTGACAATTTTAAATGTTCCAATGAAGGACACTCAATATCAAAAGTGGAACTTTCAAAGAACATTGGAAGTACCCCCAAAGTTAATTTCTTCAATTTTGGAAGGATGATCTTTTTGTTGCTTGCTTCAACAATCCTTTCCAACCGTTGGCACTTGCGTAATTCTAAGCAATTCAACTGAGAAAGACATTGAGCACCATCAGAGGTAAAGAGACTTCCCTGCAACAGCTTGCAGTCGGAAATGGACAAACTTTGAAGATTCTGGAACATTGCAGGTGGAGCATGTCCCTCACATAAGCTTACTGTTGGTAGACAGGACAATTCTATCTTCCTCAATTTAACTTGTTTTGACTCAAGCAATGCTTCTTCATACCCAAATACATATTTAATCCCGTCCATTTTCTCACAATTTAGTACTTCCAGATTCAGAAGCCTTTGTAACCATGTTGATGGTAAAAGTATATTCCCCCAGTTGTAACAAGCTTCTACCTTCAATACCTTCAAATTGAATAGAGACACAGGTGGTAGAAATCCAACAGCACATAACTCCGCGCAATCCAGGCGAACTAGATGCAACTCCTCCAAATTCTCGAACACAGGTTTTTTTGGAACCCATATTATTCTGGGATCCGACTTTTTGTTGCCAAACAGATAATAGAAGTATGATGAGTGTGGCCTCTCGGAACCCACTATGTGTAGATGCTTCAGACTTTGTAACCTCCCATGCTCAGATTCCACAAATATGTCAATTAACCGTTGGCACCCATGCCAGCGTATCCTCTCTGCTCTCTTCATTATCTCGTAGCAAAACCACTCCGGTAAGCGACTGATCTTGTCAAGCTCCAAAATTATTGAGTTATCACGATGTCCATCATAGACTTTCGTCTCATATGGCTCGTCTATGCCAGTAATACCACCGATACGTATATCAAACTCAATCAAATTCATTTTGAGCTCAACATATTTAGGGAGACATTCTGCATCCGAGATAGTAATCTTCAAAACTCTTAATCTTGACAAGCTAGTTACCTCGTCAAAGCCAGCATTGGTTTCTTCTCCTCCCTCAACTTCACTCCCCCACTCCCTAAATCCTTCTATGTATAATTCTTCTAAAGTACACAACCTTGATATCACTTTGGGTGGAATTCTCGCAATATTTCCACCAGTGTTATCGAACATCCTTAGATTGGTCAAGCCTCCAACTTCTATCGACAACTCCTTCAACTGTGAATTTTTCATACTAAGAATCTCAAGCTTTGTAAGTTTTCCTAGTATGGAAATGTCAGTTATGTCACAACTATCTAAATACAAAGCTTGGAGGTTCGTTAGGAGACTGAATGATTGAGGTAACAATGAAAAGGTAGTCATGCTAAGATCTAAGACACTTAATTCATTTGGACTTTGAAAAAATGTTTCTGGGATCTCTTCTATAGAGAAATTCTTATTTAGTAACAAAATTTGGAGTTTTGGACATACCAACTTTTTGGGAAGCGTGCAAATATAATTCCTCGTTAGTGAGATTGCAGAGTAGCCTCCATGTAATTTATGTGGCCAATCCTCTAAACCATAGCCAGCTTTCACCAAAAACCCATCTTCAGATTCTGCAATTTGAATGGCTGCATCCGGACAACATCATGCATCCTTACATAATTACTGTTTCTGCTATCCAAAAGCAAGCTAGAATATTTAAGGTGCCTGGCCACGGAGTCAGCTCGGTCTCTGGCTTCTGCGAGTGTTTCATCATCTCGAAACAATCCTTTCCCAATTGCATACCTGAACAACTCTTCCACTGGGATGGGATAGTCTTCTGGGAATAAGCAACAGAGCAAGAAGTATGACTTGTGGTCTTTATGTTTCAAGTAATCATAGCTTAACTTTATACATTTGGATGCTTTTCCGTGATCATCAGGGTTGGCAGATTGTGACTTCTGTAGTAGTTGAGCTGCTCTCTTCCATTCCACCAACTCTTATCTCCGAGTGCCCTCGCAACTGCTATCAATGCAATCGGTAGACCACAACACTCTCCAGCTACTTTTCTCGCTACTTTCTCAAATGTGGCGGATACGAAAGACCTTCTAGCTTTTCTCACAAACAAGGCCCAAGAATCTTGTTCTGAGAGAATGTTGAGGGTGGTCATTCTTTGGCACTCCATGACATGGCAGACATTCCTTATCCTTGTGGTGAGTAGAACTTTGGAATTGCACCTTTTAAGTTCTTTGTAACTTGGGATTCCTATACTTGATAACTCCATTCCCTCCCAAATGTCGTCTAGAATTATAAGGATCTTTGATGTTCTCATAATCTCCTTGTGCAACCTAGAGGCTCTTCCAAATTTAGTCTTTTCATGTAAGTTGAAGCCCAACTGCTCTGCAAATGCGTCCTGAAGTTCATCGAAATCAGGCTTTTGGGATACGACACAATTAATCACATGATCAAAAATCCCACTTTGTTTTGCCTGTGCGCCGACATGTTCCACCAAAGTTGTCTTGCCCACACCTCCCATGCCATAGACACCAACGACAATGACCTTGTCATCTTTAAGGGCCTGCTGAAGCTCATCCATGGCTTGTCTTGTTGCTTCAAATGCTTCGAAATCTCCTGTGGACTCAATTGCATCAGGTGCTACTTTCGTGCAGACAAATTCCACAATGACTTCAACAAGTTCCTTGTGAGTCCTGCAATCAATAAGTAATCAAAGTAAGTGTTGGGTAAATATATAGAACCGACTGAAAATGTAGGCGCAATTATAACCATGCTTCATGATGCTTACCTATATGGTTGGGTGTTCCAGCCGGAGAAATTGGCCACTTTGTATAAAGCATCTCTCCATTTCTTCAACTTCTCTGATTCATGTCTCCCAGATGTTTCATGGTAAGTGAAAGCATCTTCGAAACTATGTTTCTGATATCGAACATCAGTAGGATCAACTTCAAAAAAAAGTGGCAGAATTCTATTGTCTTCCATGGATAGACAAATCTCGCTAAGTTCCTCCAAACACCAAGTAGAAGAAGCATAATTCTGCGAGAGAACAACAATTGCAAACCTTGATTCTTGAATCGCTGCTATGAGGGTGGGAGAAATAGCATCCCCTACTTGAAGATCTGGATCATCCATGAATGTTTTAATGCCCCTTCGATGGAGTCCATCGTATATGTCGACTGTGATCCCCCTGCGAGTGTCCGAGCCCCTAAAACTCAAAAACACATCATACCTCCACCATGGTTCTGATGGAGGAGGATCTGCATGGTCTACTTGGGAGCTGGAGGCCATTGGAAAACCACCAAGGAGCTAGGGATAGAGGTTAGAGGAACTGAGGGAACTGATCAATGAAACAAAGGGTATTGAAGGCTGAAGTCCGAACAGCCTGAAACCAGAGCTTATACGAAGTCTATACAAAATGGCATCTTTGAGCGCATTAGCAAACATGGGTGGAGCCTATTTGGTTCAAACTAATACTACTATATCTGCACTTGGTTCAAACTAATACTACTATATCTGCACTTGCTGCCGACTAATATTACATTAGTAGCATGTTGGGTAGAGCTTCATACTAAAACAATACGAACTGCATGTATTGACTAAAGGGGATCAGTTTGTACGTTTATATTCATCCCAAACTATTAGCAATAGTTCATGTTCGAACTCTTTGCCACAATATGAGTACATTACATGGCATTACGGCTTACATTTCTTTCAGTCGATTATTTGATAAAGAATATAAACAAATGTCATGAGTAGCCGGGCCATGGGCATCATATTAGAGTTACTGGCATCTGATGCTTAAATCCTGCAATCGTTGCTTGGTTAAATGACTAATCATAAAGTTTCTGTATGTTTTACTGAAGTAATCAAACTATATGTACACAAAGCCAAAACTTGACAGGCTGCTCTACTAGCATGAAATGGCACATTATGAGCAACGAATTTACAAAACTGAGATGTAGGTCGCGACATACTTTCAGATACAAAACGTACTGCCTAGAGAAATCAGCTAATCGACACCCATGATGGTTTCTGAGCACCAAATCTCTTTTCTACTCGAGGTGAACACCAACTCAGAACAAGCATTCAAGTGCCTCACGTTGCAAGTCACTGGCTCTTCATCATAGTCAGACAAGGGTGCTCAGAAGCATTATCATGTCTTTAACCATGCCACCCTACAGCCAAAGTGAAAGCAGAGATGGTAACATATCTCAAATTAAAAGATTCCTTAAGTAGTTAAGTAGGTAATCCGAAGTCCAAACTGACAATTTACTAGAGCCAACATAGAAATACTCACAAGTTATTATTCTGCAAGCCACCTTCACAGAAACTTCTTCAGGATGGTCAGCAAGGCACATAGCCCGTTAGGCAGTAAAACATTTTCTAAAGGATCCTACATTAAGAACTTTGAGAATCTGCAGTCTCAGATCCAACATCACTCTCAGAGGATACACTTCCAAGAGCTGGAGTCCTGAAGCGTGCAAAGTGCCGAGGATATGACACCTCAACTCTATTTGACACCACCGATCTCTTTTGCCTTGCTGAAAAACCTTTCCCGGAAAGTGAATCATACAAATCACCCAGGTCCATCTCTTTCCTAACTGCACCACTTTCTTGTAGAAAACTGGAAATTGGTAACAAAAATATAAAAGAACAAAAAAGTAAAAAGCATCAGTCTAAATTATACATCAATATATGAATGTAAGCAGCAAAACCCTATAAGTGGTATGAAATCCAAATGAAAAAACATACCGCTGCCGAATAACTTTAAAAGCTTCCTTTGTTGCATAAGGTAGCCCTGTCTTTGGATCACGGTACCTACAGTATCAAATAAATTCATTAAGAGGACTTGTAACAGAATATGATCTGACTGACAACATCATCAATCCTCATCACAAATAAATGATGAGCAGGAAACCAAGCAGTCATTCAAGATATGGCGTGCTAATTAGAGCGTGCAATAGTGGGTAACAATTGTGACAGATATAAAAGTATAATACCAAACCTATTCTCTTTATTATGAATCTAATCTTTGCTCTTATTTCTTACTTTTCTTGTGTTCACCTTTCAACTAATAAAGAATTGGAGCACAGCATCAAAGTAAACAAACAAATGTTCCCTAGCTAATGTTGCCTCTTCGAATATTAAATGTGACAGTTTTATTAGCGCATACACGTACAATAGAAGCCACATCATTAAATAATAACACTTACTTGGCAGGTAAGCCGGTAACTGCACAGACAGCTTTCTCAGGATCTGGGATAGAAGGGCAAACATACATGCATTAAAAGCATTGTTCTGGAACATCGCTTAAAAAGCCATGAGTAACACTTTAATCTGAACTATTACTTACAGGGAGAAGATGTTGTAGACAGTTCAGACTGGAATGATAAGCCTCTACTGAATTCCAGATATGAGGAACCTAAAAGAAACACGGTAGAAATTTATCTATCAGAAAGCTATACTGTCACAATGATCAAACCTGGGTATCATTCTAATATTTGAAAAAAAAGAAAAAAAATCAGATCAGTATAAAGTAATGACAGAAGGGTTACCATCTTTTGAGAAATAACGTAGTTGTGGACCAGCATAGACAGCCTTATGGACAATTGCTCTCTTCTAACTTCTTCCTCCCTTGCTAAAACACGCTCCAAGTTCCTCAAATTGATAATTTCTGAAGATTCACAGGTATACAGTTCAAGACTCAATTTCAAATAATCACTTACGTAGCCACAATTCACGTAAAGAAAAACTAACTATCAACTTATAATCCAAACCTGTTTGAGCAGCGTCCAGAAGCATCTCTTCCTGGCTCATCCTCTTCTCTTCGCCTTCCTTTTTTCTCTTTATCGGCTGATGTAACAGAAAATCGATATCCATTACAAACACAATCACAACTTGGAGTATAGCCAACACAAAAATACTATCAATACTTACCCTATAGGTTGCTTGCAAAGCAGCACGATTTGCCTCTCTCTCAGCTTGCCTAACAACGACTGCAGTTCTCGTAGATTTCCTCACACTTCTCTCCCCTTCTCCATCCTCTGGAGCATCATGAGGGTGTTGTTCCGCTTTAGAAGAAGATTTCGGCTTTTCCTTCTTGGAGCTGTCTTCTATCTTCGAAAGCACTTTTATCTTCTTCTTCTTGCTTGATTGCTTCCCCGGAAATATCAACCGTTTCTTCGTCCGTCTGCATATCAAAATGCAGTAAATTCCAGCTAAAACAACTCCAAATGTCACTCTGAGTAAAGCATAAACACCAACCTTTCCTCTCCCTCATTGTTTTCGGCACCTTCGTCCGGGTCAGGCTCCTACAAACCAATTTAACCAACTCAAATCAAAACAGAAATGCTAGAAAACTCGAAATTAAACTATACAAACTTAAGCACTGGTACAAAAGAGCTCACATCTTCATCGAAATCGCTATCGAAAACATCAGCAACTTCAGGCTCTGCTTCATAGTTATCATCTTCTTCCTCCTATCACAATTTCCATCCATGAACGTAAATCACCAGTACAAATTACTCTGAACAAAAATTCGAAAAGTAAAAAAAAAAAAAAAAAAAAAAAATTACATCTTTGAGAGCCTCTTGATTCCAGAACGTCTCGTCCTCTTCGATTCATCATCCAGCAACTTCGTCAACCTGAAATCATCGCATAAGTCAAATTCTGAAGCTCGAGAACCAATCGAGCTCAAAACCTCAGGGGTTAGATTATCAGTTACCTCTTCCCTCTGGTGGCGCGTGAGGTACGATCCAGAAACACCGGCGCGTCATCTTTCGGGTCCTCCATCGCGAAAACCAAAACCCTAGAGACTCCTACCGAGCTTCAATCTCAGTCTCTCACTGATTAACAAACCCAGAAATCCAGAAGCTTTTATGAGGACGGACTTTACGACACGTCGTTGAGAGCGTGTGTTTCAATTACACGACACGTCGTTTAATATGGACTTATCGTCTTGTATAAGCAGTTGATCAAAGAGCTGAGCTGAAGCAAAAAAAATGGCGACCACGAATCTCCGATGCCCGCAACTAGCGGCGCCGGTGCAGCTGGGCCGGGCCAGGAGGAGGCCCAGCAGCCTAATCCCAGTCGGGGCGCGCCACGTGTCGAAAATCCAGGCCTTTCAGCGGAGCGACATCGACGGGTTCGCGAAGCGGATAGCCTCCGGCGAGGCGTGGCAGGACGCGTGGCGGTCCGCCAACGACGGATTCGAGCGGTTCTTGTTTGAGGCGAAGAAGACCGCCGAGCGGTTGGACCGGCAGTACTCGGTTTCGCGGCGGTTCGATTCGCTCGCTCAGTCCGCCGTGATTCGCGCGCGCGAGATTGATAGGGAGCTCGAGATTGGGACACGCTGGCGCGCCTTCTCTATGGATTTCGGCAGAAACTTGCCTAGGGTTTGTTTGTTTCTCATCGTTTTGCTATTGAGTTTTGGGAGCATATTACGACGTCGTTTTGTGTGCTGGGTTGAATTGATTTTTGTTGTTGCAGTACAGGAAGCAGCTTAGTGATTTCTTGGACACCCCGGTTGGGAGAAGCTTTGCGGTAAGAAATTTTTGAAGCTTGAATTTGTGGTGAAGGTGTTGAATTTATGCTGAAAATGTTTTAATCTTTTTGTTGTTTTTTGGGATGATTTTGAAGACGATATTCTTCCTGTGGCTTGCATTATCTGGATGGCTTTTTCGGGTACTGATATTCGCTACATGGGTGCTGCCATTTGCTGCTCCTCTTGTTATTGGAGCTGTTGCCAATAACCTTGTTATTAAGGTATTACTTGCTGTAGTGTTTACTTGTTAAAGTTTGTAACTTTATTGATTGGATAGTTGTTTGAATTGTTGCTGAGGGTGTATGTTTTGTGCTAATTTTGGACAGGGGGCGTGTCCTGCTTGCAAGAGGCAATTTGTTGGTTACAAGAACCAAATAATTCGATGTCAAAGCTGCGGAAACACTGTGTGGCAGCCGAAGAAAGGAGGAGGACCAGACTTCTTTAACAGGGATAGGGGAGGCTCTTCAAAGAAAGAGCCGGAGATTATTGATGTTGAGTTTGAGGAGAAATGAAGAGATACTCCAACTTGTGGAAGATCACCTCATGGTAGTTTCTTTCATTACAAACAGAGATCAATGACAGCTAATTTTCACATCTTCAATATAAAGTCTTGGTCTTAGTTTCCATCTTGGTGTATATTATGCCTCCTGACTTTGTATATCTAGTTAGATGGTTGAGAAACAAAATGTATGTTCTTTCTTTGATTATAGAACGTTTATTATATTAATAGACAGGTGTGTTATAGTCCTAAGTCCAATCAAATTTGTTGGTAATCAATAAAATAGTTTTCAGTCCTGGTAGAGCTGTAAGCAAGAGAATTGTTGGTCTGTTCAGAAATAATCAAATATATGTGCAATTTTGCTTAGATCTTAGCTATCAAGGGTACGTATGTTCTATACAGAACTGGTTGCATCATCTGATTCTTGTGGAGAAGAGATCTTGTGTTCTGTTTTGACGCAAGACCAGATTTCATACACCAGCATATATTAAAAGATACATACATTGAAAGCTACACATGTTTTCTTAGCCTTAGTAATGCAACTGCAAAAGATTTGAAATGCTTGTCGTCCAGACTAAAGATTGGGTTTCATCTTTGAACAAGAGCTTGATGTATCCACTGTGCTCCTTAGGCTGATTGAAAGGTTTCCCTCAGCTTCCCTTTCCTCCTCCACATGCAAAATCTTGTCTGCAAAGAGTTCAAGCCTTAATTAGTGACTTCACAATTCTACTAAACAACCAAAGTAGAGCTAAAACCCCAATAGACACTTTGAACTTACATTCCTTTGTTCTGGCTAAGAATCCCAAATGCTTCTTCTGGATGCTCAATATGAGCTGACTATGCTTTGAATATATGGAGGCCCAGCGGTGTCTTTTGCTTCCTGCTTGCACAGATAAGAACCAGTGTTTGATATTTCCTTACAACATAAAGGTGTTTGTTATTTGAAAAATATATCCTTGTTTTCTTACCAGAAGGAGTGACAACATATAGCTCAGCTTTTACTTGAAGAAAATTTTGCGTTCTAGGAAAATATGCATCAGCCATAGCTCTTGTTTTGAGTGCTGCTACTCCTCTTAAACCTGGCAAGTAATCGTGTTAACATGCATTTTATATAATGGGTTCTTGTAAGGGGGACACTATGATTAAGCTTACATGTTGCAGCATCAGCTGTGAGTGTGATCATATCGCCCGTTGTTTGGGTAGCCCAGCCTGAGTTAATGGCAGAAGAAACATCAGTTGTCTGCGCCCCTAATGACTCAGCAGCTTCAGCACAAACTGTGGTAACCAGAGCTGCTGCAGAAGTGAAAATGTCGTCTATGTTGTTTCTGGTTGAAGTACCGTATCATGTGCTGATTCTGATCCTGAGTCTATGCTGCTCTTAGCTGCAGCAACACTTGCGATTGCTGCAGCCAAGCGTGTGACAGAAAGGGCAGCATGAATGTTTGCTGTTTGAAGTCGAGCATCTTCTTTCTTCTTGGATCTGCTTCGTCTTAGCAAGCTACTAAAGGATTTGCCCCCTAACCATCCCTTTGTATTCATCTAAGAACATAAAACCATTTTCCTATATGATCATAGTTCAAAATGCACGTTCTGTGAAAGAAGAGAACCAGAGATTAGTGATTACCCATATGTTATCCACCCTGCTAGTGCTGCTGCTGCTGTAAGTGCTTCTATTGCTACTTGCCGGTGGCAACTCGTGTATAGCTTGTGTCTCTAGTTTTTCTTCTGGTCTGTCGAAGCTGAACTCATCCACCTTCTCTTCATGTGAAGGGAACATGTCAATCTGCATAAATAAACCACTCTTTCAGTCCTGTTGCAAGTCAAGAAGCAAGACAATGCTTTAAGCAGAGGCATGACTAGTACTCTCACACTTGATGGAAACATTTGTTGAAAGTTATAGGCAGAGGGGCTCCATGAGCGACTTAGGAACTCCATGGCACGCATGGGGCTATGTGGAATCCCCAAGGAGCTGCAACAAGAAGAAGAAGACGTCGATAACGTTTCTCTTCTCTGTAAGGTGCATTGCTCTGGTCTGCGCCAAGACTCCAGCTTTCCGTTCTGATCAAGGTACCCGAAACATTTAGAATAAGTAGGGTAGTAATATATTTGATACTCTTCCTTTTCGAAAATTTTCTGTAGTTAGCTGAAGTCTGTGAAAGACTCACTCTCATTGTGTTAGTTGACTGATGCTGAGTTGATCTGCCAGGCCTATGATTATGCATCCAAGTTCTACTATTTCTTCCTATGCAAACAAAAGAAAAGGAAATAGATATGTAAGAAGACTGTGATTTCCATTTTCATTTGTATTATGTGCATATACTTATGTGTGATGACAAGAATGAAAACAAAGGATATGAAACTGAGCGTGGCTGGCGTGCGCTTTAGAGAAAAGTTACGAAATCGAAGAAAGTGAATAGTTTCTTAAATAGGAAAGCACTGATTACTTCTTCACAGATATATGTGCTAGTTTCCATTTCTTTACTGTCAGGGAAGGTGAAAACTGGCCCAAGTTGTGTTGTGGGAGTGAGAGACATTTACTATATGTAGATTAAATCCAGAGATAATATTCTCAGATGGATTCGGATTTTAAGATTTCGATCGTGATGCAGATCATATAAATCAGTTCCGATGTTACGGAGAAGACGACTTAGGACCCTTTTTGATTTTCTTGACTTTGAAATAGTGACACCACCGTCTTGGAAGGCTAAAAGATGGCCAAATAGTGGTGAAAATGTCGACATTTCTGGCTATTGTTCTTGAGGAAGGGTCTTGTATCACGTGGAACCAAGAACGATGACCAATGGTTCTTCTTAAATTGGAACTAGTCTCGTGCCATTTATGTTCAAGGCCAATAGTTCTACTGGTACATGCAAAGCTGCACACGCATATATAGGGATCCATGCACGTTATTCTATATGATTCACTTACCTCCTTTGCACACAGAATTCAGATGTAGTATTTGATCACGTTTGTAACTTTGTATCATGTTTTTCTGGTCATATAATACCACATTGCTTCACACATCTGGCCATTTGTACACGGGTTGGATTGCCTGCGATTATTTGGCTGTCTATGGCACATAAAGATGCCAGAATACATAACCTGATTGACGATTTTGGTCGATCAACAAATCCAATAGGAGGAATAGAAGAAATGAATCAAAGCTTAAACAAGTTGAAAATTGAACTTTTGGATTGCAAAAATCTAGTAGATTTCACACCCTATATCATCTGTTCACCAATACATGTGTTTCTGTAGTTAAACTAGTCTGCCGCCACAGGCAAAAATATTCCGAACTTCAATCCTAATGAAGAAAACTGGTTGTACTGGTTGTGAGATATTGAGCCAAATGGCCCAATGATGCTGCAAAGGCAAAAATACTGACCGACTTAAATCTATACAAGAAAACCATAACTGGTCATGAAGCATTCATTTTCCTACCTCTTACACATTGCATTCACAGGCTACACTGCCTTGCCCTCGTTTTTTGTATGCTACCAATAACTTGAATCGAAGATGTAGAATGATGATACAATCCTTCTCTCATTAATTGCAGCAGGACACCGGAGACTTTCAATTAGTCCATCATTCATTTCTGATGGAGCAATACTTGTCCCACAGTGCAGGAGATTTCGCTATTTCATTTGTAAGGTTCTTGAACTTAATGCTGCAATCTCCCCCGCTGCACAATAGCAAATATAATAAGCATTAGATGATTCATCAACGCCAAAGGAAATAGAGGTGCAGCTACAAAGAAAAGCAAAATACTGGGGGAAGGAGACCTCCATGATTGAGATCCTATTTCTGAATCACTTAGCAGAGGTTTACAGAATACTAATAATCCTCACGACTGCGATGAAAAGCAAGGAGCTAACCTTATACGATGCAAGGAGGCAATTGTTCTTAGAGCGCTGCGGATCATGTCTTCATTGCGATCTACTTCTTGCTTTACAGCATCTTGCTTTGGCTTAAAGTTGATGGTTTTTTGGAGATGATCCACCAATGAATCCAATACTGCATGACAGAATTAAGTTATATTACATTACACATGTAGCAAATCTTAATTTTAGAGACCAATTTCAATAAAATAACTAACCTGCTAGTACAGCTGATGGACACTTGTCTGCAAGCTTTGAGAGGATAAGATGGCAAGGCATCTTAACATCATAATGATCTGCAAAGTATACACAGTAATCAGTTCGAAGGTAATGATTTAACAACCACCCATATTTTTTACCTGCTTATCTTCAAATCATGAAAAAAAAAAGAAAAAAAAAGGAACAATGAAGGGACAAAAAAAAAAAAAAATCTCACCATCAAGACCAGATTTGAGGTAAGGAACAATAAATGATGAAGGATTCACTTGGTCAAGACAACTGTCTAGTAAAGTATCCACACATTCAAATGCAGCCTTCCTTAACTCAAGCCCATCATCCACAATGTGCTTAAAAGGACCGAGATCAACAGTCCTGATCAATTCTTTCTGCACCAGAGAATTATAGTAAATAAGGGACCGGAACATCTCAAAAACAGGCGAACAAGATGAATGAACAGTGGAAAAGGAAAAGTATTGCATCAAACATCCATTTGCTCAAGTCTAAAACAGTGCTGATAAATGCAACTCACATTTGTAAATGTCATGTATATATGAGTACATCAACCAAACTACAAAGAGATTTCAAATACTCAGGCCTACCTTGATAACAGTCTGATCATAAAGAAGTGGCAACAACTCCGGCAGAAGCCCCTTGATGAGGTTTGGCTTATTATGAGCGAATGTGCTCAAGGCCAACACAGCTGCACGCCTCACATGCTGCATGAGGCCATAAAAAATATTTTAAAAAAAAGTCACAACCAACCAAGAAAATAAAATATTACACAAAACAGAATCTATAGAGATGAAAAAGAACACCAAGAGATGTTTCAAAATCAAGCGGTCATTATAGACTTACCCGGTCATGATCCTTAATAAGCATCAAGAAAGATGAGATTTCAGGATATAAGATCTCGTCTATCTTCTCTGGCCTCTCTACTACTGAATACTTAACTGCAATGACAACCGTAGCTCTTGTGAAAGCAGCTGGGCTGGTTGTGCGCACCTATAGGAAATTTAGATTTGCAACCTTTTAGTCATAACTCATAACCTTCTGCACCTACACAGGGCACTTAACCATATATTCAATTTTAATCCTCAAGTACCTTGAGTGCGGGAACCAGTTTTGCAGGTTCAATAAGTGCAATTTTACCCAGACATTCAGCCACCACATTGCGAACACCCTCTTCCTCACTTTCACAGTGATTAAAAAGCAAATTGAGTATTTTTTCAACACTAGTGTCCTGAAACTCAGCTTTGTCTACAGATTGCCTTACTATGACCTGCAAAATTGTTAAAAGATAACTTAGTTCCAACATAATATGTATCATCAGAAAACACAATCAAGCTGTAGAAGTTCAGAATAACACACCTCCTTTAAAGAATGAAGCAAGAGATACTGTTTTTTCTGCTGATTGTCAATCTGGTCCAAGATAAAAGGCAAATATTTGAATAGGTTACCAACTGCAATATTGCCAAGAGCATAGGAGGCTGCAGACTTAATCTCCTCGAAAGGAGACTGAAACGACTCGATGACAATATTCTCAATATGTGCATGAGAGCTTAGATCTTTCCTTCTCCCAATCTCCCCAAGACATAGCAGTGCAAGATGCTGCTTAGCCTGTGTCATAGAAGAAGAAAGCAATTTTACTCAAGTGACATGAATATTATAGATCACTTGAAATCAATTGTTCGTAAAATTAGTCTGCATGACTCCTATTTTTAAAACAGTGGGTCGCGGGGGCTTACCGAGTTTGTACTGCTGTCATGTTTGAGGATTTCGGTAAGCATCCGCACTGTAGATGAACATTTCTGATCACCAGCAGCAAGACAAAGGACAGCCACACATTGAGCTATTGAATATAGAGCTTGTTTTGCAACCCCACCAGACTGAGGTGACGGTTTAGCGCTTGATAGAAGAGAGTCCAGTAAGGCATCAAAACTTGTGTTTGCAGAATACACCAAGGAAGCAAAGAAGTTTTGCAACGCCTACATACCCAACAAAAAACTTTCTCAAACAAGTGAAATTTTTCTATATCAAGATCAACAAAAATAAGAAATATTCAATTACCAATAAAGCTGACCCTTGCAGCAGTGAGCTTTTAATTAATGTTAGGGCTTGTGGAAGAACTTTATTTCTAACAGCCAAACCAACAACTAGGCTTGACCTGTCGGCCATCAAGGTGCAGCAAAGTTCTAGGGCAAGAGCTGTCATACGCAAGTCTGAATCACTGGAAATGGGTATTGAATGGAAAATAGGGTTCAGAAATCAACTTTGAAAGACAAAATATGAAAAAAAACAGAACTTTTAAGCAGTTGAAAAAACCTTATCAGTGTTGCAAGTTCTACAATAATAACTTCATAAGCTGATGGACCAATTTTATCGCCATAGGCAACAATTAGGGAATTCAGGGTTCCCAGTGTTGCCTGCCTCAGAGGCCGATTAGCCTAATGTCCAAGAAGGCAATGATAGTTAGAACATATTTCAAAAACTAAAGTCAGGTAATTATTATCATTTCAATATTCAATTAGGCTAATAACATACCTTTCTTAAGAATGCAGTCAACTCTGCTATTACTTGATCCAAAACACAAGACAGGTCTATCCGCAATGGGGAAGAAGCAATGACAGCAAATGCCTGGAAACAAAGCATTTGGGTCTTATAAACTAAAGAGTAGATGTAGAGTACGTAGTGCACATGTAGTATACAAACAGCAAATATATGCCAAAATCACAAAAGTGAGCAAGCAACCACCTTCACTGCTGTAAGTCGAGTGATCTCATTTCCCATCCGATCAACCAGTACAGGAAGGCACACAGGTAATTCAGCATTGAGGTTATCACCAATGTCGACACAAGTAGTCCCATGCAAGATATAGCACATTCTTTCACCTCCTGCACAAGAATAGACATGAGTGACAACAAATAAACATTTAAGAGGAATCAGATATCATCAGTAGAATCTATGAGTAAATTTACTAACCTGATCTTGATCTTGGTTTGTCAAGCGGGACATAATTGCCTTATATATTGGTTGAACATAAGGTTTGAAATCAAAACCAGTCCCCTATGAAAAAAAAACCAAATCAAATAGTTAGAGAGTTGTTTAAGAGGACCTCAAGCATCAGAGCCTCCAGTAATTTACCTCAATATTTGGGCGAACAACACGCACAAGTTCACCACAGACCCTAAGTGCTTCAGCTGTGACTTTGTAGTAACGCTCTGCCACGGCAGATAAAACAGGACTAGAGAGAGCCTGCAATGATCATTTAAAATGTCATCAGCAGAAAATGCAACATCGTAACTATTTAAATAAGCATGAGAACTGTTTGGATATCTGCCTAACCTTGATGTAAGGATGAAAAACAGAAGGAGAATGTGAAGCCAGCACTAATCTTGTAAATATAAGAGCTTCAATCTTCAAATTTGAGGTAGAGGACTTGTCCTGGATTTAAAGAACGAGAACACTAACGTTACAAAGATCAGCTAGACAAATTATAGTATTAAAAGTACATTATCAACTCTAGACAATTTTGCTTACACTTAACGCCTTTTCAATTCCTGGAATGAGCGAGCCAATTTGATCTGCCAGGCAATCTGGCAAAACCACCACAAGTTCTTTCAAAACAGAAAATGCACCAACCTGCAAAGAGAAAAGTGTTAAAATTCTCTGTATACATAAATCCTAATTCAAAAGAGGCATCATAGATTTCTGACCTTCGTCTTGATAGATTTCTCACGTAGTTGCCTGTTAATAGATCTGACAATCTTTGGCACTTCTTGCTTCAATAACCATCTTGGACTGCATCATATGCCAGTAGCATAGGCATCAGAGATCAATCATATTATATGTAATCTAAAGGCAGTGGATCATACAACTCAAGTAACAAAAAGGGTGAGAGCAAGAAACGCCTGATTATTACTCTCTTTTATTAAGATAAGTACCACAAATATTATAGAGAACTATACTTAGAATTCCATAACTTAAAACTAAACAAAAAGATAAGATATGTAAACCACAAAGCAAAAGCTAGATAAGAGGGCAGCATGTTAACACCCAAATTTTAGCAAATTTACCTCTGTTCATTAATGTCAATCTGGCCCTTTGTGACATTTCCAGTTTGCTGCAAGAGCTCTGTAAAAGTATTGAAAACATCCATCTGTAGAAGCATAATGTCAGATACTCACCATGGGAGAAGTAATAAGAAGATCGACTATCCATTATTCTGGCTTACCTTGACATTCTCTTCCCTCTCTTTAAACCTCTCGATTAATTTTGGACAAGCCTGCACAAAAGCAACATACGTTCAATGATTTCAAAGCAATATGCAAAACCATGAATGCAACCTCAAATGTATGTTAAAATTGGCATAATGATGAGAAGCTGAAAACACAACTCAACTCCAAGTACATTTACAGTTTAAATGCCAACCCAAATGATACAATCCTCACAATCAAGAAATGAGAAGTTTAAACAGAAAATGCAAAGATACCTCCTCATACAGCTTAGCAAGCATCTCAGGACGAGATACAATTAATGCTGCTAAGCATTTAGCTGCTGCTCTTCGGACTTTCCAACTGACATCTTCATCATCTGTATATTCGTTCGCACTTTCACTGCAGCATATATAAGAAACCAATTGAATTAAGAATCTATTTTGTACTAGGAAGTCAAGCTTAAACTCACTCCCAAATTAAACACATACTCATCTTCCTCCTCCTCAAGAGTTTCATCATCAGTATCCTCTTCCATGTTATCTGTGAAGTTTGGGTCGTAACTCAGATACTCCAAGTTGAGATGAAGTATTTCATCACAATAGGAAGAAATATCCCTGGGACACCTAAGCAGAAAACTCTCTAGTGCCTGCCACCAAAATACACAATTTAAGTACAAGATGACCATTATACAATCTTAGAATGAAATATACCAACACCAGACAGTTTACATATATTTAGTACCTGCAAGCTGTACTCACGAAGCTCTTCATCATTCTCAGATGCACTTGTGCAGTAATTGATAAGCACTGGAACAGTGTCAGCAAGATGGGGTCCAAAACGATAGCCAACAGCACGACTGAACATTATACTACCAAATTAGTAACTAAAATTAAGTATAGTCTAACACAAGCACATTACCTACCACAAAGCTCACCTTAAAGCACCAATCATCTGAATATTTGTACGAGTCATTTCAGACTTTGTGCTTTTATTTCTCAAGTTCTGAACAACTTCACCAGTAGCCTTTGCCAACAAATCGTCTGACAAGCTTGAAGCAAGTGATGCTACAGGCAAAAACAAGTAGTTAAGTTCAGTGTTATGGAACTAGGCGATGCACAGCTAGTCTAACTTTCACACTCAATATGAATGACTGGTGGAGAATCCCCTAGCTTTGCCAAAAACTAAGAATGTAGAAGGCAAAAGAAAATACAATGATGGAATCGAGCAACCCAGTGAATCTTACCGATGCATGACACAGTTCTCTTCCTCACGCTGGCTTGATTGGAACTCAACTGAGACAAGAGAGCACCTAATAGCAGCTCATGGTCGGTAGCCATAAGATTGCCAAACTTATGAAGGACTTCACATAAGATATCAAGACATTCACATTTTATCTCTGTGCTCATTCCCTGGGTTACATAGCAGAACAAAACAATTAGCCAAGAAAACCACAAGAGACATCTGAATATGACAACAGAGTATCATAACAATTAAAATGAGTTATTGACTATGTTTAACTGCCTAATCCTTAAGTTTGTGACTCACTGGGGCAGTAATTCCTCTAATCAACTGAGGTAAAATAGCAACAAGAATAGACTGCGCAAGTGATTGAGTAGCGACTTCTGCAACAATAGCCTTCATAGCTATGCTGGCAATGTCACGATGTTGATCCTTCTCCTTTAGCAACTTCTCACAAAGTTTATTTGTCATCTCCACAACTCGTGGCTCGCTGACCTTCTTAACTAATGGAGCAAGACTGCAGAACATTTACCAAAAGATACAAATCAATACTAGGAAAGGCAAACACGAGCAGCAAAAACATCTCTGATTGTGCACAGTGATAACGGAATACAACTATCTTACCATTTGACAGCCAATCCAGATACATCGCCGGCAACATCATCGAGTTGCTGAATAATAATATTCGACAACTTTATCTCTAGATCAGAATCGGCTTTAAAATTGTCTTTGTTTAATTCATTCAACAAATCCGATGTCGCCATGTATCTATAATCCTTATCCTTCCCCGTCATCTGTGAAAACAAACTCGAAATCATTTCACATCCCACACAATAGTCCACATTACCCAAACTAAAGCTTGAAATGACCATACCTTCTCCAGTATACCAGTCATGGCGATGTTCGCCATCTCCGCAATACTTTACGAGCACCGCTCTCTGCTCCAACTCACAAATTCTATCAATGCTTCACCTAATATGAAATCAAAACCATAATCAGGGATTACAAAACTAGTATTCATATATAAAAGCGATAGAACTAAATTAAACCCAACCAAAAGCATCATCCAATACATAAACAAAAACAGAAAGCCTTGAATCTATGAAAAACGAAGAACTAGCCCTAGCTCCATAGCTCCATAGCTCCACACTGAGACTAAAAGCTAAACAGAAACGAAATCGTACGCTATCTATATCGTATCAGGCTTCAATATATGGACAATTTCAATGCATTCAAATACAGAATCAAACGCATTCCGCAGAAGGCTTTGGGAGTTGAGCGACAGATATAGGAAGACGAAAAGCCCCTCGGTGTGATCAGAAGATGGAATTAAGAGAGAAGTTGAATCGCTGACCGGAATTTTGGAGAGAGAGAGAGAGAAAAAAAAAAGGGGGATGAGCTTACCGGAAGTTTTGGACGGACGACGAGCTCAGTGAGTCAGTGAGGGTTGGTTTGGGTTCGGGGTTTGATAGAGCGTAGGGTATATGGTGGGAGAGAGAGTGTGTGCTAGAAAGAAAGGGCTTTTATACGTGTACACTTGTATCAAGATCCGCAATATCATCCCTCCACCTGCGCAGCTCAACATCGGACCACACCCCCTTTTCTTTAATTTTATTTTTCTAAAAGTTTTTATTTTTATTTTTTGGTTAAAAAATAGTAATCGAGTGAGATACCACTCCGGATCGAGAGCAATTTGTAGGTATGACCCCTCTCTAAAAGATGTTTTTCACAAACTTGAGTTCGAACCAAAGATCTCTTATTATGAGGAGAATCCTTACAGGGTCCGCCTCACTTGCAGCCTAACATGCTTTCATTAGACAACCATATTGAGTAAGTTTTTATTTTTATTTTTGTTATATTTTATGCATATTTTCAAAATAATCTCTAATTTCTGAAAAAAAAAAATTCTCTAACTATGTAAACAAAAAAATAATCTATAAATGATGGTTGTGTTGTATTCGTTTAGCAAAGTGGTATGTAATCATTCACTTTTGAATTCTTGATTTTGAACAATTTTGAGTTTCTTAAGTGTTAATCTTTCCCCCGTGCGTCTTGACGGTGAATTTTGTTCGTTTTGTCAAGTTACACATTAATTATGCAAACAACATATTAAAAGCGTAATACAAAAGAATTCCAATTAGGTTGGTTTAGTTAAAGCATACTAGGCTGCAAATTGGGCTAATGTTGGATATGTTAATCTAGTATAATATGAGGTTTATGATTTGAACCTCAACTTGTGAAAAACATCATCTCGAAAAAAAGTTATACCTAAATTGCTCCTGACCCTAAAGTGGTAGCTTACTCAACCACCGTATTTTGTAACAACATAAAAAACGTGATACAAAAGAAACAACAATCCAGTACCTAATAACAAAAACCTATAGAGCTTATGCAAAATAACAAAAACCATAGCTGTAAGAGAGGCTCAATAATAGCTTAACTTTTATATATAAGCCAAATGTCTATCTGCCATCATTTTTACGCCCCAAATAGCACACACAAGAAGAACACATATAATAAATAATTTAGTAAAGGTATTTATAGAGGCATAGATCACCAAGCAATGGACACCACTGGTCTAGTGACACTCGCAAACTTTGTGGAGTGCTTGTACAAAAAAAAATGACGATTGTAAAGTTGGGCGAATGAATATTTTGTTGAGACTTTAAGGGCATCTTCAACAATTGGTCTAAAATCTAAACATATATTCAAATTTTGGACCACCCAAACCTATAATTATTCATATAGGTTTTACATCTCCAACCCATAGAGACAAAACTCAAACCTATATAATCATTTTATATCATCATTTAATCACACATATAGTGAAACCTAATTGTTTAATCATACATAACTATTTTATATTAATAAAATCTGACACTGGCCCACACCCACTCACCCTCATAAATTATAGGTTTGGTCATATTTTGTTGAGTCAAAATATGACACATTTTAGGTCAATTCTATTTTAGCTCAACTTGAATAGTGGGTTAGAGATGAGATTTTACAAATCCTAAACATATTATAGGTTTTAGACCAAAGGTTGGAGATACTCCAAGGGTCGAATACGAAGACGATAGTTTAACGAATCAAAGGATAAAGTCTACAATGAAATATGAGGATAAAGTGTATATGGGATGAGGATGGAAGTGAAGATACATTGAAAATGTAGAGAACAAAAAATATAAGGAAGCTTCAAAATTAAGATCATATATGGATTATCGGGTTGAAGTGGCGACTCGCTATGATAGGATGACGGGTTGGATTAGTACAATGTAACCATCAAAGGAGGCAGCCTAGTGTATATGAGTTTTGCATATCTTCTATTGTGGAGCGAATGGCGTTACACTGGTGCGCCACCACGATAAGACAAATCTAATGAAGGTCCGACACAGGTGGTGTAGTGGCGGCTATGATTTTGGCTTTAGGTTTTTGGTTAGGTTTATAAGTTGATCAGGGTGTCTTGTGACATTATTCTTGGGAATTATACGGGTGTTAATGAAGCCGTTTTATCTGTACTAGGGTGGCTTGTCTTTACACGTGGTATGACGGTATATGAACAATGTCAAAGAGGGTACATTGACCCAGATAAATTTCCCGGACTCGAGACCCAAATTGCAAGAACGCCAACCCATCCAAATTGCAGGACGGGCCTTCAATATACAAAGCCCAAATCGCGACATAAAGCGGAAACTGCCCATAACTCGGGTAATCCATGGGGTCTATGAAGACGCTCTTGCTTGCTCTGGCTCGTGAACGCTGCCGAGTCGTTAATAGGCTCGAAAAAGTGAAAACGACACAATACGCACTTCACTGACCCAGCAATGATTCCCTGCGTCGCGCTCACTAACACATGCCGTGGAGTTCCCGCTAAGCCGGCCTTTCATTTTAAATCCAATCGCTCTCATACCGACACGCCATCGTCACCCCCCAAACACCGTCCCAAAACGCCGTCGTTTCAACGACCTAAAGAAAAATTTAAATTTCGAAAACAAAGCGAGAAATTTGGGAAACGGCGAGACTCGCACTGCCGTCCAAATAAAGCTAAACAGCAACACAGCGTCATTTTCTCTCTCTCCTCGATTGGGCGCTCCTCTCTCTCTCTCTTCTTTCTCTCTCTTGCCCAACACTCATCGTTAAAATTCCAATCCGCTAATCGAAATTAGGTTTCGTTTCAAATTTCCTGTACAAAATCCTGGATCCCGATCTGCGTCTGAGCACTAGGCGCTCTTCCTCGGCTTCTGCATTTGCCTAGATCAGATTGCTAGGGCGAGCGAGGAGCGAGAAAGCTAGGTTTTATATTTTTTCCGGTGAGAAATGTCGTCGGAGGAAGAGAAGCTGTTGAAGGAGGCGAAGAAATTGCCGTGGGATGATCGGCTTTTTCATAAGAACTGGAAGGTGCGAAATGAAGCCAACATCGACTTGGCTGCCCTATGCGACTCCATCACCGATCCGAAGGACCCTCGCCTTCGGGAATTTGGTAATAGCTTTACTGCCGGAACGGTTCCGATTACCGGCGATCTAGTTCTTGTTCGTTTTTTTAGGTTTCTTACTGTGATTTTTGTTTCTGGATAGGTTCGTTTTTTAGGAAGACGCTGGCGGATGCCAATTCGCCGGTGCAGGAGAAGGCGCTTGATGCATTGATTGCTTATTTACGAGCGGCGGATGCTGATGCTGCAAGGTTAGTGCTTTTTCGAAAGTTTTGTTGGAGTTGAGTTTTGTATAATTTGCAGTGTCTTTAAGTTGTGTGTTTTGATACAGGTATGGGAAGGAGGTTTGCGATACCATTGTTGCGAAATGCCTCACTGGCAGGCCGAAGACGGTGGAGAAGGCGCAGGCTTCCTTCATGCTTTGGGTGGAATTGGAGGCTGTGGATGCTTTCTTGGTACGTTATTCTTTTGGTTCATCTTGAGTGGGACATTGCAGTGGCAATGTGGTGTAGTGTAATCTAGTGGAATCTAGTGTAATAGCAGCAGTTAGTTGTGAAGAGATCGCTAGTGAAATCTAGTGTAATGTAGTATTAGTAGTAGCAGGAGTAAGACGTGAAGCGGTAGGGTTGTCTGTGTTGGTTGTCTGGTATGAAGGTGTCGAAGAGTAAGGATTTCTTATTAAAAATTGGACAGCAGTTGTCATTCTATATGCTGCACAATGATGCCATTGTAATTCCCCCTAGCTGTAAAGAAGAGTTCAGTATTTTGTGGGATGTGACATGTATCTACTTGTAGTGAGAGAAAATCAAGATTGCGGTCGAACTGTTTATGAGAATCAATTCTGGCAATATACCAGAATTGGTTGTTTACCGGTCACTATGAGTAGTTGAAAACAGGTAGGGAAATGTTGAAATAAGGCGAAAGTAGATTTGAATGGAGTTGTTTATCTGTATGGCGAGGAATTTAGTAGTGTGGTGGTTTTTATTTTTCTATGTTTGGTATGAACTGATGTGTTTAATTTTGGTTTGTAGCAATTGATCACAATTTTATTTTGGGACCTTTACACAGGATGTGTTTTTTTGTAGGATGCCATGGAGAAAGCGATAAAAAACAAAGTCGCGAAAGCTGTTGTGCCTGCAATTGATGTCATGTTTCAAGCCTTAAGGTTTTCAGATTGAGATTTGTTTTCTTAAAATCTATTTATTAATTCATGGACTTGTTTTTCTAACTAATATGTGTCTTTACTATCTTGGAATAGTGAATTTGGCTCAAAAATTATTCCTCCGAAAAGGGTTCTTAAGATGCTTCCTGAACTATTTGACCATCAAGATCAAAATGTTCGTGCATCTTCTAAAGGACTTACTCTTGAGCTTTGCCGTTGGATTGGAAAAGACCCTGTAAAATCAATATTGTTTGAGAAAATGAGGGATACGATGGTATGTTACTTTTGCTTCTGTTTACCTTTTCTAATTTCATTATGAGAAAATGGTTAATAACATTTGCCCTTTTTCATTGAAGAAAAAAGAATTGGAGGCTGAGCTCGTCAATGTCACTGGGACAGCCAGACCATCTCGCAAAATCAGGTGAAAAATCTGTTGTTAAATGTTTTAATATCTGAACGCAGCACACACTGCTTAGTTATGTCTTAAGCTACATTGTTTTATTGTATCTCTGTATTAGATCCGAGCAAGACAAGGAGCCAGAAAAGGAAGTTGTATCTGAAGTTGTTGGTCCTGGTCTTTCTGAGGAATCTACAGCGGATGGTATGTGATTGACCCTGCAAATTGGCTCCTCCAAAGAATTTTCCTTTTGCACATTTACTTATACGACTGTTGTGTATCTGGATTTTCAGCTCCTCAGGAAATAGATGAATACGAGCTTGTTGATCCTGTTGATATTTTGACTCCTCTGGATAAGTCTGGATTTTGGGACGGAGTGGTTAGTGTCATTTCTTTATCCTAAGATGTAGCTATGTTTTTCAACTATGGATTTTGAACTTGGTGTTACATTCATCAGCAAATGTGCTTTCTCTGCCTCTAAAGTATTGTTAATCTTTTCACTTGGTTCTAGAAAGCATCCAAATGGTCAGAGCGAAAGGAGGCTGTTGCTGAACTCACCAAGCTTGCTTCAACCAAAAGAATAGCTCCTGGTGACTTCACCGAAATATGTAGGACATTGAAGAAGGTATGTTTATTTATTTTATAGCTGAAGCAATTATATTTCCATCTACCACTCACTTCAACAGTGTCCTGTGTCCATTTTTATTGCCTATGGAACAGCAGGGCTTACTTACCGCAGGAGTTCTTCTCTCTTTCTTCAATCTATGTTTCTCAGTGGACTATTTTTTCATGCAGCTTATAACAGATGTGAACATAGCTGTTGCAGTTGAAGCTATCCAAGCTCTCGGCAATCTTGCCAAGGGCCTAAGAACTCACTTTTCTGGCAGTTCGCGTTTTCTATTGCCAGGGTTACTTGTAAGTTTATTTATGTGTTTCCATTGGGGAATGAAGAACTTTACTCTAAGTTAACCGAGTTTTTCATCTTTATTATTCAATACTACTATAAAGTATACACTGCAAATTAAATTGAGAAATGAGTTAGTGTGCGGTAATATTAAGCATACTTTTGGTCTTTCATAATATAGTATCCTAACCACTACAAGTCAGATAGTCCTTTAGATGTTTACTTATTTTTATTTCTTACTCATTTTGGCAACTATGGCGGGCATGGCACCAGAGCTTAACCTCTTGCACCATTTCCCATTTAAACCATTGTTTTTCGTAGTCTCTTTCAATGATTTTATATAATAATGGTCAAACAGTCTTTTTAATTAATGTCAGTGTGTGGTAGCTTATTAAGTTCAACTTAAAGTATACTATCTTTTACTGACTAGAAGATCTAGTCATTAATTGCCTACCTTTTTATTACTCCTTATATAGGAGAAATTGAAAGAGAAGAAGCCAACTATGAGTGAGGCGCTGAACCAGACTCTTCAAGCTATGCATACAGCTGGCTGCTTAAATCTTGTTGACATTGTTGAAGGCAGGTTTCATGTTCATTAACTTCTGCATAATTTTTGCATCTGGGTTTTAACTTTTTATTTGTTGATTTATAAATTATAATTATTTTATTCTATGTAGCTTCTTGATGCTGACTGTTTTCATAATTTACTGTTTATGTATTGCAATATGTGAAACTCTTTTCATATCAGATTCATACTTTACTATTGGTAGGCAGTGGTTGTGGCTAATGTATCATACATACTGTTTATTGCAGATGTTAAGACAGCAGTTAAAAATAAAGTACCTCTTGTGCGATCATCAACTTTGAACTGGGTGACATTTTGTATTGAAACAAGTAACAAGGCTGTTGTTTTAAAGTTACACAAGGACTATGTTCCTATATTTATGGAGGTCAGTGCATCTTTACTTGAGTGTCTGGTGTGTGTTTTTTTGCTTTTCAGTTTTTGCTTGTTTATTTTGATTTGGATTGGATTTTTAAGAAGTTAAATAAGTGCGCGGTTTAAAACATCTGAGAAGAACAAAGCTTATTCTTGTTAGAATTACTTAAACTACATGATTCTGATGTGTTCACAATTATGTGATGGTTAATCTTAAAGCAATCTGTACTTCTGTAGTGCCTCAATGATGGAACCCCAGAAGTGAGAGATGCAGCATTTTCAGCTTTGACAGCAGTAGCTAAGGTAGCATTTTAATGCATTGAACTGACTCTTGTATAAACTCTAGGATTGAATCTTAAATATGGAGACTAATAAGTTTCATTTGCACTGTGTTCATTTTCTATAGTCAGTTGGTATGAGGCCTTTGGAGAGGTCCCTGGAGAAACTTGATGATGTCAGAAGAAAGAAGCTTTCTGAAATGATTATGGGTTCCGAAGGTGGTACATCCACTGCTGCAACCTCAGGTTTGTGTTTCTGTTTCTGTTCCGGTACTTGCAGAGGTCACATTCTTCTTTAGTATTCAAGTTTGTTTGATTTGATGTTTCCTCACTTGGTTTTTGTTCATCTTGATATGCCAACTACAGTTCAAAGCTCTGGTGTTACTGCACCCTCTCTGGAGGTGGGTTTCGTTTGCCTTCAATTCAAGTTCCTAGTTTATGATGCCATCTGTTAATTATCTTCTTGTCAACAGATAATTGGATGGAGTTGTTTCAATCCCTATTTTGTTTTCCATATTTTTCATGGTGGTCCTGAAAGTGTTTTTGTTGTCTTAACTGTTTGCAGAATTCAGACAGTTCATTTGTTCGAAAGTCAGCTGCAAGCATGCTTAGTGGGAAGAGGCCTGTTCAGGCAGTTGTGAGTTCCATAGCTCCCAACTCTTTTTGTGCTCACTTATTTTGAAATCTGAAATATCAGTGGTATTGTTCTTTGTTTCATGATTGACACAATGGTCTTGATAATAGCCTGCTAAACAAAAAGGGGATCTGGAAAATCTGGTGGCAGTAAGAAAGAAGTAACTGCACAGCCGAAAGCTTCCAAGTCAGTTGAACCACCTGAAGACGTTGAGGTATCTGAGTTTTTCCGCAGTTGAAGTGCGCTCTTTTGTATTTCATTACCGGAGTAGCTTTGACTGTCTTTTGTTTTGGAAATCTCGCAGCCAGCAGAAATGAGTCTTGAAGAAATTGAGAGCAGATTAGGTTCTCTTATACAAGCGGATACCATCTCTCAATTGAAGAGCGCTGTGTGGAAAGAACGGCTTGAAGGTTGGTGATGATAGTTGAAATCCTACAGGATTGTTGTTTTTTTTGTTTTTTTAAATTGATTATAACCGCCATACGATTTTCTTGCAGCCATATCCTCATTTAAACAACAAGTGGAAGCTTTACAGGACATTAACCAGTCAGTTGAGTTATTAATTCGTTTACTCTGTGCTGTCCCTGGCTGGAGTGAAAAAAATGTTCAGGTATTCTTACTTTTAATTTTTCTGGGCAGATTTATTACTATTATTTTCTGTTAATATTTTTTGTTTAGTTGCTGAAAAGCTAACAAGATTTGTATTTTGAGTTATGCAGGTTCAACAACAGGTAATTGAAGTTATTACCTACATAGCCTCCACTGCGATGAAATTTCCGAAGAAATGTGTGGTACTGTGTCTTCTGGGTGAGTCTTTTCATTTTGATTACTGATCAGTATTGGTGCTATCGCCCCCACCGGTGGTTTTTGTTTGGATTTTGCAGTCAAGCTCTTGTATTTATCTTGCTATTTGATAGGTATAAGCGAGCGGGTAGCAGATATCAAGACTCGGACTCATGCGATGAAGTGCCTGACTTCTTTCTCCGAAGCCATAGGTCCAGGATTTATTTTTGAAAGAGTAAGTTGTAATTTTTTTGTTCATCATTGCACTTTGTATTCTTTAGTGTCGAATTGCATTTTGTGTGTGTGTATTTTCTTAGTCATTTAGCTCTATCTTCAATGATGTTTTTCTTGTTGCTGTTTATTGTAGCTTTACAAAATCATGAAAGAGCATAAGAATCCTAAGGTTCTTAGTGAGGGAATATTGTGGATGGTTTCAGCCGTCGAAGATTTTGGTGTCTCACATTTGAAGCTTAAGGTGTCTATCGTTCTATTGTGACTTTTATCTCTTTCTGTCATCATCCTCGTCAGTTATCATTTAGTTATAGATGTTAATACGGTATTCTCTTCTACAGGATTTGATTGATTTTTGCAAAGATACTGGACTGCAGTCCAGTGCTGCTGCTACTAGGAATTCTACTATAAAACTTTTGGTGTTACACATAAGTTTGTTGGTCCAGGTGATTTGTCATTTCAGTTTGAACACACCATAGTTTAATATCCAGTTTCATATTTATCTAAGAGTACATAACTTGCAGATATCAAAGGATTTCTTACGGATGTCAAACCTGCACTACTTAGTGCACTGGAAGCGGAGTATGAAAAAAATCCATATGAGGTATGCTCGGTTGATAGTCAGAGTTGCATTATTATTCATATTTCCTTATGGGTAACTTATGCCCGTATCATTTACTAGGGTGCTGCTGTGGTTCTGAAAAGAAATGTTCGAGCAGCAGAATCTTCATCAGTTTCTGCTGGTGGGTTGGATAGTCTTCCACGTGAAGATATTAGTGGAAAAGTCACACCTACTCTGCTGAAGAATTTGGAGAGCCCTGATTGGAAGGTCTTGTTTGTACATTTTGTATTTCTCCATGCTGTAAATGGCAATTGTTCTTAGAACTTGTTATTTATTAAGAGCCATATTGAATCTGCCCACTTTGCATTTTTAAGGTTCGCTTGGAGTCAATTGATGCTGTAAATAAAATTATAGAAGAGGCTAATAAGCGCATCCAGCCAACTGGAACGGGTAAGACTATCTTCATGGTATTGGAGCTTCCTTTTTAAACATGGTTTTGGGAGTTTACTCAGTTTAGGGATGTGATGGGAATCTGACATGCTAATTTGCTCAATTGCTTCTACATAATGGTCTTTATTCTTTTTTCCTTTGCTGCCAGTGGAGTTATTTGGTGCCTTAAGGGGGCGATTATATGACAGCAATAAGAACCTAGTTGCAGCAACCTTGACAGCTATTGGTAATGTTGCATCTGCAATGGGAGCACCGGTTGAAAAGGCGAGCAAGGTTTGTTTATTTCCGAAATCAGAAATGTTCAGATAACTTGTCTGTTTTCCTTTCCTTGAGATAATTTAACTATCTCTCATTGGTTACTTGCAGGGCATTCTGTCAGATATTTTGAAATGTATTGGAGACAATAAGAAGCATATGAGAGAATGCACTTTAGCTACTTTAGACTCATGGCTCTCTGCTGTGAATCTTGATAAAATGGTAACTGAGTTATCTTACATGTGTCTTGAAATTTGAGTTTCCTGTCAGGGTACCAAAACGGATTTTTTTTTGTCGCTGTAGGTTCCTTATATCACGGCAGCTATAACAGAAACCAAGCTTGGTGCAGAAGGGCGCAAAGATCTCTTTGACTGGTTGACAAGGCAGCTTTCTGTGTTAAGTGATTATAATGACGCTGTACATCTTCTGAAACCAGCTTCCTCTGCTATGACGGTAAATTTTATATGAGCGTAGATTATTTTTTATGAGACATTCTTGGCTCAGTTGTTTCATGGTTCTACCTATTCATCTATCAAATTACCCACACTAGAAACATTTTGGAATGAAATAAAGACTTGAACATAAATATATAGTATGAATAAATGCAGAGTCACAAATCACTCTATAATTTCTTTAATGTCTACTTCTTATAGGATAAATCTTCAGATGTTCGTAAAGCAGCAGAGGCATGCATTGCTGAAATTTTGAGAGTTAGTGGACATGAAGCGGCAAGTGTTCTAGAAGCCTCTAGTGCTCTTTTCTTTTCATGTGACAATTGATTTGAAATCTTTTCTATTTGGTTATGCCTCAGGTTGAGAAAATTTTGAAAGATATCCAAGGGCCAGCTTTAGCTCTTGTTCTTGAACGGTTGAAGCCTTTCGGGTCTTCTCAAGGTGTGTATATTGGATGCTGACTCATGTGTTTTGTTTATGATAATTCAAAGTAATCTGATCAGTTTCCCCTAACAACTTTTGAAATGGTTAAAGCAATATCAACCGTACCAACATCCAAAAGCATCCCAAAGGTTGGAAAATCTGCTTCCAATGGAATTGTAAAGCCTGGAATGAAAGCCATACCTTCAGTATGCCCCCTCCTTTTACTTGTGGTCATTTATATTTTGAACTTGTATTGAGATTATTAATTGATTTTCCAATGAATTCAAAGAGGACCAATGCAATGAAGGGATCAAGACAAGGTTCAATACTGTCCGTCCAAGATATAGCTGTCCAGTCACAGGCCTTGATAAATGTTAAAGATTCAGTTAAGGTACATATGGAAATAGCATAGAACTTTAAATAGACTAATGTTGAGTACAGTGACTGATTGCTATTTGAACTCCAGGTGGATAGGGAGAGAATAGTGGTTAAGAGGTTTAAGTTTGAAGAGCCACGAATAGAACAGATTCAAGATCTTGAGGTTTGTATTTGTGCATATTTCACCAAATAATATACTAATTTGTTTATACCATGGTTATTGATTTTATTTTCAATTGCCTTTTCTTTTGCAGAATGACGTGATGAAGTACTTCAGAGAGGATCTGCATAGGCGGCTTCTTAGTACAGATTTTAAGAAGCAAGTCGATGGACTTGAGATGCTGCAGAAGGTCTTTTCCTGTCGCTCTTAATTTCTTTGATTTATGTCATATATGTCAATGCATAACTTTAAATTTCATTTCCAATCTCTATGCCAGGCACTTCCAACTATCAGAAAGGAAATGATTGAAGTTCTGGATATAATGCTTAGGTGGTTTGTTGTACAATTTTGTAAATCGAACACAACATCCTTGCTAAAGGTATGGTATTTTTTGTGCCTTTTGGTTTCCTATTTTTATGCTCTATACGTGTATTGAATCTATTTTTTTCTGCATTTTAACTGCATATCTTGTGTTCCACAGGTGCTGGAATTTCTTCATGACCTTTTTGACATGTTTAGGGATGAGGGATACATGTTGACAGAATCAGAAGCCGCAATTCTCCTTCCATGCCTAATGGAGAAGGTTGTTACTTTTCTTTTATATGCTCAACTTCAGTTTCTGCATTTTATAAAAGCTCAAACTTTTACAACACTTTTGAATTTCAATGCTGATTTTATTGCTGCAGCTTGGGCATAATGGATCTGGAGTACGAAAAGAAATGAAGGAGCTAGCCAGACAAATTGTCGAGGCATATACTGCAGCAAAGAGTTTACCTTATATTATGGAGGGATTGCGCTCTAAGAACTACCGGTCACGAATTGAGTGTGCTGAACTTGTTGGATATTTGATCGATCATCATGGAGCTGAGGTAAAGTAAAGAAAGTATTTTCCTTTGTGTGTGCTTGTAGTCTTCTATACAACGGTGCAGGGTCTTAGTACTTGGTTGTGATATAAAACATTAACATCTACTTCTCTTAACAGATCAGTGGACAATTAAAATCTTTGCAAATCGTTGCAAGCTTGACAGCAGAAAGAGAGAATGAAATTAGGAAGGCTGCTCTAAATACTCTAGCTTCTGGTTATAAGCTTCTTGGTATGTCTTGTTTAATCATTGTAAAGTGTTGTCGGCTATAATTTGGAAATGATAAATTATAACTTGTTGATTTGTTCTGATGTCATTTTATTATAACTACTCTTATTAGGGGAGGACATATGGAGATATGTCGGGAAGCTAACAGGTGCTCAGAAAAGCTTGATAGAAGAGAGATTCAAGTATACGGTCTGTAAATACAATGTTTTGAATGTTGCTCAGAAAAGCTTGATAGAGTTGACTGTAATTTGTCTATGTTCCTAATCATGAGTTTATGTTTTAACTTTTTTTTCAGGTTAAAGATATGGAGAGAAATAAGGAAGGAAAGCCTGGCGAAGCTAGGGCTTCTTTGAGGCGTTCTGTTAGGGAAATTGGGTATGCCCTGGACACGTGTTTTTGAAGCATAGTTATGTTGCTATTCGTGCTTCTAATTTTCAAGTTTCTGTGTTTACATTCTTGAATGTTCAATTATAGCTGTATGTAATGACTTTCAGTTAGAAAGAACACGATAGACAGGAAGTATATCTGTAAATGAAGAGGAAACTTTTATGTAGTTGCATAATCCTCCAGTATCATAAATTATATATTGACTTTATTACTTGCCAATAGGTCTGATGTAGCAGAGCAGAGTGGAGAGGTTGCACGATCTGTTGGTGCTCCAACACTTGCTAGGTATTTCAACTTTTGCAGACCCATTTTATATTATCCCTTCATTTCTTCCAATGCAGTTACTGTTCTCAATGGAGCATAATGATGTTGATATCATTTTTCAGGGGCAATTATGGTCATACTGAGATTCACAGGGAGAGACAGCTGATGCCTCGTGGATTTGCTGCTGTTAATGGCCCAACAGACTGGAATGAAGCTTTGGAGATCATTTCTTCTGAGGATCCTGATCAGGTGTGCAAATTAAAATGTTTCAGTTGTCATTTGTAGTAACTATCTGTTCAATTGCCATGATTTCTTGTTTTCTGTGATGAATGATGTCTTATGTTATTTTTGGCTGCTTTACCTCTGTTTGTGGCGGGTTTGGTTTCTGCATGTCCTTTTTTTTGCCATTTTTATCAAGTAAAGAGCATGCTCTGAGCATTTAGGGTTTAGGGCTTAAGTAAAGAACATGCTCTGAGCATATATGCTTCTGTTCCAGTCGGTTGAAGGAATGAAAGTTGTGTGTCATGAGTTGGCACAGTCGTCCAATGATCCAGAAGGCAGTGCAATGGATGACCTAGTGAGGGATGCCGATAAACTCGTTTCATGCTTAGCAACGAAGGCAAGTACAATAACAATTTCATTTGATTACACATGCTTTCCTTTATGCTGTTGCCTGCTGTAATTGTATATGTGGCCTCAATTGAAATTTACCAGCCTTCTTTTGTTTTCTTTTTGGTTTCTTGAATAGGTAGCAACGACTTTTGACTTCAGTTTGACAGGAGCTTCATCTAGGTCCTGTAAATATGTCCTGAACACTCTTATGCAGGTAGTTTACCAATTAAATTTGAAGATATTTTTGATGCAATTATTGTGTGTCATTAGATGGGGAGTCAGAGTAAATTAAGAGTTAATTAATTTGTTGGAAATTCATTCATGCTCCAGGAATCTTTTTGTGTAACGATACTAATTTGCACTTTTCTTCAGACATTTCAAAATAAAAGATTTGCACATGCTGTCAAGGAAAGTACTCTTGATAGTCTAATCACTGAGCTCCTGCTCTGGCTTTTGGATGAGAGGGTTCCCCATATGGATGATGGCAGCCAACTTCTGAAAGCCTTGAATGTCTTGATGCTAAAGATACTGGTACCTGATTATGTTGCGTCGCTCCCTTTCATATTAATTTTTGGTCTACTACATTAGTTATAACTAGTGATTGTACCTGCAGGATAATGCAGACCGAACTTCATCCTTTGTGGTTCTTATCAATCTCTTACGTCCTTTAGATCCCTCAAGATGGCCTGCGCCTGCAGCGAATGAAACATTGGCTGCCAGAAACCAGAAGTTCTCTGATCTGGTTGTCAAATGTTTAATTAAACTTACAAAGGTATTTCTTTCTGTGGCCTTATGTTTGGGTTTAAATATTATCATTGTTTATTTTTAGCTCTGTTATCTATCAAAATGTATACCACATGTACACAGTCCCAGCAGATACTTGCCTTGTATTAACTGCACAATTAAAATTAAGCTTACGAATGGTTAATTCAACTCTAGTATTCCAATCTGTTATAGTCCTCCTCCTTTTCCTAAACTTATGTGAACCATTCAGTAAGAAATCCTTCGCTGGAATAGAGAAATTTCATTCTGCAACATATATCTATTTTTCTGATCCCTAATTATAATAGACTAAAGCTTTTTCCGTAAGAAGATGATGAGAGCTATGGTAATTGACCACGGAATCAGATTTCAAGAAATTTATGAGATTGATGAATAAATGGCCTATCAATATTTTTTTTTCTGGGTTCTTTTGTTGGTTAGTTCCGTGGTTTGATATTAATCCAGTACCATTGGGTTAATTATAATGTTAATATTTTTCTTGTATCATCCTTTCTCCTGTGGTAGGTTCTTCAAAGCACCATATATGATGTCGATTTGGACCACATCCTTCAAAGTATCCATTTATACCTTCAAGACTTGGGTATGGAAGAAATCCGGAGAAGGTATGCTTCATATGATAACGATAGTTCCCACTCTCTTGTGGTTCATGCACTGATTTCTTCTCTCCTGTCTTCTGTGAAATTTTAAATCATATTAGAGCTGGTGCCGATGACAAACCATTGCGCATGGTGAAAACTGTTCTACATGAACTTGTGAAGCTTCGGGGAGCTGCAATAAAAGGTCACCTTTCTATGGTTCCTATAGACATGAAGCCCCAGCCAATTATTCTTGCTTACATTGATCTTAATCTTGAGGTAATTATTATTATACTGTATCTTCTATTTTTTTATCATATTGAAAAATAATCTTTTAATAACAAATGAAAAACTGCAACTTATAGTTAACAGTCACCTTTATTTATTTGTCGTTTCCTTTTTTTTCCTTGTTCATTATATATATTATTGGATTAGGGACACTGATTTATCATTTATTCCGTTTTTAACAACTGGCCAGACTCTAGCGGCAGCAAGGATGTTGACGTCAACTGGGTCTGGGGGCCAAACTCATTGGGGTGATTCAGCAGCTAATAATCCTTCATCTGCTTCACATTCTGCTGATGCACAATTAAAGGTATTGCAACTTTGTATCTTTTATCAACTGCATTGGTTAGTTCTTTTATATATATATATATATATATATATATATATATATATATATATATTCATGTATAATTTTCTTTCTTTCTGAAAATTGTTCATTTTGGCTCTACTATTACTTTCAGCAAGAACTTGCTGCCATTTTCAAGAAGATTGGCGACAAGCAGACTTGCTCCATTGGTCTGTATGAACTATATCGTATAACCCAACTCTACCCTAAAGTGAGTAAATGACTTCCTCGTAGCCTGTTTTTTATTTGGTACTATTTCTGCTTCCTGTAGGACTTTTGATTGGTTTCTCAGCTGTTCTGTTTATGTTTTATTTCAGGTTGATATATTCTCTCAGCTCCAAAATGCCAGTGAGGCTTTTCGGACTTATATTAGAGACGGTTTAACACAGGTGATTTTCATCAAAATTTGCAGTATACCAGTTTGATGTTCCTGTCCACGACTAAATGACTAAATTCATCATTCCTATTTAGTAAATTAGGTATATAATATCAAACTTTAATTACACAGTGTTTCTTACAGATGGAGAAGAATGCAGCAGCTGGAAGGACACCTTCAAGTGTACCAATGCCTACTCCTCCCCCAGCTTCTCTGAGCGTTTCTTCACCTGAATTTGCACCCCTTTCCCCTGTACACACAAATTCATTAATGGATTCAAAATCATTCAATGTGAAATCTGAACCAACTAGCTTTAATTTACCACCGGCATATGCTGAAGACAACAGGCTTCACAATGCCAATACTCCTAGAGGCCTGGTTGAAAACTCATTGGTCGACCCAAGGAATGAGAGATATATGGGTGGAGGTAATTCACGTTAGTGCCTTTTCTTTTTCTCCTGCATCACTGCTGGTTTTTCTTGTTGACCTGAATGACCTTACCCCATAACTCATCTTGGCACTGCAGTGACTAGTGGGACACTAGATGCAATAAGAGAAAGGATGAAAAGCATGCAACTGGCGGCAGCTTCTGGAAACCTGGATCCAGAAGCTAGGCCGTTAATGTATGTAAATGACAACCAGAATCAGGGACTCTCTGATCAGATAAATCGGGTATCAGAGAATACCCTCCAAAGTGGGGTTCTCCCTATGGATGAAAAGGCATTATCTGGGCTTCAAGCTCGGATGGAGAGACTAAAGAGTGGGACAATTGAACCCCTTTAAAGAAGAGACATGTGAATAGGAAGAATTTCTCCCAAGATTTTTTCTCATGACCCCATCAGGCCTCTATTTTTGTAAATGTCAGGGAGGCACTGCTTTCATTACTCAGTCACAGCTACAGACTGGTATCTCATGGCATCCTCAAAGGCTGATCTTTTTCTTGGGGTGTTGTTTATTGTATACCGCCGCTGTGTCTAGCAACGTTACATTTGTATATTGTAGAAGCTTTACTCAGGTTTTGCTTTTCTTTATTAGCGGGTATAGACCACATTTCCCAGGTCCTAAAATTTTTGGCAGAGTTTATAGGATATAGCACTGTCATGTGCTATTTGGCTTCTTTGTCCTGCAAAACCTGTAGAATATTCAGTTTTATATTTGCTTTGGAAGCATTTAATCCTTGATTATAATGCCTCCTAATTTAACACAAATGTACCCAATTTGTTTGTGTTTTGTGAATGCCTCGTCGTATTCTTTGGGTTGGACCTATTGGAGACGAGTTTGTCACAGATTTGGGATACTAATGTATTTTAGCATTAGAAACATTGCTCACATAAATCAGGAAAAATAACTGTTTTCTTTTTTTCGTCTTCATCTTAATTATTAATTTCCAGATTCCAGATCATGGGAACAAGACAAACCAATGCAATAAGGATGAGCGATGCGATCATAGAAGTTAGGGCTTAGGAAAAAGCATACCCATGTTTGTTGAACTGGAACTCTTGTACTTTTGCATTGAAAATACGAATCCTAGAACTGGATTCATCTGTTACTTATATCCCAGGAATCATTTGCAGGCAATTGCATATTCACTTGTTACGAAATACCTCTTCAGTTTGCTGCTTCCTGCAGTAACACAGTATATACTAGATTCCGATCCTTTTTCTGTCAAGAAACTCGTTAGAAAAGGAGTTTATCATTAATTAACATATCGAAAACATACAAAAATCTGTTACATGGTCAATTTTTACATATAAATTAGTGCTCAAGTATATCTCATCAATTAGTTTGTGATCGATCTCGTACAGTTGTGAGTGTAGGTATGCACGTATAGGGCCATCACAGTCCAAAACACCAAGAGGCAGCTGAGAAGAAAAATCCATTTCAGTGCTTCATTTTCCTCGGTTGTGTCACGCATATTCTCATTTATACCTTGATCCATTTCTATTGTTTTCATAAACGTTAGTATGTATGAACTATAAATTAACTGAAAGTACCTTAGCTAGCAACACCTATACCTTTTCAGTCTGACAATTATGTGTATTGTTATTTGATATATAATATACTAGACTTGCATGCAAAATGGTTCACCCTCAACCCCAGGAAGAACTCATGCAGAATATGGAAAAGAAGAAAGAAGCAACTGATGAGGATGATGAGTCAAAGGGAAGCTCATCAGAAACGTTGGGATTCAGTAAGCTGCTCAGCTATGCCGACGGATGGGATTGGATTATGATGGTATTGGGGACTTTGGGTTCTGTTGTCCATGGTATGGCTTTTCCAGTTGGATATCTACTGCTTGGCAGAGCACTCAATGCCTTTGGGAGCAATATTAACGACACAGCTGCCATGGTTAAAGCACTGAACAAGGTAAACTTTTCGGAGAACTAGTCGTTTTTGAGAAAGTATAAATTGCTTGTGAGAGGGGTTAACTCATTAGTTTGTACATTTTTTGTGTTTGTTCAGGTTATTCCCTTTGTGTGGTACATGGCCTTCGCCACATTTCCGGCTGGAATACTTGGTACGTTTCCTTAACCACTCTGAAAATTCTTTGAAAATCACAAACTTGTGACTTTCCTAATCATCCATGGTGTTTTGGATTTTGCAGAAGTTGGATGCTGGATGTATTCAAGTGAAAGACAAGTGGCACGTCTAAGACTGGCATATCTAAGAGCAGTGCTCAGCCAGGAGGTTGGGGCTTTCGATACAGACTTAACCAGTGGAAAAGTGATCACCGGAATTAGTAACCACACTAGTATCATACACGATGCAATCGGAGAGAAGGTATCTACTGTACAGATATATATACCTGCTGTCTACCAGTCATTCTTGCTTTAGTTACTTACAAGTTTCTCATGATGAACTTACAGTTGGGTCATTTTCTTTCAAGTTTGGCAACTTTCTTTTCGGGAATTTTGATTGCTGCAATATGCTGTTGGGAAGTTGCACTGCTTACCTTGTTGGTTGTTCCTTTGATTCTTGTAATCGGAGCCACTTACACTAAGAAAATGAACGCCATTTCGGCTGCTAGGATGGTTTACCTGTCGGAAACTACCTCTATGGTAGAACAGGTAAAGTCCATGTTCATTTCCAACAATAGTATCAATATATACTCGTATCTGTTCTATATATCTCACTAACTGATCATATTCCTGCATTCCAGACCATATGTCAGATCAAGACAGTATACGCATTCGTTGGAGAAAACTCGGCGATCAAATCTTTCTCAAACTGCATGGCCAAACAGTATTTGCTAAGCAAAGGGGAGGCTCTAATCAAGGGAGTTGGAACAGGAATGCTTCAAACTGTGACCTTCATTTCTTGGGCTGTCATCATTTGGGTTGGTGCTGTTGTAGTCACTGCCAAGAGGGCAAGCGGTGGGGATATTATAGCTGCTGTCATGAGCATTCTCTTTGGAGCCATGTAAGCAACATAATATATAGTTCCACTCTTGTGGTAAAAGATCAGAAAGTTCTACGTAAGTTCAAGCCATTTACTTGTATGAATTTCAGTTCACTCACTTATGCTGCGCCGGACATGCAAGTCTTCAATCAGGCAAAGGCTGCAGGAACTGAAGTTTTCAAGGTGATCAATAGAAAGCCAGCTATAAGTTATGATTCACCCGGGAAGGAACTTGATAAGATTTACGGCAACATTGACATACGCGATGTTTACTTTTCCTACCCTTCCGGCCTGACAGAGCCATCCTTCAAGGCTTTTCATTGTCAATTCCAGCAGGAAAAACGGTAGCCTTTGTAGGTAGCAGTGGCTGTGGAAAGAGTACTATCATCTCACTAGTTGCAAGATTCTATGATCCTGCAAAAGGTTTGTACATACCTCCTTAATCTTCAACTTGACACAAATGGGCAAGTTTCTTCTCCTATTTGCCTTAAACTTTCATCTTCAGGGGAGATTCTGATTGACAACCACAACATCAAGGATCTTGGCTTGAAATTCCTGAGGAAAAACATAGGAGCTGTTTCGCAAGAACCATCACTGTTTGCAGGCACCATTGCAGACAATATGAAAGTTGGTAAGATGGATGCGGAAGATGTAGAGATCCAGAAAGCATCAGTGATGGCAAATGCACACACTTTCATATCCCAACTTCCAAATCAGTACTCCACAGAGGTCAGCTACTCAACTCATCCACTAGCCAAGGCGGAGTAACATGCAATCTGTTAATACGTGTTTTATGACACTTGATTTGTAACACCTCGTCTGAAATGCGGTACAGGTAGGACAAAGGGGAGTACAGTTATCTGGAGGACAGAAGCAGAGAATCGCCATAGCAAGAGCCATTCTCAAGAATCCTCCTATTCTTCTGCTTGATGAGGCAACAAGTGCTCTTGACTCGGAATCTGAGAAGATGGTTCAAGAAGCTCTTGACAAGGCTATGCAGGGAAGGACAGTTATCTTGATTGCACATAGACTATCAACTATAGTTAATGCAGATATGATTGCGGTTGTAGAGAATGGACAAGTTACAGAATCAGGAACTCACCGGAGCTTACTTGAAAGCAGTAAATTCTACAACAACTTATTTAGCATGCAAAATCTCAACCCAGTTCATGAATCAAGGTTAATTCACACTTAGTCTCCATTGCATGTAACTATACATGTAGAGCCATAGATATCTAACCAGAATTCATTTGCATACTGAATGACTAACAGAGAAGATGGTCCCTCTGAAAAATCTGAAAGCATCCACCAAAAGTGTTCACCTGAACAGATAAGACAAGCCAAAGAGCCCCACAGCGACCGATATCCTAATGAGCCTCCCAAGCAAGAAGAAGAGGCAATAAGAAAAAGAGCCATATTCTTCAGAATCTGGTTTGGCTTGAAAAAGAGAGAACTTGTAAAGATTGCTCTTGTTTTTTTGCAGCTGCTTTCTCTGGTATATCAAAGCCTGTCTTTGGGTATTACATCATAACAATAGGAGTAGCATACTACCACAAGCATGCTGAGAGAGAAGTCTCAAAATATTCAATCACATTTGCTCTAATTGGATTCATTTCATTGTTCTCTCACACCTTGCAACACTACTTATTTGGAATGGTTGGAGAGAAGGCCATGACAAACCTGAGACGCGCTCTCTATTCAGGTTCATTTCTATATACAGTACAACTGTTTCATCACCTCATGTATCCATTTCAGTAATGCAACGTTTCTTCTTCCAGAATCGAAGGTATTACTAAACATTACCATTGAAATCTTGCAGGAGTGCTACGCAATGAAATCGGATGGTATGAGAAACCTGAGAATGGCATTGGACAGCTCACCTCAAGGATCATCAATGATACTTCAATGGTCAAAGTGGTAATTGCTGACCGGATGTCTGTCATTGTCCAGTGCATTTCCTCCATACTGATTGCAACCGTTGTGAGCATGTATGTCAACTGGAGAATGGGATTGGTAGCTTGGGCTGTGATGCCTTGCCACTTCATTGGTGGTCTCATTCAAGCCAAGTCTGCAAAGGGTTTTGCAGGAGACTCAGCTGCTGCACATAATGAACTTGTTTCTCTTGCTTCTGAGTCTGCACAAAACATAAGAACCGTTGCATCGTTTTGCCATGAAGATCATATACTCAAAAAAGCCGAAATATCTCTGGAAACCCCCAAGAAAAGGAGCATGAGACAAAGTATTAAGTTTGGCATAATTCAGGGAGTTTCTCTTTGCTTATGGAACATTGCACATGCTGTGGCATTGTGGTACACAACAGTTTTAGTTCACAAGAATCAATCGAGCTTCAAAAATGGCATAAGATCATACCAGATTTTCTCTCTCACAGTACCTTCAATCACAGAATTGTGGACATTGATTCCCACTGTCATTTCTGCCATCAATGTGCTTACTCCTGCATTCGAGACCCTTGACCGCAAAACTGAAATAGATCCATGTACACCGGAAACTTCAAATCAGGAGAGAATCAAGGGGAACATTGAATTTCAAAATGTTGAGTTTAATTACCCTTTGAGACCAGAAGTAACTATCCTGAACAACTTCACTGTCCAAATTAAGGTTGGAACAAAGGTGGCTCTTGTTGGTCCAAGTGGAGCTGGTAAATCTTCAGTTCTGGCCCTTCTGCTAAGATTTTATGATCCCTTGAAAGGTAAGATACTCATTGATGGAAAGGAGATAAGGGAATACAATTTGAGATGGCTGAGAACACAAATAGGGTTGGTGCAACAAGAGCCTCTACTTTTTAGCTCCTCAATCAGAGACAATATCTGCTATGGGAATGAAAGTGCTTCTGAAACTGAGATTGTAGAGGTATCAAGGGAAGCAAACATTGATGAGTTCATAAGTAATTTGCCTGATGGATATCAAACACTTGTTGGGGAGAAGGGATGCCAACTTTCAGGAGGACAAAAGCAAAGAATAGCCATAGCTAGAACATTGCTAAAGAGGCCTGCAATCTTGCTTCTGGATGAAGCAACAAGTGCCCTTGATGCTGAATCCGAAAAATCTGTGGTGAGCGCATTGGAAGCGATAAATTGAAAAACAAAGGAGGCCTGCTGTCCAAAACCACACAGATTACAGTTGCACATAGGCTTTCAACAATAATAAACTCAGATATCATCATTGTCATGGACAAAGGTGAGATTGTCGAGTCGGGTTCCCACTCAACCTTATAACAGCCTCTCAGGGAGTTTATTCAAGATTATATCAGATACAAAGCATGACAGAAGAGTAACATATTTCATACCAAGGGAACTTAGAACAGCCTTAGGCCTATATATACTAGATGTAATAGTATGGAAGTTGCAAAATAATTTCCTATATATTGATAAATGAATAAACTTGTTCTCAGTTTCAAATTCAGTATACAAGAGAGGAACTGCCATCATAGTTATTCTCTTTTACTGTGCACTGATTTCAAATCTAACAACAGCATAGCCACTGACATCAGTCTTAATGTTAAAGAGGGTCCTCTAGAGTTCACGAAACAAACACTATCTACTGTCTTGATCAATTTAATTTAATTTTTCTTTTCACTTAACAAGGTAATACAATACATGCCACAACACATATTACATTAGATGGATCCAGAATGCTCTCACGAGTTAAACAACCATAGGTTTTTAGCCTAGTCCACAAGCACAAGACTGTAACTAATAAGTTGCCAATATCATAGGATAGCTAACACATTATTCATATAGGTAAATAAGTAGATTAGACGGTTAAAACACGACTCATACACACAGCACATTACTTGTTCTCGGGCTTTTTCTCATGATTAGAAGAGCTAGAGAGGGCTCTGAGTCTGGAAGCGATCAGCCTCCTGAACTCCTTAGCCTCTTCAGTATCCCCATCTGGGCAGTCAAGAGTCTTGTGAAGACCATGCTTGCCACAGTTACCGCAAGTCATCAGACAAGCATAATCTTTCTTTCCACTCCAAGCGATGTAAGAACCCCACGCATATCCCTTAGGTAAAGTTTCTGGACGATATGGTGGTGGTAAGCCTGACCTTACAGTTACTTCCCCACGAGCCTCCTCCCTTGCCAATATGGCCTTAATCGTCATCTCGTCCCGTTCTTCTGAAGTGAGCAATAGATATTCGCGAGTGCAGCCTAGTTCGGCTAAAAGAGCATCTGAGATCCAAGAATCATCTTTCACTGCGGCTAAAACAGCATCTGAAATCTGAGAATCATCTTTTCCGGGCTGTTCGGCCTCGACTTCTTGGCTGGGGATGTGGGTATCAGTTCCGGTGGCGAGGATTTGGGGCTTAGGCTCATGGCTGGCTTTATGATACGTAAGCGTAACCCTAATATTTTCTTATTGATATGAAAATACAATCTAGCAAGTGCCTTATATAGGCATAGAAATAAACCTGTTCATACTAGAACTAGGAACTAAATCCTGACTAGGACTAGGAATCCTTATTCTAAATAAAACAAATCCTAATGAAAACATAAAAAGTAAAATATCCTAATGTTGAAAGGAAATATGTAGGAACAAAGCTAATGCTTAATTTGCAGAGTCAAATGTTTGATTATGCTTTGACTTTATTTTCTTATTCCTCTAGCAAGTTGTTGGGAAGTTGTGTTAGCAAGCAATGAAAGAATGTAGGTTTGTTGGGAAATTGATCGATCTTGCACTTTTATTTGAACCATTTACTTTTTTTTCGATGATGAGTGTTTTTATTTCGATGATGAACCATTTACTTTTGTTTGCGTTTATCAAATTTGATTCTGGATCACAGTTGCTCATAGGCTTTCAACAATCCTAGTAACAGCCTCTGAGGGAGTTTATTCAAGATTATATCATATACAGAGCATGACAGAAAAGTAACATATCGCATACTGTTATCTTTGAAGTGTGCAAAACAGCAAGGGAACTTTACACAGCCTCAGGCATATGTCTCTAAGGGTTGAATGTATTAGTATGGTAGTAGTTTGTCACCAAAATAGAGGTGGCACAAGGTTAATGACAGCATAAACTGTTGGGTAGAAGAACAAAGTAGCAATGTTTTTTCGATATATTGATAAATGAGCAAAGTTGTTCACAGTTACAAAGACAGTATGCAAGAGAATAAACTTGCATCAAAGTAAATTATGGTAGCTCACATAATTTAACCAAGACACCCCGGATTAAAGAGCTGACAGAAGATCAGAGCTTCATAGAAGCTGAAGAATAAAATAGGAGTGATTCCCCAACTTTCTGTTCCTCTTGCACATACAAAATCCTTGATCAGTGATTCAGTGAAGCATTTCCACTGGTTTAACCCTCAGCAGTCAAGATCATTGGTCAAGAAGAGCGCACAACCTTCTGCATGAGCTTCTCTAAACATTCTCCTTAAGGGAGGGCAAGAAGCCTTAGAACAGTGAACTTTCATTCTTCAGATATCCAAATTCTCTTTTACTATGCATTTGAAACAGTAGCATAGCCACTTAGAAGTCATAATGTCCTTTAGAGTTCAAGAAAAACACTATCTACAGTCTTGAGCAACTCCACTTCATCTCCACTTGCAATGCCAGGATCAATATAACACAGCTGAAACAAAATCATTGCATCAGGCCCGATCCTAAAAAAACAATACAACCAAAGCAAACTGTTATGTTCCATTAGCAAACTTCTGCCATCCTCTCTTTTCCTTGAGTGATCTTTCCATCTCTGCTGTTCTCTGTAATCATGTTGCAGACAAGTCGAAAGGGATTAAGATGTTTAGTAATCAAATTTAAAACATACATGCTAAAGGTAAGATGCCACACAGATTTCATAAAGGACAGAGAATTACATGACCAGGGTCCAAAATTAAGAGTGTGTTGCTGCATCCCGTTTTGTTGATTTTTGACTTGAATCCCAACAATGGTTCTCGAATGCCCATCATGTTGGAAGTACAAGGGTCTGCTCAAAGAACCTTTATGAATTAGGACACGACATAAAAGATGATCTTTTAAACGTCATTTGATGTTCAAACAATAAATCACAGGGATAGAGAAACTCACGTTTTGTTACTAACTATCACTCGGTGATTTCCGTTTCTGCTAACGTTGCCATCATTAAAGTAATTCCAGATCCAATCCATTAGAACCTGATGACCCTTGCTTTTCCTTGAAAACTTATTTTCCGAATTATAATCACATTTCCTACCCCAAGAGTCACCTCCTTTCTGGCTAGTAGAACAACTTGATTTTTCACGGCAACTCGAACTCGCTTGGTTAATATCATGACTCCTTCCGGAAGATATCTATCCATTGGTCCACGAACCTGAATTGCTTCCTCTTTCCACCATTATGTATTCTCTTGACCTCATCCCCAAGACTTGAACCAGGAAGAGAAAGATAATATGGTTCGAGTTTTGGGACCAAAATCCACTATCCTTGCTCGCAGCCCAAAAGAACGGAAAAGGGCAGCACATTCAGTTGTTCCAATCCATCTTCTCAAGCCATAAATTTTGTTATTAAAGTGATCAGACCCAGCTACATCAAATCCCTTTCCCCAAGCTATCTCAAGCCATCTTTGGAGTGATGGGATATCAGGAACAAATCCTGCACCACCAAACAAAACATCTCAAGTCTCTTGCCTTTGCATAAGCAAATGGGAGCTCAGCATTTGGATATTACGCCACCCACAACCCCAGCCAGAATCTTCGGATCGAATGCTCTGAATATGATCAGTATAACCACACAAAATAGTAGTCGTATTTCTAGGTTCCAACTCCAGCAAAGCCATCACACCACCTTCAATCTCATAGAAAGTAGTTCTAGTCTGTAAAGCAACCAGACTGGAGATACCCTCCTCCATGCCACATTGCCCATCAGATCTCACAAATGGCAAGTCTCTAATTGTTTGATTATTCTGCATATATATACATATGAAACTACAAAGTTACTGGACTAAACTTCAAATCCTTTATCAAAGAAGAACATAACACAAACATGTAACTTCTTACACCCAAAACATCAAATACAATCATTCTAACAACCAAACCATAGTTGCACATTGACATATGACACTTCAATCTTTCAACACATAAATTCCAATAATCACTGCAAGCATAGAACCACATCACTCTAATCCTAAGCTAAGGAAAACAGCAGTACATACAAGAAAGACTAAAAAAGAAAGCAAAACTAACAAGTAACATGGATGGCGGTGAAGAAGGAGCTAAAGCAAGCTGGTGGGCAAACTCCAAGTCCATAGCCAGTTGCTCATCTTCAGCCTCAAAGTGACTATTCGCATGCCTGCAATCCAATTTCACATAATCACCAACACAAAACCCCCTAAAGTCTTAAACTTTATATCCAAAAACTTCTGATTCCTAGAAACAGCCAAAAAGGTTTGAACTTTCTTGCAGCTTAATGTAATTACCGTTCGAGTTGTGATGATGGAATTGTGAGACTACAGAATGGGCAAAATGCGAATTATATGTCATGGAAAAAAAAAAAAGAAAAAAAAGTTTTTGCCAAAAACCAGTGAGGTTACGAAGGTCCAAACTCCAAAGTCATGGTAGCCTGTTCGTGAATTTTCTCCAATTTCTAGTTTTTTGGTAAAAAAATCTTGTTTTGCACACGTTTTCTTGTTTATAAATGCATGTTCTTATTTTTCTACAAAAATTTTCTCATATTTAGATCATGATTTACGAGAACTTTAAGAACTGAAAAATCCCGAGCCGATTGGTTCATAAGAATCACTCCAGCTTCAAGAATGGCATAAGATCGACCATACCAGATTTTCTCTCTCACAGTACCTTCGATCACAGAATTGTGGACATTGATTCCCACTGTCATTTCTGCCATCAATGTGCTTACTCCAGCATTCGAGACACTTGAGCGCAAAACTGAAATAGATCCATCTACACCAGAAACTTCAAACCAGGAGAGAATCAAAGGGAACATTGAATTTCAAAATGTTGAGTTTAATTACCCTTTGAGACCAGAAGTAACTATCCTGTACAACTTCAGTGTCCAAATTAAAGCCGGAACAAAGGTGGCTCTTGTCGGTCCAAGTGGAGCTGGTAAATCTTCAGTTCCGGCCCTCTGCTAAGATTTTATGATCCTTGAAAGGAAGGATACTCATTGATGAAAAGGAGATAAAAGAATACAATTTGAGATGGCTGAGAACACAAACAGAGTCGGTGCAACAAGAACCTCTACTTTTCAGCTATGGAAACGAAAGTGCTTCTGAAACTGAGATTATGGAGGTATCAAGGGAAGCAAACATTGATGAGTTCATAAGTAACTTGCCTGATGCATATCAAATAGTTTTTGGGGACAAGGGATGACAACTTTCAGGAGGACAATGGCAAAGAATAGCCATAGCTAGAACACGGCTAAAGAGGCCAGCAATGAAGCAACAAGTGCCCTTGATGCTGAATCTGAGAAATCTGTGGTGAGTGCATTGGAGGCAATAAATTTGAAAAAGAATGGGGGGCCTGCTGTCAAAAACGACACAGATCACTGTTGCACATAGGCTCTCTACAGTAAAAACTCGGATAAAATTGTTGTCATGGATAAAGGTGAGATTGTGGAGATAGGTTCCCACTCAACCCTAATAACAGCATCTGAGGGAGTTTATTCAAGATTATATCATATACAGAGCATGACAGAAGAGTAACATCACATACTGTAATCTTTGAAATGTGCAAAACAGCAAGGGAACTAATATAAGAGCTTATATATATGTCTTTAAGAGCTACATGTAATGATGTAACTCAGTTTCATTGCAATTAGTTCGCTGGCTCTGGTTATTTCTGATTGGGTTTTGCACAGCCAGGTAAATGTTCATGTGAAATCCCTCCCCCTATTTTAAGTCCACAAACGTCAAAGACCTGCAGAAAGTATTACGTGAGTTTACGTTTTGGACTTTATGAATGATTCTCCTATTGACAATCTGATTATGTTGTGGTTACTTTTCAACAGATAAGCCAACAGTTTCACCTCATCGTTTTGGATTGTATTAATCTGAACAGTAATAGCGGGCTGCTGGAAATTGTTAACTGACTGCACTAGTTACTCTTAATACTAGGTGATTGTTTATGAAAAGTCAGCATCAATGCTCTGATGGAGAGAATAGCAATATCCTCAAAGCGTTGCTTAGCAAAGAAAGATGGGATGTAATACATTTGGACCAACACTAGAGTAATTTGCCCTGAGCATAGCAATATCCTCAAATCATAATTTTCAGTATCTTAAGATGGATCGCATATTTTTCGGATGATTAACTCATTTTTATAGTTTGCCGGCTACAGAAAAAATGCCAGTTTCAAAAACACTCCAGGTAAAGTCGATCATTAAACAAGGTGGTAATACGATGCATATTACATTAGATGGAACAGTTCACAGTAAAATAAGATAATATCTTGGTACAGACTTGGTAGATCATAAGATAACAAACATCATTGCAATTAGTAGATATTTAATTAAGATCCCTCTTGATCGAACTCATCACTTACCAGTGCTACCCTGGACAGTGTTTTTGGGGCAGTCGGCAGGCCAGTGATCAAAAAACACGCCACAGACATCACATCACATCCAAACAACAATATGTTTTTCTGGTTCAGGGAAGTCCCTAACATCATCTTCACCAGGAGGTGCTGAGCATCACCCAGAACAAACAACAAGGTTAAGACACAGAGGAAAGTTAAAAATCCTAATAACCAAATCGAATGAATAAGAAACACAAAGGCCAACCGCCTCCTTAGCAATCTAGGAGTGTTGTGGGTAGCTTCTCCTCTTTCTACACCCAAATTGAACCTCTATTCAGTTCGTGAGTTTATATAGATTGTCAATTTCTGGTATTCTTTCATGGTTTCTTTGGCGTGATTTAACGAGGCCATCGTACGAGATGAAATTTTCATTGATTAACAAAAAGAAAATTCAAATCAGGAGGAGAATATATACCTTCGAGAGTACACAGGAGAGCCACGTCCATCGGCTCGTCATCAGTGACCTTTAGTTCCTCGCGAGTAAGATGCAGTCTGTCTAACAAATCATCTGGTATTTCGTCTTTTAGGGATTCTGGTAAGTATTTTAATAATTCTGGCATCTCTTCGAAATTAATCATCTTCGCATCTGAGGGAGGGATCGGTGCGGGTGCGGATGCGGATGCGCCTGTGTCCGTCATGGCTGCCTTCGTTTAGGTTCGATTTGATTGTTATTTCGACGTGCATGGATTCGCGTTTAGAATATATAGATCACGATTTGGGCTTTGGGCCGGGTATTTTCTTCTTTTCCTTCTATTTTGTAACAATAAAAAATAGAAAGATAAGGCTTTGGAGGGAAACAAGACTTATAGAACAGTGAACTTTCATTCTTCAGATATCCAATTTTTCTGCTACTATGCATTTAACACGATAGCATAGCAACTGAGAAGTCATAATGTTGAACAGGGTCCTCTAGAGTTCAAGAAAAACACTATCTACAGTCTTGAGCAACTGCAGTTCATCTCCACTTGCAATGCCAGGATCAATATAACACAACTGAAGCAAAATCAATGCATCAGGCCTGATTCTAAATAGCAATATAACCAAAGCAACTGTTATGTCTCATTAGCCGTTACCTGGTACTGTGGCTTTCTCAGTGTGTGAACCCCTCTTTTGATAAACTTCTGCCATCCTCTCTTTTCCCTCAGTGATCTTTCCAGCTCTGCTGTTCTCTGTAATCATGTTGCAGACAAGTCAAAGTGTTTAAGATATTTAGTAATCAGATTCAAAGCATGCCAAACCGTAAGATGCCACACAGATTTCATAAGGAATAGAAGTTTACATGACCAGGGTCCAAAATTAAGAGAGTGAGTGTTGCATCCCGTTATGTTGATTTTTGACTTGAATCCCAACAACGGTTCTCGAATGCCCATCATGTTGAAAGTACAAGGGTCTGCTCAAAGAACTCTGTGAATTAGGACACAACATAAAACATGTTAATCAAACAACAAATCACAGGGATAGAGAAACTCACGTTTTGTTACTAACTATCACTCGGTGATTTCCGTTTCTGCTAACATTGCCATCATTAAAGTAATTCCAGATCCAATCCATTAGAACCTGATGACCCTTGCTTTTCCTTGAAAACTTATTTTCCGAATTATAATCACATTTCCTACCCCAAGAGTCACCTCCTTTCTGGCTAGTAGAACAACTTGACTTTTCATGGCAACTGGGACTCGCTTGGTTAATATCATGACTCCTTTCCGGAAGATATCTATCCATTGGTCCACGAACCTGAATTGCTTCCCTCTTTCCACCATTTGTATTCTCTTGACCTCATCCCCAAGACTTGAACCAGGAAGAGAAAGATAATATGGTTCGAGTTCTTTGGGACCAAAATCCACTATCCTTGCTCGCAGCCAAAAGAACGGAAAAGGGCAGCACATTCAGTTGTTCCAATCCATCTTCTCAAGCCATAAATTTTGTTATTAAAGTGATCAGACCCAGCTGCATCAAATCCCTTTCCCCAAGCTATCTCAAGCCATCTTTGGAGTGATGGGATATCAGGAACAAATCCTGCACCACCAAACAAAACATCTCGGGTCTCTTGCCTTTGCATAAGCAAATGGGAGCTAAGCATTTGGATATTACGCCACCCACAACCCCAGCCGGAATCCTCGGATCGAATGCTCTGAATATGATCAGTATAGCCACACAAAATAGTAGTCGTATTTCTAGGTTCCAACTCCAAACACCCTCTCAGCAAAGCCATCACACCACCTTCAATTTCATGGAAAGTAGTTCTAGTCTGTAAAGCAACCAGACTGGAGATACCCTCCTCCATGCCACATTGCCCATCAGATATCACAAATGGCAAGTCTCTAATTGTTTGATTATTCTGCACATACATACATATGAAACTACAAAGTTACTGGACTAAACTTCAAATTCCATTATCAAAGAAGAACATAACACAAACATGCCACTTCTTCCACACACACACACACCACATAAATGAAAAATCCGTCCTTTCTCATTGATAAAGAAAACCCAAAACATCAAATACAAGTATTCTAACAACCAATTCATAGTTGTACATTGACATATGACACTGCAATCTTTCACCACATAAATTCCAATAATCACCGGAAGCATACAACTTTACCACATCACTCTTTTCCTAAGCTACGAAAACAGCAATACATACAAGAAAAACTAAAGAAGAAATCAAAACTAAGAAGTACCATGGATGGTGGAGAAGAAGGAGCAAAAGCAAGTTGGTGGGCAAACTCCAAGTCCATAGCCAGTTGCTCATCTTCAGCCTCAAAGTGACTATTCGCATGCCTGCAAACACAAATAGCCCAAAGTCTTAAAATTTCTATCCAAAAACTTATGATTCTTATAAAGGTTTAAATTTTCTTGCAGCTTAATGTAATTACCGTTCGAGTTGTGATGATGGAACTGTGAGACTACAGAATGGGCAGCACGAAAAAGAATCATCCATGGAACTGATGTGATCAGTACCCAGTTGCCCAAATCATTCAAAACGGCGAGAAGAGGAAGAAGATGAAGAAAATCGAGGCTCGCTGTCGTAATTTGAATTGCGTGTATGTACTGGAGAGTGTTCATCTTTCCTTTCGGATCAAGACAGCACCCGGATCCGATATAGTGGGTCATAATGATTGGACTTATGGGCTAATTAATTATCATGGGCTTTTGGAAAGATTTCCATGCAGAATTAGCCCAAGACGTAGCATAATTTGAATCAAATATTGGCTATATGTAATGGAAAAATTGTGATTTTTGCTTTAAACTAGTGAGGTTATGAAGGTCCAAACTCATAAGAGCCTATTTCTGAATTTTCTCTAATTATTATTTTTTTTGTCAAAAACCTGTTTCATCTGAAACCGTGGGTTATAGCACACGTTTTTTTGGTTAAAAACGCATGTTCTTATTTTTCATAAAAATTTTCTTATTTTTTTATCATGATTTTTGAGAACTATTAGAACTGACGAAACTGGAAAATGTCAAGACAATATGAGGAGGTGCATCACTACATCACTTTCGACCTGCAAGTGCAGTAGTTTTTGACTTTAGGAGAATAAAGAACAAAATATCTGGATGTAAATCAGCAGATCACTATGAACTCTTCTGAAACAGTAATGGCCAAAAAGTCTAGTACACTTAAAACTGATATTGTGACAGTAACTACTCTTAAGTTCAGTGATAATATATACATGTTAGTCCCTTCAGTCAGAGCATTCAAAGGAAAGCGTATGTTCAAGTCAAAGCTTCTCACAGAGAAAACTGATCAAGGTCTATCACGCCTCCTCTTTGGTGAGCACCCTCATTCCACTCTTTGAGATTAGAAGGTCTTTCATATCTCTGTAACTTTTAAGCTCCTCCAGGGCATCAGATGTCTTTCGAGGCATAAAGAAACCGGAAGCTGTAGACACTCCTTCTCATGTTCAGGCTTCATGGAGTGAGAAGAGTAACAGCTTGAATCTTGGCGCAGGGGCGGAGCTGTTCTCAGCATGTGAAAAAAGACGCCAACAGCAGCACCTGGTGACTTTCTACCTATTGGCAATGACTGGGAAGTAATATCCGAAGCTCTTCTGCCATCAAGACTTTGACTGTTCACCAAAATGTGGATAACGCAACATAAGTAACTTAGAGCTTGATACACACGTGATCTAGGGTAGACATAGACTAAGATTTAAAGAGGTAACAAGTACCAGAAAAAACTGACACCCCTAACAGGTAGTTAGTAACTGATGGTGAACTTAACCCAACCATGGCTTTCGGTTGGTTCCTTCTCCATCTTATAACCAGGATTCAGACTATTTTACTATTTGGAAAGTATTCATTATCACTCACTAACCAACAATTAGAAAACCATATCTGATAATGTTTGATAAAAACAAAGGGAAGCGGAGAAGTAGCAAAAAGCCCAAAACATTTATGAAGGAAATAGATAATACCATTAGAAGTATCAAAAGGTTTTCCCAAGTTGAAGGCACCTATATAGTTAAAACAAGGTCGATTTTACATACCTCGCATGAAAGTCGGTTGTGTCGACATCATCCACATCGAAAGGGCATGAGAACTCACAATCATCTATATCATCCTGAAAAGATAATCTACTGGAGCTTCTAGAAAATCCAATGCGTGGTGAGCCACTAGAGGACAACAATCCTGAGAACCGGCCCGAATCATCTTTGCTGTCTTTCAACTAGAAATCAAAAAATAAATGTTCTTATTAGCAAGTCATGAAATCCATAACTAACTTCTATACTACAAGGAGCAAACAAGTTTCTTAACCAGAAAATTCAAGACTACCTTCTGCGAACCAGGGTGCATATCTCCAGTCCTTGAACCGTCTAGTTTTCTAAATGCCCTTATTCCAGATGGAGACTCTTGAGAGGAAGTTTCATGTCTTGTGCTTCTCAGAGATAAAGGAGGAAGCGAATTTCTACTTGGATCTGAAAAATTGGGAGAAAGGTATCTAGAGCCCCTACCCCCAATTGGATTAGGGATGCTAACGGGGGCAGTTTCTGGACGAATTCGTGTTTGCATAGGACTAAAGTTACCACCGGACAAGTATGTTGGTGGAGATGGGGATGGAGATGCTGAAAATGGAGGTGAAAGCTGATACTCATCGTAACTAGGAGTCCTTGAATGACTTGGAAGTCTATAGTTTTGAGCTCTGTGAGTATATGTATCAATAGGAGGAGATCCAACATCAAGGAACATAGGGGATGCACGATATACAGGTGGAGATCCATCTACAGATTTATAATGCCCAACATGAGGTGGTCTATGGAAGCCGCTTGTCCAGCTGTGTGGACGCTGAGATGGTCCGGCAGATGGAGGCCGTATTCTTCCCAATGGAAAGGAAGTTGGGCGATCACTCCTCACTGATGATGGAAAAGATCTCAACGGATCAGTAGCAGGACTACCAACATAATCTGTAATTATCTTTGGTGGCATAGGTGTTGAAGGCTCAAGATGGAAATCAGACAGTGTTTCACGATAAGTCACAGACAAAGACAGGCGACCAGGATTGGCCTCTACAGGAGCAAAACTGAACTCATGCATCATTTCCTCCTCCGCCCTTGAGAAGGGATCTCTTAGTGAAGATACCTTGTAAATGATATCAAAATCATAAGTCTGACATGATGTACTTAGCTGTCTGAAAATCCTATAAGCTGGAAGAAGCCTCATATATGAATAAAGAGCACGTAAAAGTACAATTGATTTCTTATATGTCTTCTTGTAGGCTAAACTGTCACTGGTTTGATTAGCCACAACCCTAGGAGTTTCATACTGAACAACCCACCTCTCTATGATTGTTTCAACTGATGTACCAGCCCCAGAGTTCCCAAACAGATTGTCAGCTGATGATGAATTTGACCCCTCATGAACAAGGATAATGTCAATTATCATTGGATCCATCACATTTCTGTGCCAAAAGTTCAAATTCTCAAGAGCTGCAGGACGGTCCCCTAATACTAAGTTGAACCATTTGTCACTCTTCCTCACCTGAGAACTGAACGAAAGCTCTCCACTGCGATCCTGCGGGTGAAGAGAAGGCACCCTAGAGTCCAAAATAATATGCAAGCTTTTCAGAAGAAATTGGGAAACTATCTGTTCCAATTTCCCCGATTCAGGCTGAACACTGTTCTGAAAATCCATACTTCTTAAAACTATCAAACTTCCTCTTAAACTCTCTATCCCTCTTAGACAGCATGCATACGGATCAGAATCAATCCAACAGCCACAAAGAACACTCCTTTACCAAATAACTAAACACGGCAATATCCAATTCTAGTAAAGTCTTGCTCTTGCATTACACAATACTACTGTTCAATGCATACCACCAACCCAACATTCAGAAATCAAAAACGCTTTCAAGGAAGCAGCTTTCTGAACCTATATACATTCAAGAATTGACCTTGATGATGATGCTAGAAACCAACATGGGCAGCTAGAACTCTGTCAACAGAGATAGAGCATAAATCAAACGACCACAAAAACCAATTTCCAATATCTAATATAAAAACCATGCAATCAATCACCATGGTTATTATGACATAACTGATCAAGCAACAAGAAGATCAATAAATTAGCAAAAACCCATGTCAATAACAATCAGATCTTATCATCTTAATTGAAAATGACAAATTGATTAACCAATATGATCTTACAAACGCGAAGAAATTTAGAGTTCGAACGGGAAAGAACACAATTAAATGGGATTGAAACTTACTGAAAGATAAGACCGATGAAGATCGATGTGGGTGTTGAGCAATGCGAAGCAAAACAGCAAACCATCAAAGATTGCGTAGAGCACAAAGAGACCACGTAAGTCTCTGTTGCGCAGTTTTGTTCAAGTAAACATATTTCCAAGTTGTCCAATATTATAAAGACTCAATCATTTGGTTTTAAGCTATGTCATCCTCCATGGACTGAATGGAGAAGATAATGAGTACGAAATTCATTTATTTAAATCCAAAGCATCACTGTGATTTAATGGTCCAAATGCATAAGGTTTCGTTTTTTTTTTTTTTATTTGTCGTGAACCAAATAAATTTCAACAATGGTAAGAGACTTCACTGTTTCACGAGAATGAGTTTCAATCGGAGAATGCAGTTTGACCCTATTGTTATATCATTAAAGAAAAACTAGCGGCCATCATGACTGATTGTTACAATTTTTTTTTTTCATTAAAGTAATCATCATATATATAATCGAAAGCCAACAAATTGTCATGGCTGAAGCACTAGATTGGTCTGGATTCCGATGCCGCCATTCGAGAGGATTCCTCATCTTTGAACTGCCTTTCCTGATATCTGGTCATTTGTTGGTCGGCGGAACACGAGATGCACCGCCGCCACTGGAAGAGTTTTGCTTCTAAACCCTAGAGCACTCCCTGAAAGTCAAAGCATCATAAGTTTTGTATTCGATATACCTCAATGTTGCAATGTTATCCTCCAATCGGACCTTATTGCGACAAACAATCATTTTCATATACTCTTTTGATGCTCATATTATTTGTTCTTAGATATCAAACTTGTAACAAGTTTATATTTGTGAATCTTATTTGCAATTAGAACTCGTCATAGTGAGAAATTAGATCCACACTCTTTCCTAATATTACCTCTCCTAATATTATTTTGATGAGATAATCTTGACCATTCAATCTTAATCAAATTCCTTGCATTTGGGTGAGCCCACTATTGAGAAACCATAGTTGGATCAGTAGGTGATCAAAGAAGGGAAAAAAAGAAGAAAAAGAGCTCGTTACAATAAACTTTGTTAGTTGGCAAGAGCTCAATAAGCCCATTATTTTTTCCGATTCTGGGCCATTGGGTTTTTTTAGAAACAATAGAAAGTGACAAGAGGACCCAATGCAGAATTGCTGGCAATAAGTTGGTCCCTTCTCCCTCGTCCTTCCTCCTCAGCTCCACTCTCTCTCTCTCTCTCTCTCTCCTCTCTCTCTCTCTCTTCTCTCTCTCTCTCTCTCTCTCTCTCTAAGTAATTATAACCTCTAGCTTTTATATTTTTCACCGTTCACTTCTTTTTCTTTTGATAGGTACTTGCTTGTCACAATTATAAATGAGAGTATTAGTCGACCTCCAAAAAAGGACCTTGAAATAGACACATTGCCTCAAGCATTACATATTTGTAGATCCACTTGATTGACGATAAGATTAGGCAAATAAAAGGTTTTGGTAAAAATTAAAATATAGAAGAGGAGAAAGTAATTGTTTTGGATATTATAGATGGATTTTCCATAAATCCAAATACATCTATTGTTGTCGCTTTACTGTACTAGTAACTAGTGTGGTGCCTTCTGGGACCTCAATGAGCCACGATCTTTCAGCAACGATTTTTCACATATTTGGCTAATAGAGCCCACGCATTATTGCAATCACAACCTCATGTCTGTCCCTTGTGGGGATTTGCTTTATTACCCTTAATAATTTCTATACCAATTTAGTTGTCGTAACAAAATAGTCTTAGATTGAATGGTCACACCGGTAAGTTTGGCATTCTAAATTAGAAATGCAATGCTTCTAAGTGTGTGAATAGCATCGTCCTGCTTTTAAACTTATTAGTAAGAGACGTGTATAACGCTAAATATTTTGATAAATTTCTTGACTTCTTCCATACCATGTATGAATTAGAATGTGCACCTAGTTCCAACCGGACCTTATTCAAGAAAGTCTAAAACGAGTTGTTTGAATTATCTGGGAAAAATTATAGTTGTTGGATACGCCAAATCGAAATTTAGTTTCAAATGACAGAAGCAAGACGTCACCAGAATCACAATTTCATAACCATAGTTAGATTCATTGAACGTGGACATTCCCACTTGTTGGGTCGTCTTTATAAACAGACTCTTCTCCTCTCTAAACCTACACAGCAAGCTAGCTCCATTGTATCTGCTACCCTTCTTCTTCTTCTTTCTTGCGAGGTCTTAGTAAACACGAGCTAGGCTAGTTTCAATGGCTGTGACGTCGAAGCAGGTTCCTCAGGTGGAAGACGACAAGTCGCTGAAGAAGAGGAACGAGGAGCTGGAGAGGGAGCTGAGGAAGAGCCAGGAGAGGGAGGAGAGGATGAAGGCTGAGTTACAGAAGACGTCTGAGAGGCTTAGAGTGGCGGAAGAGGGGGAGGAGAGGCTGTGCTCCCAGCTCGGTGAGCTAGAGGCCGAGGCAATCGATCAGGCGCGTTCTGATCACGCGAGGATTATATCCCTGCTGAACCAGCTAGCTCAGGCGCAGCGTCTTCTTCAGTCTGCTGCCGTTTCTCTGCCGTTGGAATTCGCCGCCAAATGAGGAAGCGGTTCCGTTTGTTTCGGTGTTGGTTAATGGTTGATGATGTCTCCGGCCATGCAGTGTTTTTGTGTCTGGTCAGTGTACGTACGTAGGTCCTGTTGTTGTTGTAGAAATGATATATACAGTGAGCGATTCTATTGTTTGTTTGATCTGTCCTCATTTTGGGAAAGAATAAATAGATATATGTAAAGGAATTCAATAAATTGTGTTATGGTTTCTTCACTTTCTTGTTCTTTCTCTCCCAAGTTTCTGTTAGGTTTTGGGATCGATCTGATCGGTGTTTTTGGCCGGAGTATGGCCGGCCAGTGATCGAAACGGAGAAGATGAATTACTTAATTTTAAAGCCAGTTGCCGTACTTGTCCGTCTTTGTTGATTCTGTGGACTAATTGTGAATAATCAATATAAATCAGGGGGAAAATTCCCACAGATCTAGAATTGCATAGCTAGGGGAGAAAGAAGAGAAAGCATGGATAATAGAAGCATCTTCTTTTTAATATCCCTTATTCCATTGCAGCTAATCTATAACAAATTATGCCATGATAATGTAGAAACTAGAAACCAAAGGGATTGAACCCGAATTAAAAGATATTAGATAGATATTTTCACACGTAACAATGTAAGTTTTTAAGTAATTTTCAAAGATATTCAAAACGTTTATGTAACGTAAACGACTATCTAATTAATCAATCTATCTATTTCATTATGGAGGGAGAGAGGATTTCATACGCTACTTTATAACTGTTATGTAACGTAACAAATAGGGCAAACGATTCAGTGTCAAAACTTAATGGTGATCGATTTTTTTAGATCATAGATGACGAGAAAAGTTTGTCGTGGAGGACTTGAGACATTTCCCACCCAGGAAAATGCGTGAAAGAAGTCAAGAGATCTAGAATGGACGCATATTTCTGTCTATGTGGGGAAATGTGGGTTGGATGGGTGGTGATTATTCTATTCGATGACCAAAGAGCATAGAGCAAGCAATGTTTCTATTCTCCTCCTACATATGAAGATATGAAGCGATTGATTGCGGAGTTTGGTTTGAAGCCATATCTAATGTAAATGACATCGACGTGACAACTTTTGTTATCCTAATACAGAGCCATTCTAGTGGTTCTTGGGTAAAATTTCATGATAACAACAACAATTATCAGGTAAAGAAATCACAAAGTTCTGTAAATACTTGAAACATAAGTGATTCGATCTCATCGGTAATCAAGTGAGATTCGAAATATGTTGAAATTAACCAACTTTCGTACACCGACGTTCTTTTTTTTTTGTTCTTTTTTTCATAAAGCAATAATGAATAAAGCAATACTGCATTACAAGCAGAGGAATGAGGACCTAGCATTTGAACTCAAAATGGAAGGTGAGAAAGCAAAGTTGGGGATTTTAAGTGGTCCATATGATCAATAGTATCACTTGCTTTCATCTTGCATCATACGCACCCCAAAACTATTCGGAAAAAAAACGACAGAACTACGGACTTGGAGAACATGTGAAGGCCGAGCTGCATCTCTCATTTCCCCAACATTAGACAACAGATCGAGGCTATACATCCCATGTGTAAACCTCATCCTGCAAAATAAATTAACCTCATGCTAGCTACACAAAAGCTGAAGCTGTGCTCTCAATCAGATCAGTTTTGGTTGTTACAGAAGAAAAAGTTGCCAGAGTACGTAGAGAAAACAAACCCTAACAAAGCCAAAACCAGCTGCGAAACTTTGGTTGTTCAAAGAGAGAAACGGAAAACTTAAAAGGCGGTGAATTTTGGCGGGTAAGAAACGGTGAAGAAGAGCAGAGATGAGGACGACGAGAACTTACCAGGTTCTGGATCTGTAACCCTATCTCGGGTTTCGGGAAACAACTCGAATTTTCGGAGAGGACGACACTGACAGTTTTGGGCCGATGGAGGTAGGTCCAACTGTGACCACGCTTTTTAAACCTAGTGGACCCAATTGTCCCCCTGGCCCACCGCCTAGGCCCGTTCCCTTTAATTTTTTGATTATATAATTATTATGGGTAAGCTCCTGCGGCCCATAATGACTATCAGTCACGGGTTTAAAAACCGCCTAGCGGGCCAACTCGTCCGCCTAGCCCACCTCCTAGGTGGTTTCCTTTAAATTTCTTTATTTATATAATTTTAACATTGCTCTTATTGGGCTAAGCTCCCACGACCCATAATGTTCAACTGGGCCTACCAGCTCCGATTGTGAATATGTACTGGGCCAATTTTTCTTCTAGTTATGGTAGCTAAAATGGGCCTACTCTTCATGTTTCCTTTCTTATTTCTATTTGAGATTGCAGTGAAAAATATTGTATATGCCAGTTTTGCCAGTTATCGAAGTTTATAAATCACACTATATTGGAATTATTTGTCCACGATCATTTCAAAGAAAATTGTCATTTCTCAATGTACAGCTTTTCACGCTAGTCTACTTGGAGGAAGAGGTGTATAACCTCAGGATTCATGCCCTGCATCAACATCAACAAAAAGCACTATGGCCATCTGTTGATCAAATTCCAAACCATGCAAATGAATAGAATTCAGTTTCAAACTCGGTGGTAAGCAACTCATGAACTGATAAGCGCCACAACAACCAAAATTTATGCAAATCATTACTTACTAGCAAAGTGTCAAGGACAAAGCTGATAATAGAATGACATCATCTCAACTCCAAAACATATCTTCCTTACTCTAAAGGTTTTTTAACTGCATAAAAATGTCGTTCTATAGAAGACAAGGCAACCATAACCGATCAATAGGCTATTCAACTACTTATATTTCCGCTTCGCTTGAAACTCCGGGTCCCTGAAACAAAATATTTGACGTATGTGAGGTAAACGTTAAGTTTCAAGGGGCAATGCAATTATTTATGGAGCACAAGTCAGACCTCTGAATGTGATCAAGAATGAGAAGCCTTGGTCCTGGAGGGATTTTCACCTCACTAAGAGCACTGAAACAACAGAGCAAAAAGGAAGCCGTGAGAAGGCATACGTAACATGATTTATAGATAAAAGGCATATGATTGACTTATTGTGAAGATTCTGAAAATCCTGTACTTACCTATCATTCAGCAGAGGCAATGTGTGGTCTGTTAGCAAGCCTCTCTTGAAATTCTCCTCATAACGATCGAGGCCAAGGTTACTCAACATGCTTCTTGTTTTAGAATAGTACAAATCTTTATCTGCCGATGGTACTTTGGAAAACCTTTGCCCCAACTGTATAACAATGTGAAAAGTGTTTTAAAGCATATAAATAGCTAGCTCACTACAATAGATTTCAAACTTAGAACCCCTAATACCTCATGGAAATAGGCATGCTGCAAAGAAGTACTACCTAAGACGTGTCTCAGAGTATTAGACTAAGATCACGAAATCACCTGAGATTCAGTGATGGATGATGTTATGAGTTCAAAACATGTTAGTTCTACAAAAGAAACCATAGCAGCTTCTTGTCTTAAAATGAAATGTTTGCATTAATGTGTACTCAAGCTTAAGTTTAAACATCAATCATGCCTAGCCAAGGACACCAAATAAGCACACTTTACTCTTCAGCTACTATCGAAACAATAATTTACTTGAGGCTCACCTTGAAGAGTCCACCTTGAACAAGTGCAAAGAAAAGTCCAGATGTAAGTGCATTCTGAGCTTGATTGGGGCCACCAAAACCACTCACAATGAAAAAAGGGCACCTGAACCAAAAGCAGCGGCCATGCTGCAGCACACGGGAATAAAATATGTAGCCAAAAATCAAGACCAACAATACTGGATCTAAAATAAAATCTTTAATACATGTCATCGCGGTAATAATCAAGATGAAAGAAAATATGATGGTTGAATGATGATATATCTATAGATGAAGAAAAACAAAGGACACTTGTTCACTGGAATGAAAGGGGAAGAAGGCACAAATACGGAAGACCTCCTGAGAACGTAGAAAACGAAAAAACTATTGAGGGGAGAATGAAATCCTAGGGAGTGGTGGCACAGCCTATACAGGAAGTCAGAACTAACCCCCACTGCTTTAACCAGATACTTAATCGCTAAAGGAATCTGTCTCAGACTTCAATTCATTAAGACATAATCTTGAAGTCTGTTTCTTTCCCCATGTGATTTACTGGATAACAAAGTGGATTGAGCGCATGACAACACTGTTTAATGCACTTCTTTGCTATTGTACAATGCAAATAAAGGCATAAAAGGAATGTCTACATCTGACAGAAGCAAGATTAACCTCAAATTCTTTTCAACATTCAAAAGATAATAAAAGTCTCCTCGGCATCAAGCAATAACAAAACATATGCTCTTAATGAGAGAAATGGTGATACACATATACACATGCAACGGCAAACATAGAACGTCAAACCAAACACTCCAATAATCAACAAATAATCAACTATGTCAACCAAACCATTCAACATGATCATTATCAACAGTGTACTTTGATTCACAAAACCATAAACACAATTCATTCGGCATGTCATAAAACCACAAACCACAAACCAAACCAAAACAAAACAAATGAGCTCACCTCGATTGGACATCTTCCTTTCCTCTCAGTCTCCTCATAACACAAGATATCCCAGCATTGGCACCAGTCATCACAGCAAAGTTCCTCGCTTGTACCAATGGACCTCCAGCCAGAGCCTATAAAATCACCACAATTCCAACCAACTCAAAAAACCCTAACTCAAAATTCCCATAAAGCACCAATCTTTACCGCTCCAAAACCCTAATTCCTAATCTCAATTCCCAAATTGAACTCAAGAGAGATAAAGACCTGAGCTTGCTTGAAGGATGCCATGGCCTGGGGGTTGAGGCCGGCCTGAGGAGGAGTGGGGAGAGCGGAGGAGATGTCGCCGGTGAGAGTACCCATGATGCCGCCGATAGCGGCGCCCTGAGCGCCGCTGGCGACGGTGACGATGGCGGCTTCGACGGCGACGGACTGCTTGGTGAGCCAGGAGCGGAAGCCGGTCTCGAGGTGCTTGAAGCGAGCCTGCAACTGCTGTAAGGGGTTTTGGTTCTGCTGGGGGAGCATGGAGACCATGGTGCCTCTATTTCCTTGCTCCATTTTTGATTTTGAGGTCTAATCAAATTTGGGGGTTTTGTTCTTCTTCTTCTACTACTTTGGTTTTGGAGTAGAGAAGAAGAAGAGAGTATATACAAGCAGGGCGGGTGTGTTTTGTATGGATAACGAGGGCTCTTTGTTTTATTCTCCTAACTTTTGAGTCCTACAATGAATGACTTGCGGCTAACCCATACGAAGGGTCGCTGCACCTTACATTAGTTCTCCACTCAATTACTCGTATGTGAATATCAACAAAGGATTGATGAATGTTTTTGATGCATTTGATTGAATTTATGATCTATTGTGAGACCAATCCAATTGTATGGAGGGGTAATGTTACATTCAGTAATCAATTTTGTATTGTTTATTTGTTTCCCAAACAGCTACACTTAAACTTAAGTTGGGAAGCACATCTTACTAGTCAAAAATCATTAGACTATCTTGTAATGGTTACTCAATGCTTAAAGAAATTTAAACAATAAGGACCATAAAGATAATAGAGCAATTCATGCTCTTTGTTATTTGTAGTTTTCGGCTTTGCGTTTGTAGACTTTGTACTTTAAACTTCATCTCTTAATTAATAAATTATTCATTTCTCACCGAAAAAAAAAAAAAAAAAAACAATAGAGCAATTCACAAACAAAGTGACCAATAAAATAAAGAGAAATTTTAAATACACACCCTTATTATTTTATGTTTTATTGAGATTTTATAGGTAAACTAAATGACCAAAACATACATATATTATTAAAAAAAATCGCGCTATAAGTATTCTTTTTAACGTTTTCTACCCAAAATCATCGAAAACACGTCTTCTTCCTTGACCCAATTCTTCTCCACAATTCATTTGGGTTGTTTTTTTATATTTTTTTTAATCGTATCAGCTTTAGTTTGATCTTACAGATCATATTGTCAAGTACTGCATTTTTATCAGCTTTAGTTTGATCTTGCAGATCATATTGTCAAGTAATACATCTTTATCATGACATGTTTCATCGAATAACTAGCTATCTATGTTTAATAATTACTGTATTTCTACAGTTGTATTAGCTTGTGAATTTTGAAAACTTGTATTGGTGATTTAGAGTTGGGATATAATAATAATCATTTGATTATAAATTGAACGATAATAACCAAAAATTTCTAACAAAAATTAGACGAATTAATATGTGAAAAGAGATGCCAAATAGTAAATATATATTAATTATATTAAATAACAGAATATTTCATAAATTAAGGGCATTTTAGACGGTGTGTATTAAGTATAATACTGAAATGAAAAACTTTATAAGTTGTGTATTAAGTAAGAAATGTATATTAAGATATTAAGGATGTGTATTTAAAATTTCACTAAAATAAATCAACCTCCCCTCCGGACCAGTCCCGCGTTTTTATATCTATTTCGCGGGCGAAATATTCAGTCGATTATTTTTGGGCGCAAAACCCACATTTTGCATAGCCCAAAATTTCAAGCAAAGCAGGAGCCTTTCGCATCGTTCTGGTACTTTCTCCTCTCAACTTTACTGTATTTCGATCCGTTTTGCCAAGTCTAGTTTGCACTCGGCATTTTCACAAACACCTTCTGGGCATTACCCATATTTGCATGTAAACACAACTCAATCTATCTTTATTGTATTTGGTACCCTGCAATTTTCAGTTGCATGATATAGTTGCGAATTGGGTTAAAAGATTGAAACTTTATTATGATTGAAAGTGTAGGAAGGACAAAGGCAATTTTGGGTTTTGGTATTGGAATCAAAGTATAGAGCTTTGAAGCTGCTGGGATGAGCAGGGAGGGTTCTCCAGATTGGCTGCGGGCTTTTGAGGTAGAAGAATCGTTCATTTGTCTATTTTGGGTTAAAAGTTGCATACTTTGATTGATGGAGGATATTACTGGTCAAAAATTACTAGCTAGATTAGGTGTTTTATTGGGTTGTGATTCCTGTATAGTTTAGTGAAATGTTTGTAGAGTTATTTTGGATGTTAAGTGTATAAGGGTGTGTTTACTGTGTGTTTTTCAGGTCCCAACAACTGAGTCAGTACTGTCATTGTCCTCAGATTCTAGGTCTTCACTGAATGGGGAGGATAACAGTGACAGCCGAGAACCAACTCCTCGTAAATCATCTGAATCCGATGATGATGATAACGAAGTTATAGGTAAATTTCTTGGGAAAAGGGTTGGGTCTCCATCTGATAAGAAATTGAAAGGCAAGTCGCTGAAAAAAGGGGAAACAATAGAAGAACATGTACCCCAGACAAAGAAGAAGTCAGATGGATCCAAGAAAAGAGAAGGTAAAACAAAGGCTGTTGTTGAGAAGCCTTCAAAGCCTAACGTAAGCGTTACTGGATTCCTCTTGTTCTTATAATTTGGTGAATGAGGCCTTGCATTGCCTTTAAATGATAATTTTGATCTTCATTTTAATAACATGCTATCAGTTCTAATATCTATAACCATCCTTTTTCGCATTCAAAACTGATAGTCCTCCATTTAAAAGCATTTGGAAGTATGATATTTGTTAGTATTGTGTGCTTCATTTTGTAATCTACATGCTATCATTATTGATGTTAATGACAAGAAAACTATTATGCTTGACAGGAACTGAATGATTCGGTTTTGGCGTCGTCATCAGATTCTGATCCTGAAAACAGTCCTCCCAGAGAGGATGATGGAGAGTCGTCTGACCTTAAAATGTCTCAACTGCAATCAAGAGGCAACACTGAGGATGCAGCTGTTATGGACATCAGTGAAGAATCTCCATCTAAACAGGCTTCAAAAGGAAAATCTTTGAAGAAAAGTCCAAAAGGAAAAGGCCAGTCACCCAAGAAAAGAGAAGAACAAGATGGATAGCAAAGAAAAGGAAGGTATGAAACTATGAATTGGGGATCTGGTGGTAAATCTAACTTCCAGAGACCGGATTGGATGGTTCTGTTAAAGTGTAGATATACAAGTTTTTGTACTCTGATCAAGGAATGAAATCAGTAATGAAGTTTAAGAAAACTTAAACAAATATCCTGACACAACAGATAAGACTACAGATCCCAATTATCTGAAACTTCATAATTGTTTTACAGTATGTGATTTGATAACGGTGCAGGAATTAGTGGCGATGTGGAAGTTGCAGAGAAAGAAGCTTCTGACAAGCAAATTGAACCACATGTAAGAATACTCTGTAGTACTTTTAGAAATTGCATACATAATCTTTTGCAAATGAGTTGATTAAGTTATATGTAATTTACAGGTATCCTCCTCAACACTGCCATTGGTGCTCTCTGAGAAAGTCCATCGTACAAAGGTGGAGCAATGAATAACTTGGTTACAGGGTGTTGTTACAATGTTCCTTAACTTGAAACTTCTTTAAATTATCTCTGAATGAGTAACAGCCACTGTGATATGTTGCGGGTCTTTAATTGGAAAATTATTGTTTCTTTTAAAAGTTGTTAGAGAAACAATTGAGCAATGAGATGTTAAGAATATTAGCTGAAATAATCTGACTTCTGCTGTTTGCTTGCCTCATCGTCTTAGTACTTTACAAAAATCTGAAAGGATATCAATACATATCTCATTACTGAGAGAATGAAAAAGGGGAGCCTGTGATTCACTAAATGCTTTTTGTTTGTGCAGGCACTTGTTGAGTGTGAAAAGGACTCCATAGATTTGAGTGGTGATATGGGTGCTGTAGGGCGGGTAATAGTTTCAGAATCTAGATCTGGGCACAGTGAGATGTGCCTAGATTTGAAAGGTATGCTTCGTTCTGATTCACCTGCTTCGTGCATTAATGATGATTTGATGATCCATTATGCCTCTACTTTACTATTTGATCATCTCTTATGATAGAGGTAATGTTGCCTTAAGGTTTTGCAAGTTTATGTGCAATGTATAAGGAAGGAGAAACCAAGAATCAATGATGGAACTGTTAAATTATGAGAAAAGAATATAGAGTTCTTTTATTTCACTCGACATGGTTTGGCTCTCTGATATTGGTGCCATCTTTGTTGCCTCTTTTTATGAGCTTACAGAACTGGTTGTTTTTTTAGTTGTGTCTATAACTTATTGGTCTGCATATTTCTGTTTAAGCTGCTTCATCTGACTGGTTTAATTATTTTTTTTTTTTTTACCATTACAGGAACTGTTTACAAAACAACGATAGTTCCTTCCAGGACATTTTGTGTTGTAAGTCATTTTCTCCATTTAGAAGTTTTAACATTGGTATCAGTCCTTAATTATTTATTCGTGCTTTGTGGAGATTAAAGTTCTCGCTCATCATTTACTCCATGAAATCATTTTTAACACTTCAGGCTAAACATTATATCTCTGTGACATGACGTTACCTCTTCCTTTTCAGGTCAGCTTTGGTCCATCCGAGGCAAAGGTTGGTTAACCATTTTGTTACTTGTATGTTAGTAGTCATGATTGGAACTTTTTTTAGGATGTTAATTCAACTCTGAATTTTTTATTACTTGAACAGATAGAAGCTATCATGAATGACTTCATTCAGCTGAAACCAGAAACATATGAAGCTGAAACAATGGTTGAAGGTTGGGACATGTATATTCTACTGTTGAATGTCTTATCTTTACTAATAATTTCTGAAGCTGTTAATATTTCCTTAACACTATTATTTGGAATGAGCAGGAACACTAGAGGGTTTCTTATTTGATTCGGAAGATGAGGCCGACAAAGTTCCTAAAACAATGCCTCATCAAACTGATAAGGATGAGGATACTGAAGAACAAACCAATGGGAAAACCAAAGGGAAAGCTGACAAAGCATCCGTATGTTTCTCAACCTTGAGTTTTATTTATTTATTATCAATTTTGTCTCTTATCTATGATGAATTCATGAAGGCTGCTTATTTTGTTTATATCATGTGTCCTTTCACTGTATACAGAAGGTTGTAAAGAAGAGAGATAAGCCTTCCGGAGGGAAGCCACAGCCACCAAAGAAAGCAAGAAAGAAAACTCAAGTTTCCAAGAAGCCCAAGAACAAAAAATGATACAGTTTTGTTTATTACATCTTGTGCGGGAGTAGGAGTTAGTTGTTGGAGTATTTAGTGAAAGATAAACATATAGAGGACATCGTTCCTGGTTAGATACAAGTTTGTATTGTAGGTTGGCTTTTACATTCTTCTCCATTGCTTGGATTCACTGTAGACAATGATCCTTAATCTGCCTGCCTTCAAGTATTTGTGTATTACACTAAAATTCTCTTCTAAATAAAATTTTCAGTTTATCTGTCGATGTTTCTGTACATTCCCTTGCACTTGATTTGATCACTTTATTAATTCTCCTGTTGGCACTTGTGAGGTTCTTGTTGGCAAACTGGTTGCTTTACAAAACTCAAATGAGTATGGTCAGGATAAGAAGAAAGATTAGCGGCGGAATTGGTAAAAGCATGTCTGAGGAGGAAGCGACCTGCACAACCTTCCCAGTGCCAGGCACTTGAAATCTTGGAGGTGCCAACGTGCTATCCGATTCACTCGTCCTGCATCGATCACATATTCTTTGTCATTTCAGAAACAACAGAGGGTTTTTCAACTGAGATGGTACGTTAGTCACACGAAGGGGAGATAGAGAAAAGTGTACCCATTGCCGTTGGGGCAGAAAATAATGGCATATTCAAAAGCCTTGCATGTAAAAGTGCTTGTGCCATCATCAAAAGCATAACTGTAAGCTCTTGGACAAGCTCGCTTGAAAATGGTTGAATAGGAGGAGGGCTGGCATGTCGTCGGATTAGCAAACTGTCCACTGCAGCAATACTGATCCGAACCGAACGCGTCGCAGGCACTCTTGCATCCAATCACATTCCCTTCACTTTCACCTCCCACCACCTGAAGCTCTTTTGGACAACCTGTTTCATTACAAAGGCTACATCATTCATTTGGTGACCAAGTAATTAAACTAGCTAGCTAGTTTGTAACTTTGTATGCACAACAATGTAGGGGGCACATCAATGTTATGTACCTGTGTTAATATCCGAGACACATCCGGTGGCGTTACAAGTACCATAAACGCCGCGAGGGGTGGCAACAAGAGGCAGATTGTATCCATCAACAATGCTAACATCGTAGAAATCTTTGTCATTGCCCTTGCCAAGTGTTATTTCAAAGAGTGAAGCAGGTGGGGTGGCACCATTGCCATCACATTCTAGCCTTCCTCCACAGTCACCTGTTTGACATGTTCCAACTCCCAACTCATTGAAAGTGCACCCTGTTCTAGCCCATATACGTCCGGACCATCCCGGAACAGAATCTATTCTTGCACTCTGTCCTGAGTACAGCTGAAACCCGGTCGTCGGAAGTGGAGGCGTGCCGGAACCGGATAACGTGCCAGGCCATATGGTATAAGGGCAGTTGTTTGTTATGGAGAATATGGATGAGTAAGCTGAAGAGAAGGAAATGGAAAAGAGGAGGAAAAAGAAACATGGGGAAGTTTGAGATGCCATTCTAAGTTAAATTTGAAGAAAAGGAGTTGATCATAACAGGAAATGACATATATATAAGTGTGCATATTTGTATCTTGAAGAATCTACGAGGGAAGGAGTTGTGTGCGTACAAATCCAAAGGGGTTACGTTGGTGTGCAGAAAGTCTCAGCCGCAAGATCACCTTTTTGGGTTTAGTATTTTGTTTGTCGTGGAAGGCCTATTTTTGGAAGCAATTCCTTTCTTTCACAAATGCATGACAACATGGAAATTTAATAGTCTGTTTCCTTCTGTTAATAGAATCACGATTGGGTCACCCACATTTCTAACCACAGAATCACAGTTGCAAGGGAAATGAATGTTGCTAATTAGTGGTTTAGGTAAGAAGAAAGGTAATTCAAGGACATCATTTGGTTTTTGACTTGAATGAGTATGGAGTTGATCACCAACCCCCAGATGGGACTGATTTAGGAGGTGCAATACACTATGTCCATATCAGTGCGCATACATTCTGCTACAAGTTATAAAACCTGATCAGCGAGTAATAACGATACCCATTGAATATATGAAAAATGAACAGCATACCAGTGCTGAAAGAAAGAATCCTGTGAATTACATTGTATACAAATGGATCGAGGCCAGAGTAAAAAAATGTACAAGACACAACAAGGTTTTCCACCGGTTTAAGAGAATTCAATATCCCTGAGAATAAGCTTTTGGGATTGTCGCTTCATTCTGTCTAGCTTCAACTTTTGATGCATTTTCTGTGCAACTGAAGACTTGCACAAGCCAAGTTGAAGTCATAGTCCTGGGGCAGCCATGGAGAGTTACCATGTTGTATCATATTGCTTTATGTAACCAGCCATTGATTCAACAGCTTGCCTAACCCAATTCGTGAATCAACTTCATTCAATGTATGCTTAGAACAGGCAGGTAGGCTCATCAGCATCACTCACAAAAGCTTTGTTCTCCAACTGATGATACAATTACCTGCATGAGAGAAGGAACATAAATTCATCAGAAGCCAGATCATAGACTTTCCGCATATAATACATTGTTCATTATAAACAAACATAGTTTATCACTCCTTCATAGCACATGATTCAAGCCCTGCACAGGTGACAGTGAATTCAGATCGTATAAATCAAAATAAACAACTAAAAGAACAATATAAGGAATGAAATTAACAAATAAAGGAAAGAAAACCTGATCATTTATCTGTAACCTGTAATAAACTAAGCAGAGAAGAAAAACAAGGCATTACATTGCACCAGATAATAATCCAAAATTTATGATAGTACTCAAGCAAATGAAGAAAATTAACTTTAGTTACATATAATGAATTGCCTTTTGTAACATAACCGTCACAAAAGATCCAAATTGAATAATAAGATACTGGGAGTAGGGCAGGCAGAATTAATGGGATTACAATAACAAGTCAAAGTCCAATCACGAAGCAAGATATACAAACAACCACCGAATATAAACTCAGAACCCAGACCAGCAACATAAGCAAGATAAAACATTATATACGAGAAAGCAGTTAAACCCACCCCCCCCATCACCCATTCACATTCCCTCTTGCAATGTCAAGCTAGTGGAAGAGTTAAATTGCAGTAAACAAAACTACAAATATAGATAGTTCCTACAGGCGGGTAGGACACATTAGGTCCACCACTTAATTACTCATCAAGTTCATCATCAATATTTGTTCCATAAAAAGTAAATAAGAAAATATTTCAAAGGAACAAGATTAAGGTAAGCATAAGAGTCATTTATTTATCTTATATTTCTCTAGCTCAAGTCCATGCCATCTCCAACTTTGCTGCAGATCAGACTGGCAGTAGTGAAGGATCTCTCGAAGGGAGAAGGATGGAACTGTGCATCCCGTCTGCGCTTAAAAGAACAATTGTCGGCAACAGGGGCCTCTGACTCAAGCTTCCTCCGGACCCCTCTCACTGCCTGTTCCTCCACTGGTGTAAGGGGGAAAACCTTCCCACTAGCCCGGCAAAGGGAGCTGTGGTTATCATACAGAATCCTCTGGTTGCAATTCTTATCACAAATGTGAGTGAGTCCAGTCACCTTGCAGCGATACATATTCCCACAGACATGCTCATTCTGACACTTCCAGTCACACTTATGAACAGACATTGACCCATCCCCGCCCAAAATCGTCGACAGAAAAATAACATTAGCAGGTCCCGCTACCACAGATTTCCCATTGACCTCCATTGCAACTGCGAATTGATCAGCTCAAAAAGTCAATTTCCACAGTTGGAGGTCTTTGCCTCTTAGACTCTACAGATCCCACACTATTCTCTGCACTACATATCGAAACTTTCTACACAATATCTACATTCTAGCATATTTATCACCACAAATCCCCAAACATTTTTCTTCTTATATTTCTCCGATTCTTTAATTAAAACGCACAACAATACTAATTTCTAAAACGAAAAGCTCCTCTATAAACATATAGCTGAACAAAAATTCAGTTTCGTTGCGAAACCAAACAGTTCCGGCATATCAACGCCGGAAAAAGAGCATAGTAGCTGTAGTAATTACGCCTAACTCCTATCATTACATCAACAAAATCACCATTTAAAGCAACAACAACGAGCTTTCCTTATCAGATCTGATACATGCATGTACGTATAACAACAATACTACACTTTTTCTGCGTAAAAAATCATAAATAAACACAAAGCTACATCCGAAACAATCGCTAACCAAAATTCAAAGCGAAAAATCGAAAAAAAATAATTATAATAATTAGAGAAAAATGAAGACCGAGAGCGACGACTTACTTTGTGCTTCGACGCAACCGAGCCACAGAACCGAGCTCACCACCACCACTAGCTCCGCCTTCTCTCTCTTCTTCTCTCTCTCTCTCTCTCTCGCTCTCAAAAAACTCAAAACTCTCCGAAATCCAAAATGCCTAACAAACTAACGAAGAAAACGTGAGGGGTGGGGGTAGGTATTTATAGATAAAGGAGTGAGAGAAAGTGGGGTGTAAAACAAGAGGGGTAGTTGACGTTGGAGTTCATACACTACAGTACTGGATACCAACAAATCCAGAGCCCAACTAACCCAAACCCAAAAGCTCACTACACGCCAAATGAAATACGAGTGAAATTGCGGGTAAATTGCGCTGAGATCCCTCCTCGTTATAGAATGACCCGATTTTCATGCGGGAAGTCTTGACTTTTTAAATTCACCTACAAAAGTGGATAATCCAAGTATTATACTCTCACCCTTTTTTTATTTATCTCATTTTTCTCGGGGTGCTTTTCTGGTGCGTCTGTTGTGCCACGTGTACGGTACGGCCGGCCAATAAGAGTATTTATGTGAAATGCGTTAGTGCATTTTGGACGAAAATTGAGTTTTAATTTTTTATTGATAAAAATTCTTGTACGCATTCAAATCATCATATTTTTATTATTTTCTCTAATCGTGATCATCTATCTATTTTTAGTCCTAGCAAACTGTGTGGAGTGAGAGGGACACGGTCTGGTCACGTGCTCCCTTGGCCCCACACATAGCGGGTCTCTCTCTCTTTTCTTAACGATTCAAACGCAAGGCAACTGTGTGGAGTGAGAGTGACACGGACTGGTCACGTGCTCCCTTGGCCCCACACTTGACGGGTCTCTCTCTCTTTTCTTAAGGATTCAAACGCTCTCCCTCTTCTTCCGTTTTGACTTTTCTACGCGGACCACTTCTTGCCACGTCTAGCTCTCACCGTTATTCACGTTGGGCCTTCAGTTCCCGGGCCCACATTTGGATTTGGGTAATTTGGACCGACTTTGTGCTCGACCCGACTAGTTTGCCTCTTTTGCTGAATTAGGGTTTTGAATCCTCTGTTAGCTCATCCCTGCTCTCACTCTCAAGCTCAGTTTCAACTGTAAGGTTTGGATTTCTCTCTTTTCTGCTTCAATTTTTGTTCTTTTAGCTTAAAGTTATTTTCTTTGTAGATTCTTCTCGCAATGAAGGTGTTCTTTAGTTGATTGATCAATCTACTTTGGCTTAATTGAGAAACTTTATACTCCAATTGATGAATATTTGCTTCATATGTATCAATGTTAATTACTAATCAATGTTTGTGTTAGGTGTATGCTAAAATCAATGTTAACTAGACTTGCATATTTGTTTCTTGAAATGTTTTCCATGCTTGTGATTTTTGTGTTTTCTGGATTCTGGACAGGTTAGTACTGTCTATGTTCTTGATTGATAGATTATAGCTCAGTGGCAATTTGTAGTTCTGTGTTGTCAAAAGCACAGTGGATTCTTATAATTCGTGTTTGATCTGTGCTGCATACTGAATTGCTGCGATGCATGTCTCGGCTTTATAACTACTTGTTGTTTGCAATTGGGATTTACAAACCCAGTTTAGAGTAGCTTCATATGATATTTTTGCTCCTGAATGTTCCTACTTTATGTTTGATAAACCAAATTATGTGTTGTGAACACAGGTAAAGGATCATGGTGGGATTCAAGAATAGGTATATGACATTGGAGGTTATCTTGGATCCGAATAAAGAACTTACAAAGAAAGATCCTGTTATCATTACCACATATAATGTAACAAAAGCAGTCAAAGATAGCATTCTAGTGAACTTTGGGGAGTGTGGTCTGGCTTCTTCACTTGGATCGTTCCAAGGTAAGTAATATTTTCTGATGATACTTTCTTATTCGTTGTATAGGAACTTTCAAGGTTAAAATGACTCACAGGTTTTGTTCCATAATGTATTTTGCAGTCAAGTATGTCAATGAGATTACAAGGGTTTGTATCATAAGAGCCTCAAGGGAGGACCATCAAAAGGTATGGTCAGCGATTACCATGGTCAGGAGTATTGCAGATTGCCGGGTGATTTTTAATTTGTTGGACTTAAGCGGTGAGTTTGAATAGAGTAACTCTTATGATATGCTGATGATGCCTTGTAGTTTCCTCCTAATGGCTATGGGATGTTTTAGAAGAAGAAAATAAGATTTAGCTAAGCCAGTGTACTTGGCTATTAGTCACTTTCGTATATTTCAAGAATATAATGTGAAAAGTTATGCACACGTAAATGCAAGAAGTTTTCACATCAAATAGGAAAATGTCATCAGTGCACAGTATTTTTTACTATGATTTGTTATGGCTCTTTGTTTTTAATCCTTCTAATATAGTGCGTAGTTCTTGTAAAAATTGTTATGCTTTAGTGCCAGCTCATTGAGAAATACAGTGAGTCCTTAATACCATAACAAAGAGAGAAGAAGCTAATTCAATGTTACTGTTTTCCTTCCCTAACTTTTCATCTGCTAAAGAAAACTTCTTATGATTAATTTGCCCCCTTCTTTTCCTTTTATCAGGAAGTATCAGAGCTTGTAAAACAGCTGCCTTGAAGTGTGATGAATTAAAATTTGAGCAGTACAAGCTTGTTGTTGGATCTAATATTTCAGCTCAAGATACTCAAAAGATGCAGTTCTATCTTGACAAAATCAAAGGCTTGGAGCACTGAAAGTTTTACAGGATATGTGATGACATACTGAATTTAGATGGCAAGTGTACTCTAGCCTTTGCCTTTCTGTTCCGTGGGCTAATTTTGCAGCTGGTATAAGTAAACTGGTTGTTTGACAAAGCTTAATCCATTCACTTGTTATCGTAGGATAACAATGTACTTCTAGTGTGATAGATCACGGCCAGAGGTCACTAATGGCTGTTGGTATTGTGAGTTTATTAAAAATGTCTATTTATTCATAAAGGGTTTCTAATTTGGGCCTGCAAAGGGAGTGGAGGTACTTGGAAATGATGTCCTGATCAGTAGGGTGTAAACTAGATGCAACCTTGTTTTTCTGGTTTAACTCATTTTATCTGGAAAAGGAATTCATTTGTTTTAAACATCTTGCAGGAAATCAGTTAAGTCTCACTCGCTGCTGGTTGTGGCACCATTGGTGGTTTGATGTCTTGTATTTAGCCAAATTCCCCTGGAAGGTTGGAAAAGCTTTAAAGAAAGGAACCTTACAGGAATCTGCATCCAAATAGTTATGTAATCTCTTTGAAGACAATGAGGAAGTGGAGTGGGTAAAGAAGGTATTAGATCTTAGTCATCTCGGTAACTAGTAATTTCAGAATATTTTCTTTCTAGTTTCTGTTCTTCACCAAGTGGGGGGCAGAACGTGTATTTCATATAAGCTCAGTGATTGACTAGCCAAGTCCCGAAAATCACTTTGTCTAGCAACTATATACAGAGTCACAGTATCTGATTGAAACCATCTTTCTTGTGAATCAAGCTAAAGCTGCTATTTGTTAATAACATCTTTGTCCAACCCTTTGAAGAACTGTGACAGATTGCTGTCAACAGTAAGGATGTTCTTTTGAATCTGTACGAAGTTGTACGCACTTGTAAAACTGATCGATATATACCTCCAGAATCTATTCTTCCCAGCAAACCATCCATGTGGATTTTCCATTTGTTGGGCATAAACTACCTGCAATAGTTATGGATGACATTGACAGAAGTTCGATATCACTTCATGAAGTGCCTGCGCCTACCCGAATATCTAAATGTGCTCTTTGGTGGGTTAGAGTTCTGTAACTTTCTTCATCTTCACGTCATTATTCAAATGCTCAAGTGGGTTGGTGCCTAGCACAGAGTCTTGAAAGTCCCACTGAGCCAATCTTTCTGCAGCTAATCTCTCTTTCCAAAAAATAAGCACAGTTTCATGGAACACACCAATTCAACAAATCTAACAGAGGCTGTTTCCCATTATGTCATTCTTCATGTCCAAGCAGGTGTGCGCAGAAAGCAGAAAGTTTATGATTTTGCTGCAATTTGATTAACAAAAAGCAAACAACGGGGCTGTTTGGTGAGCTCAGTGGTGGGCGTGGCTAAACTTGATGCGTCCAATTCCACGATTATTGTTTCCGTTACACAATAAACGAGTTTTCATTACAAATTATAGGGACACACTCAAAGTATAGACTTGGAAGTTACAAGTATTACATAAGCAGTCAGAATCATATGGGAAAACTTTAACCGATTATTGTTTCCATCACACAATAAACGGTTTCATTGCAAATTTTAAGGACACATTTCAAAGTATAAACTCGGAAGTTACAAGTACCACATAAGTAATGAGAATCAGATGGATTTAGGTGAATCTGATTTTCTCCTTTAATTGCTTTCGTAACACAATATGCTGTCACATTACAAATCACATGATTAAGCAAATTAACCAGAATCAGATTTGTTTAGTTGAATCCGACCTTCTCTTTTCTTTTCTTTTTTGGAGTAGACAGGTAATGTGTCAAAAATTTCCCATTCAGACCAAAATGAAAAGCTCACCAAACTCCATACGTTTCCTATAAATAGTTGCACCATCATCACTCTAACAAACTAAACATAAAACCCGTATTACACTTGGACTCCCTCCTTGTCTCTCCTCTCTCAGAAGAACAAGGCTCCTTTTGATATTGCAAATCATGGAGAAAAGAGATATTGATTACGTTTTGGTCCCAGCAGGCCTCCTAGTCATGGTGGGATACCATCTCTGGCTCCTCTACCGAATCAAAACCCAACCCAACAGCACCGTCATCGGCATCAATTGCATCAATCGCCGTTTTTGGGTCGCCGCCATGATGGAGGTAAACTCTTCTCCACTGCATCATATTAATCAATGTCTTTGTTTCGGAAGATAGGCCTATAAATGTGTGTTTTGTAATGCAGGACTCATCCAAAAATGGCGTTCTTGCGGTGCAGACGCTCCGAAACAACATAATGGCGTCTACCCTTTTAGCCTCAACGGCGATCATGCTCAGCTCTCTCATTGCTGTGTTGATGACTAGCGCAAACAAAGATCGAAGCGCGTCTGCTTTCGTTTTCGGGGACACAAGTCCGATGGGATACTCGATCAAGTACTTTGCCATTCTGGTGTGTTTCTTGGTGGCTTTCTTGTTCAATGTGCAGTCCATAAGGTATTACAGCCATGCAAGCATTCTGATCAACGTGCCCTTCAAGAAGATGTCACCGCATCTGAAGCATCACCATTTGACAACAGAGTACGTGGCGAACACTGTGAACAGAGGCAGCTATTTCTGGTCTTTGGGTCTCAGAGCTTTTTACTTCTCTTTCCCTCTCTTCTTGTGGATCTTTGGTCCCATACCGATGTTCTTTTGTTGCTTTATTTTGGTTACCATGCTGTACTTCCTTGACATCACTTACCAGTTTGGGTGGGTTGCTGGGGTTGATGATGAGGATCAAAGCATCGTCATCGAGGGATGAAGAACAAAGGTTGTAAAGCCTCTAGCTAGCTAGCTCTTTTATCATTTCGATTACAATACATAATGTTAATAGAGTAGTGCCAGAAATTAGTGTTCATAATCAATACGAGTTGAATTGAATTGCGAAGATCTTTGAATAAAAGGTACTTATTCCTTAGAGTGAAATCGTTTTGGTTCAATAAAGAAGACATTTTTCTCAAGAGTAATGCTAGGTGAACCACTTAGAGCCCATCTTAGGTGACGGCTGAGGTGGCATAACCACATCATTAAACTTTAATTTATGTTTTATTTTATATATTTTTTTATTTTTTATTATTCTCTACTTTCTTGGTTTTATGATTTTATCTTCTAATCTGTTTCCTTTCTTTCTGATTCTCAAAAAAAAAATAAAAAAAAAAATAAAAAAAAAATCTTTTTAGTCTCTAAGCAAAGACGTCCTTCATGAGTCATGACATTGTTCTCCTCTCCTCCTTGATCTGTTAAGAGTGTAGCGATTGTATTGCAAAAGGGTAGTATAGTCATCTTCTATGATTGCCTATATATTGCTGTAAACCTCTCTTGCTGATCTAATAAAACAGTCACAATGTAGTCCTCAGTCCTCTTATGCGTTTTCCTTTACGTTTCTCTGCTTTTCAATTCAATAAACTTTGATTCCTATCAGATCTCATCCATACCCTCAACATTCTCATTCCCCCATTTAATTGTTAAAACACCCTCTCAATCAGATTTCGTTTCCTCGCAAGCATCGTTGACAATTAATATCCAGCGTTACTTCATCTTTTTTCTTATGTATGAAATCACGAAACTCATATTTGAATTAGGATTTAGGCATAGATCGATGGCATGGATTTGAGTTACTGTTTGAACATGTTGCTTGATCAAGTCACTCTTGGAACCCCCCGTATCCACCAAAGATCGAGGCTCTTCCAAGCTCATAACCTTTGAATTTTCCTTCCCAGATATTTCTTTGGCACATGGAAATTAGAATTTTCTTGCGCAGCCCTACGCCCCCAATAGACAATTAGACCATAGAGAACTTGGTTCAATCTTTCTTATTATAAGCAGCTATGTATATATATGAGTGCAATCGTATATAACAGATCCAATGGTTTTATAATATGTATTTGCTTTAGAAAACAAGACGGAGGAGAAGAAGAAGAATAGAGAAGATGAAGAAAACGTCTGCTGAAAAAAAAAAACCCTAAACAAAATAGGATTTAACAAACAAAAAAAAAGATTAAAAGGTATTCAAGAAAGTTAAAAGAAAAAAAAACATAATTAAGGAAAATACAAACATAAAAACTTGAAATTATAACTTGATGATGTGGCTATGCCACTTCAGCCGCCATCTAAAATGGGCTCTAGGTGGTTCACCAAAAAGATGGTTCACCAAAAAGATGGTTCATCTAGCATTATTCATCTAATAATCTTAAAAGTTCTCATTAATTAGTACATTCACCTGATGACGATTTTTTTAGATCTTCAGAAGAAGATGCCCACCTTTTTGTGATTGAATTCTCACCATTATCGGTTGTTTTTGTAGCCAGTGCATGCTGTCTTTTTCGCTCCAAAGTAGGCTGCAGAGATCGAATTGCAGATTCACGTTGCTTTCGTGCTTTTTTGTGAAGAATAGATCGTGCAGTTGCAGCAGCCTCAGATATTTCTCGCATTTGCCTAAATCTTTGATCATTAGCATATTCCATAATCTTCCTTTTGGCAACCAACAATTTTTCATGCAACTCTCTTGAGATCCTACAAGTACAAATGTGACAGATATAAACACAATAATTTTATTAAATACCTTCAGTAAGAGAGCAGATTTAACATTGTAATATTGCATCATTAATTAATTCCCTTGAATGCCATAAAATCTCTTTCCAAAAAATAAGCACAGTTTCATGGCACAGACATTTCGTACGAAACTTCTTCATACTCTTCATGCTCATACAGTGCCATTCTTACCTTATAATAATGACGATGATATCACCAATTCAACAAAACTAACAGAGGCTGTTTCCGATTATGTCATTCTTCATGTCCAAGGTGTGCGCAGAAAGCAGAAAGTTTATGATTTTGCTGCAATTTGATTAACCAAAAGCAAGCAATGGGGGCTGTTTGGTGAGCTCAGTGGTGGGCGTGGCTAAATTTGATGCGTCCAATTCCACGTTTGAATCGCATCTTAAGCCCCATGAAGCAAATTTTTGCGAAAAACTATAACCTATTATAATTTCCATTACACATTAGACAGTTTCATAGTTACAAGTATAACATAAGCAGTCAGAATCAGATGGAAAAACTTTAACCGAATATTGTTTCCATCACACAATAATCGGTTCCTTTGCAAATTTTAAGGACACACTCAAAGTATAGACTCGAAAGTTACAAGTACTACATAAGCGGAGCCGTTCCAAAGAGGACGTCCGTCCATTCTTCACCAAACGGCTCTGACGACAGCGCGTTTCCATCCGAGCGGACTCTAGCGGCATCCCTGATCACTTTCGATCTCTTCCCGGCGAGATCGATTTGAAGGTCTGGGCAGCAACCTCCACCCAAAACTTCATATAAGATCAATCTCGCCGGAAAACTGGAATTCGGCGGACTCGCCGGTGAGAGAAAATGATCAAGGACGCCTCTGGTGTCCGCTCGGGTGGAGGCGCGCCGTCGTCGATGTCGGACGGTGCAGAACAGAGGGACGTCCCCACTTTAATGGCATGCGGACGTCCGTCTCTGATCGGACTCACTACATAAGTAATCACTAATCAGAATCAGATAGATTTAGGTGAATCTCATTTTCTCCTTTTATTGCTTTCGTAACACAATAAGCTGTCACATTACAAATCACATAATTAAGCAAATTAACCAGAATCAGATTTTTTTTAGTTGAATCTGATCTGTAGCCAGTAGCGTGTCTCCATAGGAGCATCTAAAAATTTCTCGTCAAGATATTCCGCATTCAGACCAAAACAAAAAGCTCACCAAACTCCATACGTTTCCTATAAATAGTTACACCATCATCACTCTAACAAACTAAACATAAAACCCGTATTACACTTGGACTCCCTCTTTGTCTCTCATCTCTCGCCTCCTTCGAAGAAGAACAAGAAATCTAAAAGGTGCAGATCATGGAGAAAAGAGATATTGATTACGTTTTGGTCCCAGCAGGCCTCCTAGTCATGGTGGGATACCATCTCTGGCTCCTCTACCGAATCAAAACACAACCCAACAGCACCGTCATCGGCATCAACTGCATCAATCGCCGTTTCTGGGTCGCCGCCATGATGGAGGTAACCCTACTCGACTGGGTCATATTAGCCAATGTCTTTATTTTCGGAAAATGGCCTGGCATAACCGTGTTTTGTAATGCAGGACTCATCCAAAAATGTGTTTTGTAATGCAGGACTCATCCAAAAATGGGGTTCTTGCGGTGCAGACGCTCCGAAACAACATAATGGCGTCTACCCTTTTAGCCTCAACGGCGATTATGCTCAGCTCTCTCATTGCTGTGTTGATGAGTAGCGGAAACAAAGATCGAACCGCGTCTGCTTTCGTTTTCGGGGACACAAGTCCGATGGGATACTCGATCAAGTACTTTGCCATTCTGGTGTGTTTCTTGGTGGCTTTCTTGTTCAATGTGCAGTCCATAAGGTATTACAGCCATGCAAGCATGCTGATCAACGTGCCCTTCAAGAAGATGTCACCGCATCTGAAGCATCACCATTTGACAACAGAGTACGTGGCGGACACTGTGAACAGAGGCAGCTATTTCTGGTCTTTGGGTCTCAGAGCTTTTTACTTCTCTTTCCCTCTCTTCTTGTGGATCTTTGGTCCCATACCGATGTTCTTGTGTTGCTTTATTTTGGTTACCATGCTGTACTTCCTTGACGTCACTTTCCAGTTTGGGTGGGTTGCTGGGGTTGATGATGAGGATCAAAGCATCGTCATCGAGGGATGAAGAACAAAGGTTGTAAAGCTCTAGCTAGCTAGCTCTTTTAACATTTCGATTACAATACATAATGTTAATAGAGTAGTGCCAGAAATTAGTGTTCATATTCAATACGAGTTGAATTGAATTGCTAAGATCTTTGAATAAAAGGTACTTATTCCTTAGAGTGAAATCGTTTTGGTTTAACAAAGAAGGCATTTTTCTCAAACACAGTCTAAAGCAGCAAAGGGAGAGTTTGAAACATATCAGTACCATGCTTGACACATCGTAGTCACCTCAGAAAGCACCAAGCACTTGAAGTTCTTCGACAGTTCATAAGAGCTGAGAGCAAGAGGGATTAACCGAAATAGGCAAAAAGAGTTGAAAGCAAGAGGGATTCACAAGAGCTACGGTCAATAGAGTTGGGAGAGTGAAAACTCCCGAGGGAAATGAATCGAGTTCCGAGATAGAAAGATCCCAACAGAAACGAATGAACAAGAAGGTTACAGGTGAAGAGAAATGAACGGATAAGAAGGGTTGCAGGTAAACAGAAATGAATGAATGAGAAGGGTTAACAAGAACTGAAGTCAACAAGAGGAATAGTAACGGCATCCACACGATGCATGGAACAAGGCGGCAGAAATGCAGCTCTTTCGGTTTCGTGTCCCGTTCATTCATGAGCTGATTTTGATCATGACATTAACTTTTGCCCATTTTCCAAAGAAATTTATGAGTTTCACGTGGGTTTTAACCACACTATCTTCTTGCTGGGATTTAGTACAAGCATTCACCAAAAAAAAACCCTACTTTTCTGTGACTTTCTCTCTTTCTATCTGTCTGCCTTGGGCCTAAAGTTATGATAATTCTTGGAGTTAACAAGAATCAATGAGCTATGTACATATTTTCCTGACGCCTTGAGTTTTAGCCTTCTGTCTGCCGCAGTTCGTAGTTAGATTCGCTTCCCCGACTGCACCACAGATGATGGTGTTCAACATAAGGATAAACTTCACAAGAATTTCCTTGTAAGGAAAGTAGGAGCTGTCCGTAGCGAAAAATGCTCACACACTAATGTGTGCTTACGAATGCAGTGATCCTTTTCATTTACATCAACGATGACATTTACATGTACCAACTATTCCTGCAGGTCACCTCTTGATGTCGCCTAATTTCAGTTTCATCTTCATGTTACCAGCTTGAACCAATATTTCCTCCTTAGAGGGATCCACTCTCAAAACTGTGGCCTTCATACCAAGGGAAGAAACAAACACCATATTGCCAACCTTGGGAAGCTCAAACTTATCTGAAACATACCCGGTGAGTCTACCATCAGATTCTTAACTTGGTAGAAACTCAGTTAGATTCTCAAAGATATGACAGTCGATCTAATTAATCTTAAAAGTTCTCATTAATTAGTACATTTACCTGATGGCGACGTTTTCAAATCTTCAGAAGAGGATGCCCACCTTTTTGTGATTGAATTCTCACCATTATCGGTTGTTTTTGTTGCCAGTGCATGCTGTCTTTTTCGCTCCAAAGTAGGCTGCAGAGATCGAATTGCAGATTCACGATGCTGTCGTGTTTTTTTGTGAAGAATAGATCGCGTCGTTGCAGCAGCCTCAGATATTTCTCGCATTTGCCTAAATCGTTGATCATTAGCATGTTCCATAATCTTCCTTTTGGCAACCAACATTTTTTCATGCAACTCTCTTGAGATCCTGTAAGTACAAATGTGACAGATATAAACACAATAATTGTAAGCTACAGCTCATCTTTGGAAAATGAATACCTACAGTAAGAGAGCAGATTTAACATTGTAATATATATTGCATCATTAATTAATCCACTTGGATGCCATAAAATGAAGTCTGTTTTCCCTTTTCTTCAGAATTTTGTTCTGCTATTAATAGATTTTTTTTCCCTTCCCAAAGACTATAAGATTGCTGTTTACTCAAGAACTATCACTACAGGGAAGGAGATTCTCACATCAGATGATTCTCTGCTTCATTTAAAAGCTCTTGATACTCCTGCTTTAATCGTTCCATATCAGCTATAATCTGCATGAAATATGGAAACTGTTAAAAATATTGCACCTGTAAATGCAAGAAAAACTAATTAAAGTGAGAAAAACATCAGCACACCATCCTCTTAGTGGACAGGATGTATGAACATTATTCTAGTTTCTTGCACTGCTAACATACAAGGCCACTCCTTTTCATTTATTATTGTTTCTTTCGTAATTATTCAAAACAAGATAAAAGAGGTAAATATGTATAAGTTACCTCATCTATCCCTGCACTAGCTGCACCGTATAGCTCTCTGGCATTATCGACTACTCTACCAGGTAGCCCTAACCTTTCAGCAATATTGATTGCATTAGAACGCCCTGCAGAATACATTGCATTCTTGAATCATTACTAAGCAACATAATAATATGCTGCAAGGGTAGTATACTAGTATAGGATAAGTGACTTGAAGAGATTTTGCCACAAGTATTTGAAACACTTGTAGAAAAGAGAACCCAGTATAACCTAATGCATATGCAGTATTCAGAATAAAGACCTGGTACTCCCCAGAGAATTCTGTAAGTTGGCTTTAAGTTCACTTCATCAAACTCCATACATGCATTTTCAAAGGCGTCGTTGCTGCCAAAGAAAAACTATCATCGAACAATCCCAGACTCACAGAACGGGAAGATATTATTTAGATTTTCAGGAAAGCCTGACAACAACCATTCTCTAACTTAACTAGACACATTAAAAAACTGAACTAAGCTTTCATTACTTGTTCAATTGTTACGCCTTCAATTTGTATGCCAGTTACCTGTATTTTAGGGTTTTCAGTTCACCATGATGTGTTGTGGCAATTGTCAACAAAGCACCAGTTTCAGCAAAAGATTCCAATAGTGACATCCCCAGTGCTGCTCCTTCAAGGGGATTCGTTCCTGCACCAACCTAATAACAAAAGGAGTTGTGTAATTGCTGCAAATATAAGTTCAGTTTTGTTTCTCTTTTATCTTCCTAGTTAAATAATCGTATTTCAAGAAAGTCAGTTCTAGCAGCACCTCATCTAGTAGCACGAGTGAACAACTTGTTGACTCTGATTGTATGTCCTACAAGATGTAAGAGAAGTACGCTGCTTGAAAAGTTTACATATCAGATTAATATATAGGTTTTCACCCATCAGAAAAGAAAGCATACAAAACTTGTCTAGTCCTGAAGACTTTAATCATTGTTTGAAATACTCTTCTTACGCTTATATGTTTTAGGTGGCCCGAGAAGGTGGACAGAGATTGAGACAGGGATTGTTCATCACCAATGTCAGCAAACACTGAATCAAACCAAGGGATTTGTACTGACTCAGAACATAAAACATGAAGACCTGCAATATAAAAGAGAAATATGGTCATAAGCTAGGAAACTTGAAGATGGTGTTGGAAGTTGCATTTGTAACTACAATGTCTAGTCAGAATATTCTTTATTCAACTGAATTATCTATTTAAAAACAATTTTCATATAAATGTGAGACTGAGGCTACTAGAATCTTCCGTGGCCCAAATGAATACTTAAAAATATGTTCAACCTGATTTTGCCATCATAGCTGCCAATCCTACTGTTTTCAGGCCAATAGTTTTGCCCCCAGTATTAGGGCCGGTGATAACCAAAACTCGAGTTTTCTGTGAGATAAAAAAATCAACTGGAACCGGGTGAACCTGCCAAAGAGAAATGCCATAATTTAGAAACAGAAAATCTGATCATAATTTTATGATGCATAATGAGAAATGAGACAGCTGATAATTACAAATATTCAACCTATATAATTCAAATATGTCTTCCCCAAAATATCAAACATTCGGATAATCTTCAATTCTAAGATGATATAGCTATAGGTTCTCCCTCCTTCTCCCTAACACTCTTCTTGCAGTGTCTTTTCAATCTTTTGTCATGACATTAGCACCATACTTGTTATTCAAAAAAGGCATAATTGCTTTCAGAAAGCAACAATCACCTAAATGCAATTCCCTTGTACAAGAAGTAGATGACCACACTATCAAAGAAAAGACTAAATCTAACATTTCAATTTCAATCCAAAATTATATATCCTGAATAATAAAGAGACATGAAATCATAGATATTGCATAACTACCAGAGTAACATTCTCGGAATCCTTCCTGGCCTTCTTTAAATTTTGTCTATGCTGTTGCAATAATAAAGGATGATGAACTTTCGGGAGATATAACACCCATTCGCTCTTTAAGGGGTAGGATGCCTGTGGGTGTTTGTTCCCTGAAAAGTAGGCATCAGAAGCAGAAGAGCCATGCCCTCCTGGTAGAAATATATTGGGATATGTTCCACCAAATGCTAGGCCATAAGTTGCTCGGGCATTTACCTACAAGTTAAGAACATACTGTAAGCCACTAAGGAGTTTATCACTTAAGAGTTGAGACAAATCAGACAAGTAACAGCCACACGAGCACTCAGAAAACGACCCCATCCGGGTACACAATGACAGTTGAAATGAACCTCAAACTAAAGTTATGATTCTAAATTAAGTAAAGAATACTCCTTTTGAGGCATTTAAGTTTGATCTTACGATAGCGAGAACTAAACAAGAAGAAAACTTTAGTGACTTACCACATCAAGTTCGATTATACTTTTCAGTAGCTGTTCAATATTCTCAAGATCCATTTGCATCTGATGATAAACCACATATAAACATACATAAGGGCGGGCAGATGATAATTATATATCCAGGAAAAAAAAGTTATTACCACATAAGGCCAGAAACCTTTTCTGTTAACATAGAGAGAACCTCAGCCTCAGCCTCTAATACCAGTGCCCTTGTTTGTTGCAGCTCATCGTTCAGAGGGACAGCAGATAGAGGCTCAACAATGCTTCCTTTGCCTGAACCACTATAACATTACATCACTCTCAGGATTGAAAGGCTCAACGATTGATATTCCATTTAATGGAGGAAAGGTCTAGACCAGTAAACAACCAAGAAAGACTACTTTGGATGGTTATAGGTGATCCAGGTTATAACTATACAAACCTGGGCAACAGAAGACCCTTGAAACTTTTCATTTCATTAGCGCTGGATTTTATGCACCACCTTCCATCAATGGTGCTTACTTCCTGAACCAGTGATAGATAGCATGAATTAAACTTTTGTGAATATTCTAAAGGAAGAGATCTTTGAACTTCTGATTCTTACCATTAATGGTGCTTCACTCTTGTCATTCCGTATTAGGCTGTCCATTAACTGATATATCTGAAAAGAGAGGACCGGAGTTAAATCTAAGTTGTGAATAAGAATAATTACAAATGATAATTTCAGACTCGTAGCCTAAATGCTTCTGTATCATTTGGTGATGTGCCTACTTACAATAACATGCTTAATTCACCATTGGATTACTGTATAACATGCTTAATTCACCATTGGATTACTGTACTGAACTCTCCAAAACAAGAATTTACCTTTTTCTCAAGCGTCCGAACTTGATTGCGTAAACGTTTCAAGTTTGGACTCTAAAATAGGAAATCAAAGTTAGAAAGGACATAAAACTTCTAAAACCAAATGACTGCAAGCTAAAGAGTTCTACTGCAATACAAAAGCATTGCCAGTAACAAACCGCAGAGTCTTTAACACGGCCGTCTTCATCTATAACTTGATGTATCACTTAGCTAGTGATCGGTTTACCACAAATTCCATTATCTGCACAAACAATTGAACCACATTGAATCCACTCATATAATGTCAAACACTGATTGCGATTAGGACATAACTAAACACTCAAAGCTTACACTCACCACTTCCGAAAGAGGCATGAATCGCCTGTACCACTCCGCATCTTCCTTCATTGCACCTTTCAAATTACTCTGCAAATGCTCCGCATAATGCAGCAGCTCCATCACAGCTACTGCTTCCATTCCTTCCAGCGCTGAGCTCCTCCGAACTCGCTGTATAGCAGATTGCACCTTCATATATACACACACACAAAAATCAACGGTCAAGATCATCAAGTGTTTCAGAAAATCAACAACATCCACTCAATCTACATCATTACCAGAACAACTCTGACGCCGCCGAAGTCCAAATTGCAAGCGCCGTGCTTGAGCATCTCCACCGCCGCATTGGTTTCGTCCAAAAGCCTCAGGCTCTCTTCGTAGGTCTGATTCAAACTCCATAGCTGTGCCTACGTCACCAAATCAGTAACAAAAATCAGAGAAGACGAAGAAGAAGATTGGAGGACGATTAGTGTTGAAGTAGTGACTCACTACCTTAGTGGCTTCGCGGCCAAGCGGAGTACGAGCGAAGGCGGCGACGGAATCGCAGAGCTTATCCCATTCCAAAACCCTAAGACTGTCGTAATGGACCTGCGACTTGGATGAGTGGCGTGCTTGGATTGAGAAGCGAGTGAGGAAAGCGCGGTTCTTGAAATGAAGAGAGAGAGTGAGAGGAGGAGTGAGAGCGAGGGAGATGATGGAGCTGCCGCCGAATACGGCGGAGGAGAGCATTTCTTGGTTTCTGGTGGTGATCGGAGTCGGTTAGAAACTGTTACGAATTGCCGGGATTATTTGTTCCATGAATTTTCGGTCATGATTTGATGATGATGATAAAACAGACGAGGCAACGTGTGGTGTACATTGGGCCGGGTGGGCCGAACCCGCTAGAGTTTTAAGGTTAATTTTTTTTTTTAGGAGCACCAAAAAACGCAACCAGATGAACTTGCTAAATCATTTGCACACGCTAAATCAAAACGGAGAGAGCATTAACCGTTTGAGAGGAACATAACAATTCACCTAGATGAATAACAAATGTTAGGTTTGAAATGATTCTACATTTATTGTTGTTTCTTTACATTTAGAAATTTTTCGTGCGATGTCATCGTCGTTAAGTTTTCTTTTGGTTCCTTGTTTGTTGACATGAAATCATTTTATCTGATTGTAAGAAACTATTAGAATTTTTCTCAATTGGCCAATTCCACTAATACTCGCAAGCATTCAATCTCAAACCTTGTAATAATGTAACATGTATATACAAGAAATGTACCTAAACTATTGAGACGAGGAAAGGTTCCTCCCTACTTCAACCAAAAACAACCTTTAGATATCTTTCTTGCATAAGTTATTACAATGAAGGGCAAGAAAGGGTTACCATATCGTGTAACCCAAAAAGTAAGAACGAAAGGGAAAATTACAGAGCTGTGATTCATCATTTTTGCAGAAAGCCAGATAGACAAAAACCTGTGATATCGATCCGAACCAACAAAAGGAAACGAATGAATCTAAACCTAGAATTCAAGAAATAAGTTAGAAAAGTCCGAACAAAACCGAAAACCCGAGGACGATGAGCCACACAATGTGAACCAAAAGCAAGGCCTGCGCTGAGAGAGGGGCTGCACCCCCATTTCCAACCTCACAAAAACCCAACTTGGCCACTTTAACCCCGGCACATTGGGCTTCCTGGCAGCCACACCAATACGTCACACCGTTCACGCCGCAAACCGGGTCCGGTCGAAAGCAATTGACCGGACACGACAGGGCGTGAACGGGTGACTTAACCACAACGGGACATACATCAGCTGGTTGAGACTCTGAAGGGAGCTTGATGAAACTAGGTTCCTGCTCGGATCGGACGGTGGGGAAGCAACCGAGGACGAAGGCGGTGAAGAGTATCGGTAAAATGAGAGAGATTGGGGATTTAAGGAAGTGAATGTGCTCCATTGAAGGCGATCAAGCTTTTGCACCTTTTTCTGGAGTTGCACCACCAAATCCTTATCTCTCTCTCTCACTCGGAAGAGTTTCAAATCAAAATTACTCGAGGGAATATCATGAAACCCTTGATCTTCTTCCCTGAACCTTCCCCAAATTTGAGAGAAGTTCTCCAAATCAGGTCAGGTCAGGTGTTGTAGTTACAGGTTCTGGATAATATTTTCTTTTTTCCCCAGATTAATGATGTAAGGAGGAGAGTGAAGAATCCCTAATGTTTAGGGGGAAGAAGGATCAGACATTTGGTTGACGCGCAATGTGGATTGGTTGTCGCCGGACGCCGTTGTTTAAGCAATTTGAGCAGTGAACGATTAGCCTTAATTCTTTCCCGCCTAGCTTGTTGTCATTTATATATTAGTTAAAAATTTCATTTACAACTAGTAATTATGATATATATTTATGGATTATGATTTGGTGGATGATTGTTTCAATCAGATCATTTCTTATTTTTCTCCAATTTACCTTGATAATGTAATAATTAAGAGAAAACGCGTTGCAGCAGAATCATAAGGAATTTATTGGAAATTATATACACGAATCATATATCACCCTTTTAATGGAATATCTGCATTAATGTCACTTAATTACCAAAAATAAATTCTAATAAACAGCATACCATTAAAAATAAGCTCACAAACTCTTTATATTGTGTATAAAAATGTATTTGACAATCTGGTATTTTTTGAAAAGTACTAGATGATTGATGTATTTTTAAAGTATCGAAACACTCGAGCTAAAATTCATTTTTTGGACGAGATCACATAGTTTCCTCATAGCTTTCTAGGTTCAGATGCTAATCTGTGCCGATAGATCTTCTCAAGATGTTTCTTCCTCTCTAGCCACGTACAACGTTGACTTCAATCAGCGTCAACGAGATTACTATTTAGAGTTTCAATGCTCTTAAGCACTTTTGTTGAAGTATGGAACAAAAATTTATTTGCATTGGAGTTTTCTTTCTAAAGTTTATTACACACTAATAAGAATCAAATTCTATCAAACTTACGAATAAACATTTATGGGAAGATTTGCATAAAATTGTATGTTTGATATGAATTTAAGTGAATTAAATTAACGATACTTATTACAAAGTTTCGTAAGAGAAATGAAAATGCCTTATTGGAACAAAACACTAATTCTGGTTTGGTTGTTGGTCTAAAATCGTCTTGTGGTATAAGAAGAATAGTGACATTGGTGATTTCCCGGTAATGAGGGGCTAACTGTCATAACGAACTTGCTGTGTTTTCCAGGTAATGAAAGGTGCGGCAAACAAAAGTTGTGGTTGTCCATTTGAAAAGGAATGACAGCCTGATTGCCCTTCAATTTCTCCTAAACATTCTCTTCCATTTTCCCCTATATATCATCCCTATGCTACATCCCCACAATTCCCACAGCCTCAGCAAGCCAAGCCCCCTGCTTCTGCTCGTAACAAAGCCCCTCGTGTATTCTTCCCATACTCTGATATCAATCACCATGGGAGGCTGTGCGAGCAAACCCAAGGAGTTCAATGAACGTACCGAGGAGACCGCTCCGGTTGAGCAGCCTGCCAAGGTAGAGGAGACGGTTGCCGCTACCGCTGCTGAGACCACCACTTCCGCTGATGATAACAAGGAAAGCAGCGGATCAAAGGACAAGAGTATTGAGAATGAAACACCTTTGTTGGATCTCTTGAAGCCTGAGGAGGGAGAAAACAAGGAAACAATAGCTGCTGAGGCCGTGCCGGTGCTTGTACTTCCCGGAGAGGCTATTGTGGTAGAGAACCCGAAAGGGGAGACAGTTGAAGTCGAGGTTGCTGCCAAGGAAGGTGAGATCATATACGTTGAGGCTGTCAAGGAGACCAAGAAGGAGGAGGGGAAGGAGAAGAAGGAAGAAGAAAAACCTAAGACCGCTCCGGCCGCCACCTCCGAGGACAAGAATGAAGAGCCCCTTGTCAAAGTATGATCCACAACTTCAGATCTAGCTAATTCAATTGTATCCCATGAATGAAAATGAGATAAGTGCAGGTGGCAAATGATGATGATTTCTTGTTTGCACTTTGTATTCAAACTTTTGGGACTCAAATCAATAAGGAAAAATTTATTTAGATGTACGTGCATTCTCTATTATTATTCACTGTAGTCTGGTTTATTAAGGTTTAGGAATACAATCTGTCATTCGCTAACTAAGCAGATTATGGACTGATTAGGCTGCTCAAATTGCTAATTTAGGTTAGTTGCAAGCAATCAGCCGGTCATCAGGATAAGGCCAGTAAGACTATTACATGACAATCTGTTGCTTTCATTTTTGACAGAGATCGAAATGTCGTAACCGAGAAATATGAGCCACGAATGATCTTGTTCACGGCTTAAGCTTATATAAATATGAGCAAATGTCTCTTTCTCTGGTCAATTATTGAACGCAGCAAGCAAAGATAACAAAAAGAATTCGAAGGACTCTTGTTTTTAAGCCAGAGATATATAACAATTCTGAGGTGATAACCTTGGAATGTGTTCTTGAACTAAAGCACAGATTAGTGATCAACCAGATTTAAACAAAGCATGAAGATTCATTCATGTGCATAACAATGGAGAATTTCAATTTCAATACTTGCGAACATGATAGCATACACTTTTTAAGTGGGAGCAAATATAACAGACAGTTTGAAAGAATCTATCGGAATTACTAATTAAGCTATTCAACCTCCTTAGGTGCAACCTCCTTGGCCTTGGTGATTTCCTCTTCTTCATCCTCATTCTTCACAGCAAACAAGACCAAAACAATCAACAACGGATAGCTCACAGTTGTAAAAACCCAATTCATAATCAATTGACCAAGGAACGAGACATTGCGAGCATCAACTTGCCAAGCAACAGCTCCTCCAGCACTCTGCACTCCTTTGTAGAATCCAACATACCTGCAACACATGCACAAAAGTGGTTAACATCAAGTTCACAAGCTCTGATACTATACTATGCTTTTATATCAGTGTGCACAGAAATGAATGAGAGTCACTATGTCATACCTGCTTAGAGTTTCAGAATCATTAGCCAAGGCTCCAATGATCCAGTAAACAAGGCTCTGGTACATGGCATCCAGCAACCCGAAGCTAAAGTACAACACAAACGGTCCAGCGTAATCAGAACCGCCTTTGAAATCCAGCTTCTCTGGCTTATTTCCGCGACTGTACCCTAGCTGATTGGCAAGTCCACCAGCCCAAATAGCACTGCTAAGTACAGCCACCACTATAATGCCGAAAAACCCCCTCGTCCTCCTGCTCTTGAAGCTGAAATCCATTATGTAACCAATCCCAATCGATCCAGCCATCTGTGCACCCCAGTAGAACACATTGTTCAAACCCCTAGTCCTCACATTGAACATCAGCCCATTCACATTGTTAAACTGGTACGTGTAAAAAAAGTTGCTAGACCAAGCAGCAGGGACAATAAGCAGCATCTTCCAATTCAGAAACAGCTTCCCAATCTCAATCGCCTCAGTAGTGACATTCGAGTACTGAATGTTAGTACACTTTGTCCCGTCGTCACGCACCACCTTACTCGGCGGCAAGATAGCCAGCGTCAGAAACGTGCCGATACTCATAAACACCATGAATCCAATATAAGTTGCATCATTCACAGAAGCAGCCTCAGTTCTGTTGTAATTGAGCACAAACGGGATCAGCCCACCAATGACACCACCCATGTTGAAGATACTCCAAAAGATAGATATGTAAGTCCCCTTCCTATTCGGGGGCGGGTAGGACGTCATGATGGCGCCCTGCCCGGCCCAGAGTAGGCCGGCGCCGACGCCGAGAATGGCGCCGGCGGTGATGGCGAAAGCCTGGTGCTTGTGGTGGTTGTAGTAGAGGAAAGAGCCGGCGTAGAGGACGTAGGTGGAGCAAGCGGAGAGGAGAGTGAGACGTGGGCCGAGGATGTTGTAGATGCCGCCGCCGAGGATGCCGAAGATGGCGAAGGCGGTGTAGAGAGCGGTGGAGGCGTTGTTGGAGGCGGTGGGGTCGACCTGGCCTCCTCCACCCATGCCGGAGAGGGCGTTGAACATGCCGGGGCAGCAGAAGCAAACCAGGCCGATCAGACCCACTTGCACCAGCGGCGAGTTGTACCGGAATAAAGAATTCGGCGGGAGGTTCTGGGCCTTCTCCTTGTCGGAGTCGTCGGCAGCTTCGAAACCCATCACGGCAAACAATCCAAGATCAAAATTTTTCAAAGCAAAATGGTATTGGGTGGTGAAGAAATGGTTAGTTTGGTACGGAGCTAATCCAAGCTTGTGTGTGTTTAGGTAAAAGATTGGAGCTTTCTTAGTATGGGACCAAATAGAGTTGTAGACTTGTTGGAATTATTGTAGGCAAAAGTTGACTGTTTTAAAAGGGCGAAAAAATGGGAGAGGGACAAAATCACATAGCGGAATACAATTCCAGATTCCAGGCTTTACAAGGAAACACACAGCTGGGTGTGAGTGAAAGGAAAAAAGTTGGAGTATAAATCGATGATGGCCGTGGGGATCAATCGCGTTGAGTTATATAAAAATAACTAATAACAATGAAGAAGGAATCAGTCTGAGATTGTTATAGGTGGAATGGAATCTTGGATTATTAATGAAAATTACATTCATGTGGAGCCGGATCTTGTTCCCAAACAAAATAACAATGCCAGACCATTACAGACACATCAAATCCAAATGCCAAAGTTTCTACTGCATAAATTATGTGGTATATTAGTGACGAACGGTAAAGGAGTAGGGACGGGTGAGAATAGAAAGGCAATTGTGTCTTATTATACAAGGCAGAGTAGCAGACTCATCCTGTCCTTGACTTTAAGTAACTTGGATTACAGTTCCTTTGCAGGCCAACATAATAGAATAGAAGTTGTTATATAACAATTGCAGGCCCTGTGGAAGAGCTTGACTAAATAGTAATTAACAACGGACGGATACGGGTCACCATGATGAAGTTTTTGTTCTTGCTCTGGTCATAGTTTTCAAGGGTAATCCCATTTTTAATAATTTTCTTTTGCTGGGAAAATTATTACCTTCAAGGACCTGCAGGCCCGCCGGCAGTAACGTATGCTGAAATCTACCTATCTTAAATTAAAATTTATACATCAATTTTTTTTTTAGTAATTTAAATTTTGTCTTTTAATGATTAAAATTTTGTTTTCTTATAAATGAGTTAACCAAAAAAAAAAAGACGTGAATTTAAATTTAGGATGTGTAGATTTCACATCCCTATGTATTCCACAGAATTCGATCATAGTTAGGTTTGTCAAAATTTTCCATTTCCTAATGACCAGAGTGGAACTAAATATAGTATTTTTTTGGGCTAGTTGATATAAAATCGAATCGTATAACTTCATAACAGAAATTGATGAGGGAGATCAAGCAAAAATAAACTCCTTTTATTGGAAGTTTAGAACGGAATTAATTACAGTTTAACACAAGACAGCAATGCTACCCAAAAACTGAAAATTGAAGTTGTTTGGATATAGCCAAAAAAGATTTCCATCGAAACCTATTCCAATTTGCCATTCATAAATACCCACTTTATCATTAAGCAAAAAGATTACAAGCAGAGTCAATTAAGATCATTCCAGAAGCCATTCATAAATCTATGGAAAGATTACAAGCATCGGAGACGATTAAGATTGATTAGAAGTAAGTTTAAGCCATTAATTCCATAAAAGTAGATCAAATGAAAACATCTTCTTAAGAGTTCATCAAAGCTCAAAACCCACTACACCATCAATCATTTTCCTTAGTATCAGCAGATCGATAAAGAAAGAACTCCTCCAGAAGACATTCTTCCTCGACGCGATTAGTATCAGTAGATCGAATCAAAGAATTGACTTGAATGTTCAAAAGTAGATCAAATGAAAACATCTTCTTAAGAGTTCATCAAAGCTCAAAACCCACTACACCATCAATCATTCTTCCTTAGTATCAGCAAGATCGAATCAAAGAACTGCTCCAGAAGACATTCTTCTTAGTATCAGTAAAATCGAATCAAAGAATGTTCCAAAACACTCTGTTTGGGTGAGTCCATTGAGCGACTCACACCCATCGTATTCTGAAGCCTTACGCAAAGCAAAGCAAGGTCAACATGCACCACTGTTCAAAAAGAAGCAAGGAAAGCAAGGTCAACATGCACCACTGTTCAAAAACTTCTACCAATCTCAGCTTGGCAATCTGTGCAGTCAAGAGATTTTGGCAGAAAGCGGTTGCGTCTGCAATTGAAGATGAGGAACAGGGTCATATGAAAAGTGTTCGCGATCGAGAACCTGCATAGAGTTGAAAAGATTACTGAATTGGTGAGCAGCGAAGTAAGTTTATTAATTCCATAACAATCACAGTTCAACAATTTACTTGACTTGACAGTTCAAAAGTAGATCAAATGAAAACATGCTCAAAAACCACTACATGCACTGAAACATCTTAAAGAGTTCATCAAAGCTCAAAAACCACTACACTCAATAAAAACAACGAATTGGTTAAAACAACAATACCTCTTCATCGCCTGAACCTTCATAATCAGGTCATATGCTGCCTTTGCAAGTTGATTCATTTTTCTCTGCCACGGGTGAGCTCATTGACCGACCCACCTCGGTAGCAGCTTTCTGGAAAGATTGAATATCAAAACGATCAATGATACAGAAACATAGGATCAAAGATCAATAGAATTGCAATAAGAGCTCTCAGTAAGAGTGAAGAAATAATACCTCTATTACCGATCTCATTAAATTCTTCAATTGTAATTCCATGGGTCTAATTCCAGGGCTGAACTCCGACATCTCTACCGAAGTAGAGACGATAGGACGAAGGAATCAGCGGCGGCTCGTTTAGTTTTTAGGGTTTGAGAGAAAGAGGGAGTGAAGATTTTGATATAAAAAGGCATGTGTGGTTGAGAACGATGCATGTGTGGTTGGGCTTCAACTGCTGGGCTTCAACCTGCTTTAACTCGAGCTTTCAATTCTCATTGTGTTAGAGATGTTTGCTTTTACATAAAGGATGGTAACCCCAGAAAGAAACCTTCATAATCAACCAGTGTAGATGACCAATTATTATTAAGGTGTCGGCAACAAAATCAGATTCTCTAGTCTCTACACAGAACCCACCATTATGCATTGTGACCAAGTCTAACTATATACCTATGTACAGGAACTTCCAGCTGCAGCTGTGAAGAAGTATGGACATCAAATGGGGGATCATATATATTCCTCACAGTTCCAAACTGGGAAGAACCTTGGAAGTAAAGTTGAGTAAGTCACCATGTGGTAACCACATGTGGTTAGAGGAGGGGTGGAAAGCATTTACTCAGTTTTACTTGCTTGAAGAAGGTGAGCTCTTGGTGTTCAACTATTATGGCGAACATTCTCATTTCCGAGTACGCATCATAGGTTGGGATGATATGGAAATCCACCACCCTAGTCCTGGTATGTTTTTAGAAAATGTTCTTATGCTTCTGTTAATTTGCAAGATGTATGGACACCAGTGTGTTGAGATATTCATTGGAATTAATTTCCTCCGGATCCTCTGGTGAAGAACAAGAAAATGAAGCTAGAGTCATTGTCATTTCATCTGGATCCTCTGGTGATGAACATGAGATTGAAGCTAGAGCAAAATAAGTAACGAGTCTTTTCAGTCAGAAACTGGAAAATAGAAAAACTTTGTGGGATGAGCTTCCTTTTTGCTTTGAAAACTAATAGAGACTTGAAAAAGAAGTGGATCAATAGCAAACATGATCTTCTTGTTATTGATCAAGAATTCAAGATGGCAGAGCGTGCAAATGGTAAAATGTGTCTACATGAGAGAGAGAAGAAAGATGTTGAAATGTGAAATGGTAAATTACTTCTTAGTGAGAATACAAGTGTGGCTTTTCATTTTTGCTTGGAGGCACTGGATGCTTAAACCAGCCCAAAGGAAGACGGTTCAATGGGTTCTGCTGAAATTCTTTCATTCTCATGCAGAGTAATATTCGTCGTCGGAGTCACCGCTTCTGCTTGTTGTTGCTTTAACCATGGCACCTTCTTGTTCATCCGTAGCCTCGTAAAGAGAAATGTTGCACTTGGATTGGTTCATTCTACTGATCACCTCTTCCATGTCGTGCTCGTACAGTGCACGGGACCCACATTGCTTCACCTCCTTTGTGGTGCATATGTTGTTTCCATCAAATGAATAGATTTTAAAGACAAACTTCACCTCATTGCATGTGTCCTTTAGATCGTATATAGCTAACATAAGGTGATCTGAAAAACATGAATTTATACCGAAACCATGACTTCCTAACAAAGTACCGGTACTATAATCGAACCAGCTAACGCCAAACATAACATCCTCAAGACGGCCAGACGGATTTTGAGGCAGAAATAGAGCATATACAGCACACCCAATCAACTTGCTTTTACTTGCATCCGAAGGTAACTTCTCAATTACCGAGTCTCCCACAGTTTGATTATTTTTGAACCACTCAGGATTTCACTTCCAGGAATTACGAAACAGAAATGATGCCAAGGATCCTGCATATGAACCATCATAAGAGACATATACAAAAATAAAATGAGAGGAAGAGAGAGAGAGAGGAGAGAGAGAGAAGAGAGAGAGAGAGAGAGAGAGGAGAAGAGCCTCAAGCACCGCTTTAGCGCTGAATACAGAAAATAACTAGCATCTTGATTAGCGACCGCACTGAAGCAATTGATGCCAGTGAGCAACAAAGTAGATGGCCACAAATCTGATGGTTCTGGAAACACTTGTAACGAAGTACAATTGTCGGCTCGCACACGTAAGCAGTGATTTACCGGAAGTTCTGGCAATTGTTGAAGCCTTTTGCAATTCCTTACATCAATATCTATAAGCTTAGAAAGCAAATGAATGCTTGCAGGAAGGCTAACAAAATTGTTTCCTCTGAGTTCCAACCTCTCTAAGGAGGACAGAGAACCAAGATCATTGGGAATCTCTCCTTCAGAGAGATTACAGTCGTTCAGATTTAATTCCCTCAAACAAGAGAAATGCTTCAAGGAAGCTAATAGAGGAATCAAAGGGTGAGGACTCTTTCTTGGAAAGAAGCCAAAAGATGATACCATGAGATTCTGCAGCTTAAGAAAAAGGAGTACGGCTGCTCTCTTATAACACTTTCATTCAAATCAAGCTTCACCAGACTCTCACTCAATAACACAATTGATGAAGGCAGTTTCTCAACAGCACTCCCACCTAAAGATAGCGATAATCTTTTCATTTGCCCCACAAATTCTGGAATCCTTTTCAGCTTTGAGCAGCCAGATACATCAAATGTTTCAAGAAACTCCATATGCACTTCACTCGGTAGACTCTTGATACTTTTGCAGTCTCTAAAATTCCAAATTTTGAGTCTCTTGAGCAATGCAATGGATGGATGGATCTTAACTAAACTCGTACAACCAACAAGAACCAACTTCTCAAGATTTGGAGTACCTGTGAAATCTGGGGTCCTTGTCAAGTTTACGGAGTAACTAAGATCGATAGATTTCAACTTGCTCAAGTACTGTAGAAAACATGAAGAATGGTAGAAAAGTCAGCTTCCATGCAGGAACTTTAAAATTTAAATATGTTGCAGTAGCAGATATTCAATGGCTTACTTTTATTCCATTCCAGAGGTGATCAATGTTGCTAAAAACCAAACTAAGTTCGGTAAGTTCATCCGGCTGAAAACCTGGTGGGAGATATTTTGAAGGATACTGACTCCAATTCAGATATCTCAAGGCATTGGGAAGATATTTTGGGCCAACTGAAAGCCTCAAATTATGAATGTAGAGCAACTTTAGTTTACACATTTTAGAGAAAGGTTCAAGATTCCAATCTGCCACCTCTAAGTTATCCAAGTACAACAATATGCCTTCAATGGCTTCTGTTCCCTGTTATAACAGATAGGTAAATTCCACGATTAAGTGTTTTACTTGTTAAATAAAATGACAGTGCTTATCCAAGCTTGGTAATTCAATTTGTTCAAAATCTTACCGTATTCTTTGTGAATACATGAAAAATGTCATTCCGAAGCCACAACCGACTGCGTCTGCCAGGATCTTCATAAGACTCTTGGCGAACGATTTCACATCCCATATCTCGTATCGAATCATGTATACCTATTTCATTGTCTGATGAAATAGTTAAGAGAGATTTCTCAACAAGAACATCTATTGTAATACGAGTGCAAAATTCAGAGCTGTATGCAAGTTCAATCATAGACTCGTTGTTATACAGCCTGTGAAAACAAGCAATGTCCAGAAAAATTTTCTTCTCCATCTCATCAAGTCCATCAAAACTTATTTTCAGTATTTCAAAAACTGTTCGGTTGGAGAGTTGTTGTAGTTTTTGCAATGCAGAACTCCATGAATGTGGACTTCTTTTATACAAGAAAGACCCCAAAGTTTTAAGAGCTAAGGGAAGACCTCCAGCATACCTAACAAAACTCTTGGACTGTTCTGCATAATCTTGATCAGGCTCATCTTTCCTGAAGGCTTTCCAACTAAAGAGCTTAAGAGCTTCATTTTCGTTCAGTGTCTTCAACTCATATGGTTCTTCTATATCATGTGTGACTAGTACTTGCCGATCTCTAGTTGTAATGATGATTCTACTTCTCAAACCAAAGCTGTAGTTTTCTCCCACCAAGTTTTCCAGTTGTTCTGATTGATCCACATCGTCAAGAACTAGAAGAACCGCTTTATTACAAAAGCATCTTTTTATCGTAGTGATTACTCTATAAACATCCCATACTTGAACATTTTCTTCCTTCAACATCTGGGAAAGAATTTGCTTCTGTAGGTAAACTAGACCACGGGTTGCGGAAACCTCTCTGACATTAGCAAGGAAGATGCAAACTTCAAATTGATGAGAGATTTTCTCATAAACTAGTTTAGCAAGGGTAGTCTTACCAAGACACCCATCCCCCATATCCTATAAAGCGAACATCATTTGCTTCTTTATCTAAAAGAACATCTATTTCCTCCAGCTTAGCATCCATTCCAATAACTTCTCTGAGTAACCAAATACAGTGAGACTAGGATGCACTTTGCTCCACAGTACTTGCACAATCTCTTTGATAAGCTCTGTCTCATACCTACAATGAGAATACAACAATTCTCAAGCTGAATATATGAACATAATAAGTTTCACTTCTAAGATTGAACTGAATCGCAGTAAGAAAGTGGGCATTCTATGCTCCTATAGAGTAAAACTTCAGATGTGAACCATCAAATTAGGTCAATAGTTCAATGTGCATGGCATAGTGTCTAAGCAGTCACTAATTTGAAGCTCACAATTTGGAGATTTCATTCATCAAAGACATTCAAAACATCAAAGTCCGTTATTTGAACTTACCAGTAATCCTTTGAACTCCATCCAGCGAAATTGGCCACTTTGGTTAAAGCATCCCTCCACCCTTCCACCTTCTTATTACCTTCCCCAAACTTCTCTTCATGTTTTTCAAACGCTTCAGCAAAGCTCCTCTTTGATGTCTCACATCAGAGGGTTCCACCTCATAAAATATTGGTAGAATAGACCCCCTCTCCTCCATGCATTCAAGAATCTTAGACAGTTCAAGCAAGCACCAAGTGGAAGTAGCATAGTTTGGCGAAAGAACAAGGATCGCAAACCTGGATTGCTCGATTGCAGTGAGGAGTTCTGGAGAGATTGTTGTGCCTCTTTCAAGGTGTGGATCATCCCTGAAAGTCCTGATTCCTCGCCACTGCAACTTGTCATACAAGTAATCTGTGAAGCCCTTACGGGTGTCTTCGCCTCTGAAGCTCAAAAACACGTCGTATTTCCATGGCAAAGCTGAACCGGTGGAGGCTCTAACTTGGGTGCTCATCGCCATCGGAAAGTGATTGATTAGTGATCAGAGGTCTGCTGAAGATGCTCAATCACTCGAAAATAATTCGTACACGATCGAGAGAAGGTGTTTCAACTTTAATATTGAAATAGAAACTATGGAGGAGAGGGAGAAGGAGACGACGAAAAGAGAAGACTTGGGCTGAAATTGAAACACCACCAAACTCTCTGGCTCTGGGGGTGATGATGAGGTAGGAATTCTAAATTTTCTCCGACTTCATGCATTAAAATTAGAACTTCAAATAGATTAATATAAGAGCAAATGCCTATTTAGTACTAATTTAGGAAAATTTTAGCCTATTTTAAAAAAATATTTTCCGTTACCCAAATATTCTTACTAAAATTACTTTTATATCCCTAACCTAACTACATGATCTTATCCCTCCACCTCTCATTCAAGATCTACTATCTCTCTCTCTGTTTTCTCTCGGGTCTCTCTCTCTCCGCCATCGTCCTGTAATCCAGGTGCTCTGACCTCCAGCAGCAACCGCACGCACGCCTCGACGAACGAAGAGAAGAGTAGTGCGGTCGTCAGAGTCGCGTCGTCGTCGTCCTCTAATCCGTCAATGTCGTCGTCGTCATCCTCGACCGACCGGCAAATGCTGTCGTTTCAGCCGGATCGGGACTTCGTCACCGCCTCTCTCTCTCTCTCTCTCAAGCTCCGCCATTCTGCTTCTTTTTCGATCCGGCACAACGTTCGCCTATATCTATCGGACTTAGTATTGGATCATTTCCATGCGTCGACTAGGCGCTGCTCTTCGTATTCAGATCCAGCTTCATAAAATTCGCCGACTCTAGCTTCATCAAATTCACCAACTCCGGCTTCATCAAATATTGTATTGCAGGTTTACTATCCCTAGTAGAAGTTTACTAGGGGTAGTAACTTTATTTGTCCGCATCTAAGTTGATTTTTGTGTGTTTTAATGTATATACTGATTAGGAAAATATTGTATTGCAAGTTTACTACCCCCAGTAAGTTTACTGGGGGTAGTAAACTTTATTTTTTCACATTTAAGTTGATTTTTCATTATTTTAATGTGTATAATGGCATTGGAGCTACTGTTTTGTAAGGTTACTACCCCCAGTAAAAGTTTACTACAATCTAAATCTAAGTTGATTTTTCTCGTTTGAATATGAATTATGGTATTGGAGCTACTGTTTTGCAAGTTTACTACCCCCAGTAAAAGTTTACAGAGGTAGTAAACTTTATTTTTTCGCATCTAAGTTGATTTTTCTTTTCATTTTTTTGCCGGTATGCTTCGGCAAGATCCGGTGGGTTCGGTGACATTTTTTCCAAAAAATCAGTGATCGAGACTCCGGCGTCTCCGGCGATTTTCCGATCACCATCAATTTTCCAGCGACCGGTGACCGGAATCCGCCAGTGTCCGGTGACCGGAATCCGGTAACCGGCGACGGCGTCGGTGTCCGGTGTGCTTCCAGGAAAGTTCCCTTATCTTTTTCACTTTTTCTCTTTAAAAAATGCTAAGGGTAAAAAAATCTTTTAAAATATTATTTTATTATATTTTAATAAAAATTTATGTATTTAAATTTAAATAAAAAACCTTGTATTTAAATAAATTAATAAAAAAATTATTATTGAAATAGTTTGCCTTTTTTCTATTGTATGCAGATGGTTTTTCCTTAATACAATGATGTCGGACGACGAAGTCATGTTTGGTGAGTAATAATATTATTTCAAGTACGTATAGACAGAAGAATCAGAAGCAAATAAAATCTTTAAAATGTTTGTCTCATAAAACCCTAATAGTTCTCTAGCCGTACGAACCCCTCTCTTCCATCCTCTCTCTCGTCCGGCGGTGGCCAGTATAGGTCTTGACCTAGGTCAGACTGGTGCTGAGGTTTCACTGCCGGACGGGTGGTACTTTAAGGCCTGGCTTTAGGTCTATGGTGGTTTTTGCTCGGAGGCAAAGGATGGATGGTGGTCAGATCGAGGCTCTCCTTGCGGTGTTATGGCAGTGCAATTGCAGGTACCAAATCACGAAACAAACCAGGACGGCGTGGGCTGAATTCCAGACGGCGGTGACTGCGTATCGGATCGATGAGGTCGAGATCATATCGGAGCCTAAATCTGATGGGTTCTCCTCTTTCTTTGATCCTTTATTTTGTGGCGAAGACGAGGCTCCTTCGTGGCGAAGACAAGGCTGCTAGAGTATCGGCGATGGTTTGGCGGTGTTGTGGCTGCTAGGATGTCGACGATGGTGTGGCGGCGGCGGATCCGTAGGTTGTCGATGATGGTGCTGCACGGCAAAGCAAGAGGGAGGCTTTTTTGGGCCATCTATGTTGGGCTTTTGGGCTGGGCCTGTCATGGGCTTTGGGCTTCTGTGCCCTTTCTAAGTTTTCTAGTTTTTCTAATTTGCTAATCCCTTTTTTTTTAGGCCACTAGGGTTTTAAATTAGTTTTTCTTACTAGTTTATTTCCAACTATTTTCCTATGTAGGTTTCTAGGAATCTAGATAGGTTATGATGCCTGCAGATAGTGATCACTTCCTGTCATACCTCAATTGAGCGCGTTGGCGACGGAAGTTTTTATGTAAAATTATCTCTATGTAGGGCTAGATTATAGCTTGCTAGGCTCATCGTACAATGTACAATGTTATGGTATGTGAATCATCTCAATTCGTTAGGGTCTGTATCGATGTTATTTTAGCTGCGACTATTAATACAATGGGTTATATGCCTGCCTTTGCATCAAAAAAGACAGAAGAATAAGAGGAAGAGAAACTGGTCAGACATTCATAAAATGCAAAAGGTTACATAAGAATTGTAACCTCACTGCTAAATATTGTGTTGATAACATACAAGCATTTTAATTTCTTCCGGAAAAAACCTTCATAAGAGTGTAGATGACCAACGTTTATCAAGGTTACAAAATCAGATTCTCTACACAGAATTGACCTAAGAGTGTAGATGACAACACCAAACAGATTAGTGCTACAACTGTTAGGACTTGTAAATTGCAAGTTGTAACTCATTGCTTGAGAACAGATCCTCGATTGATTTCCATACTCATCCAATATGTTTACTTAATAATGCAACTGTTATGCAGATCCTTGCCAAAACGGACCTCTGCATTGTTAAAACAAAAGATGAACGGAAAAGCAAAATCTCACGCAATTGCATTACTTGTAACTAGTAATCAAATAAAACCACCCTTCACCTAAATGATCAGAGAATTCATATCATTGTTGAATCAGTTCCACTTTCAAACCAGACCAAAATTTCCGTCTCAGGATTAGTCTATATCTGGTACAGCAGGGATGTAATACCTTCTAGTTAATTACAGCTCATATTAAAATGGACAAGTCTGCTGTGAAGACCCAAAAGTTCTCCGATTGTGATATTGAGAAGATTCACCTACATTCTACTTGTTGTTTTGAAGAGAAAACCCAGGCCGGTTTTGAAGGGAAAACTTTGAAGCCTTCTCTTCACTGACTGTTTCATCTCAATCACTTTAGTGGCACTCTGAGATTTTTCCGAGGGAGTAACAGCCTCAAAAAGCCTCCAGTTGATCCAGTGGTCAGTTTCCCACCCAAGTCTATACACCAAAAGACTATACAGTAGATTTTCACAAGTCTATACACCATAAGACATCAGACTAGATAAGAAAAGTCTACATGATCTTGCTTTTAAGAATCAAATTATATATACTACAAACATTTTTCTTTTCACAGGATAAGACAATAATGAATAACTCGCCCGTTTTAGGATTTAATGATTTTTGAAGAATATAACACATTGCAACATGATGCAACAGAAAGAAGAATTCTTGACTTAGGAGCTTTAGCTTATGAATAAGAAGATAACTAACTCAAATGAAATCTCAGTCCTCAACTAAGCTAAAGTCCATCAATATTCTTGCCAGTTACTTTTTGGCCTATTTCACAACAAGGATGAGATGCTGTTACAGCTAAGTAACGATGGAACCCTTTGGAACAACTGCGTTGGGTTACAAAAAGGAACTTGTATGAAAGGTACAAAGCTAACTAGTATGAAACTCAAGGTTGAAACTAATTATGAAGAGAAAAAAAAGGGTAAAAAAGAAAAGAGTTATTCCCAGCCTTGAGCCTATAAATAGATTGCTTTTACATTTAAAGCACTAAAACAACAACCTCTGCAGTCAAGAAACAAGTATCAATACAATGTGCATATGGAAAGACAAACGATTAAGGAAGAAACACTCCAGAAACAACGTTGCCAACTCCAGACATTTATTGATATACTACAATCACAATACAGGGAGTGAAGAACCTCACCTCGATACCCCCTTCTTCCATAAGACTCTTAGATACAAGTGAAATTCCTTTGGAAGCTGCATCTGCTTTAGCAAGTTCTCCTACAAAATAAAAAAATAAAGAATGGAAAAGTCAGCAGTCGAGTTACAGGTACCAAATTTATCCAATTAATGGAACATCAACATCAAATTCATCAATATTTCACACTACTGGAACTAAATTACATCGAAAATTTAACTACCTTCGGCAGCCAAAAGGCAGCACGCCTCTCCCCTTATGCTTGGTTAATGGCAGCATCCCTCTCACCTGAGAAAGATTAGTAGATTTAAGGGAATTTGACTTGCCACTTGATGAACCTAGTATATGTAACTAGAATATCCCCTTAAAAATAAAAAACTACAATATCAAACAACATATGAGAACAGAAACCGATCGAACCTAAATTTTTAGATTGAGTTTTGAATCTGAAGGCATAGCAGTCCGATCAGAAAAAGAAAATTTTTTCAGAATCGATCAAACAAACCCAAAGAAATCATTCAAAAAGAAACCTGAATTTACGCAAAACAGGAAGCCGCAGTGTTTTATACGGAGCTGAGGGCTCGGGTGAGAGAGAGCGAAGAGAACCCAGAAGAAAGCGAACTTTCGAGAGAAGAAAGAAGCAGCTAGGCCGATAAAGGACCTACATATAAAAACAGAGACGATGGCAACTGGAATTGCACTGCCCAACAGTGAGAGTAAAATCTGGAATTTACTGTTTTACTGTAGTGAACAGTAGTACAAAGAATAGATATATAGTATAGTAAACTAGAAATGTGCCCCTCCGTTGCTGGGGTACATTTGATTGATCAGTGTTGCATATTTTTCATTTACATTTACATAATTCATAAGCTGGTGCTTTCAGCAGACTTGTCTATTCTACATTTTTCAAAAGATAGAACTTCAAATTGTCATTTTGAACAAAAACACTCTACACTTACAGATTACTTTCTAGGTCAACTCGTTTGAGTTATCGCCGGTGGTTCTATCTACTTTACGTGACTGGCTGCGCTGTAAATTGAAATAGCAGAGGGTTAGGAGAGCCTAATCACAGTGAATAACTTCCAGAGAGATCTACCAATAAACACACACACCACACACAAAAACTTGCATTTTTTCATTGTAATGAAAAAGGCAATATAGAAGTCAAATAGGGTACTGATGAGCAGTGTTTCCAGGTATAGACTCCAAGATACATAATCAGAGAAGTTTCCCAACTTCTATATTCCAGACTGAAGATATATAAATTGTGTAGTAAAATCATAAACAAAAACCATAAAAAATTTGATGCAATATTGCTGAAAAAAATAAAAACAGAATTATTTCATTCTAAAACTTGAACAATCATCACATGCAAATAACCTCAGACTTGGAACAAAAGGAAATCATAATATGGTACACTGCTGTAGTAATTTTGTGAAACTTACATGGAGTCCAACAGCCATACCGATCACAAATGTCAGCAAAAGTTCATCAAAAGTATTTTAATTCCGTTAAATGCACCCAATGGTTCCAAACTTCTAAATTCTACCGGCAAGATGCAGAACTTGGGGATTGTTCAATCTATTTGTAAATTGCAACATCACCGGATGTCAGCAAAAAAAACGGGGTAGAGAAACAAGCAAGCATTTGAAAGCTAGACTAATACTTCATTGGACAGCTACTGTAATATAAACTACAAAGTAGAGAGAAACGTAGTCCCTAAAGATACAACAAAGCAAGCATGATACTGGTACCCTGAAAGTTACAAAAATCTCCACCAAAGGAAGCATAGACCAATTAGAGATGGTTAAGATGATTGAGTGAAAGATTAATAAGTTCTATCTACATTGGTTAATCTGAGGATTGAACGTTGTGTATGCAAACCATTGGTCTAGGCATATTCCACTTCCCTAAACTAGAAAATAAACTGGAAACAAATTAACACACATTTGAAAAACTAACCTTAACAACAACAAAAGTTCATGTAAATAACTTTTTTCCCTAACTTCTATGGAGCATAACTAGTTTGATATGAAATAGAAAACACAAAAGTTGATAACTGTATGAAAAATAAGAATGTAGTGATAACATTTGTAAGTTTCCATTGACTATAATAATTTGAATATCAATAGAAAATTTCTAGTCTAGTACCACTGTTTTGCTTCAGCATTGCATTCCCACTGTTTTGTACCTGAGCTTCTAGTTCCACTATGTATGCCTCCAAATAACAGAATATAATATACATTATGATGCACGTAATTGGGATTGCATCCTAGAAATTGCCATACAGCCTTCGAATTACCCTTGCATATAATGGCTAGTGGCATTCCAATCTCATCACTGCTAAAAAAGAGCACCTAGACACATATCATTGTTGAGTATACCGATCAATGGATAGGATTAGCTCTCAAAGATTTGTTGATTTGTTCGTATAAGTCTGATATACATCCTCCAGCTGGTTTTTTATCTGTGGATTACATGCAGCTTGTGCTCCTACTCTTAGAGGAAGAAGGACAATTGATGCTCTGGGCCATAACATTAGTTAAGTAATTCACACAATAATCTTATTAGTGCTGGTCTCCTAAGTTTTTCAATTATAGATGGGTCCCTGCACTAACCATACATCTTAAAAATCTAATTTGTACAATTTTCCATTCAGGCAATAAAATATAGGTGTACCTGTTTCCTAACTTAAACTGATATACGAAAATAGACATCCATGATCATTGCCATACATGATCTTGAGGAGGTAAAAAACGATGAAAACATACTGTTTTACTGAGAGACAGACAAGAGGATAACTGGACTTGCCTGTTGGAAGAATTGAATGCTAATATCAGGGAACAGAAACTGCCAAGTTTTTCCTTTTCTATTGACAATAAGTGCAACAGAGATGGGAGACTATGCGTCAGTTGATGAAAGTCCTTTGGGTTTTAATAGAGTAAAGGAAGACTGTTTAAAAAAAAAAAAAACAATAATTTGAGTAAAAAGGAAGATTATTGAAGCAAAGACACGTTTGAAGGGTTACATGTTTAGCCTTTGAACTTTGCATGAACTCATGGGGATGCAATATGAACTTATTGGGTTTATCTGTATTTGTTGTTTCCCCCCCCGAACAATAAAAATACAAAGTAGAATTGATAATGTGGCAAGTTAAAAGTTTAGGTGTAAACCAATAATATGAAAAACTGTTGCCCTGGTGCTAGTACTCAAGTTTTTTAATATCTGAAAACGATCTGGGGGGGGCACAAATTTCATTTTTTTTCCTTGAACTTTCAAGTTTAGGGTCTTAGTAACAATTTATTTATACCTAAATGAGAACAACAAATGAAGATAGTACCAACCAACAGTCATCAAGAAAAGGAACAATGGTTAAAATTGACAGTCAACTTATATACATATGATTTTTTTTAAACCAAAAACAACAACTAAAAAACTACGAAATCAAACTATACACTTCACCAAAACTAATTCAATCAATTGATATCATTCTGACATTATGATGGCAAGGAATTATAAATGTAAGCAAGATTGTAAGCAAACTCTCCTAACTGTAGATTTTGTCAAGAGAAGATGCACTTGGTGCTTAATTTTAAAAAATGCTCAACAGGTCTGGTATGCTGTTACCTGATTGATCGGAAGGAGTGGAATAATGCTATTATAAAGTTCTGCCACGCTCTATCTGCATGTCTACGCGCACAGCAAGACAATGGAACCAACTGGTAGTCCTTCACCGAAATCAATACCGATGAGAAAAAAAGAAAAGAAGTAAAAGCTATATCTCAATTTCCTTAAACAACATAGTTTTTGCAGCAGAAGGATTCAATTCAGAAGAATAACAAATTGAAAACCAATTACTCAGGGCAAGAAGAAGCAGTACCTTTCTTGCCTGATTTTTCAGATAGAGGAGACAAGAGCGAGATCAGACTTTCGGCCGAAACAGACCATTTGGTTTATACGTAGGCTGGAACGAAGGGCATTACTGAACCACTGTGGGTAACAGTCCAACCCACAAAGTAGGCCCAATGTAGACCCAAAGCTGTTAGAACGGAGGCAGGGGCAACACGGGGGTATATATGGAATTACGAAAACCCAAACCAGGGCAGAATTCGGAAACACACTAGTTTTTTACTGTAGATGAACCGTTTCCTAAATAGTAATCAAACAATAGATATATAGTAAATTACCAGCATTGTAGCGGTCTGAGGCTTGTTTTGCCTTTGATATTAGCAAGTTTTCATGTTTACTGTGCTTCTATTCCCTTGGCCTTGGTTTTTAGCTGTATCTTTATCTGTTTGTGGCTTGTTTAATTTGCCTCTAATTTGAACCCACCATTTGCATTGTGACCAAGTCTAACTATATAGTTATGTACAGGACTTCTAGCTGCAGCTGTGAAGAAGTACGGACATCAATGGGGGATCATATATTCCTCAAATTCCAAACTGGGAAGAACCTTGGAAGGTAAAGTTGAGTAAGTCACCATGTGGTAACCATATGTGGTCAGAGAGGGGTGGAAAGCATTTACTCAGTTTTACTTGCTTGAAGAAGGTGAGCTCTTGGTCAACTATGAGGGCAACAGTCCATTTCATTCCAGTAGGCATCATAGGTTAGGATGATATGGAAATCCATTACCCTAAATGTTCTGATGTTTCTGTTAATTGCAAGATGTATGGACACCATGTGTTGAGATATTCGTTGGAACTAACAAGATGAAGTCAGAGTCATGATAATTCCTCCAGATCCTCTGGTGATGAACAGGAAAATGAAGCTAGTCATTGTCATTTCATCTGGATCCTCTTTGATACATGAGATTGAAGCTAGAGTAAAATAAGTAACGAGTCTTTTCAATCGGAACATCTGGTAATGCTACTACTGCAAAAAAAAAAAAGTGTTTTTCATTGAGTTTGAGTGCTTCATGTGTTTCCTCTGCCATAGGGAATTAGCTTCATCGATGGCAGTAAATTATAAATTTCTACTCTTTTGTTTCAAACTATGTGAAACATTCTTCTCAATCCAAAAATAGAAAAACTTTGTGAGATGAGCTTCCTTTTGGCTTTGAAAACTAATAGACTTGAAAAAGAAGTGGATCGATAGCAACATGATCTTCTTGTTATTGATCAAGAATTCAAGATGGCAGAGCGTGCAAATGGTAAAATGTGTCCACATGAGAGAGAAGAAAGATGTTGAAATGTGAAATGGTCAATTACTTCCTAGTGAGAATACAAGTGTCGGCCTTTCATTTTTGCTTCGAGGCACTGATGCTTAAACCAGCACAAAGAAAGACGGTTATGCTGAAATTCTTTCATTCTTCTGCAGAGTAATATTCGTTGTCGGAGTCACCGCTTCTACTTGTTGTTGCCTTTTGTGTTAACCATGACACCTTCTTATTCATCCGTAGCCTCTCGTAAAGAGAAATGTTGGACTTAATTGGTTCATTCTGCTGATCACCTCTTCCATGTCGTGCTCGTACAGTGCACGGGACCCACATTGCTTCACCTTCAAGCAAAAGTTGCTTCCTACAGTTTTGAAGTCAACGTAACCTCACCGTATGGCTTCAGACGGTCCCGGACGGTCAATGGGCAGCGCAACAACTAACAAAAGGTGATCTGAAACAATGGGACTCATATCGCAAGTAATCCCACGTTGTGCTATTGTTCGACTCAAACCGCAAACAATATTGAAGGTATAAGATCTACAACCGCGGTGCGCAGACGGATTTTCTGAGGTACAATAGAGCACATGCAGCAAATCCAATCAACTTGCTATTATTACTTGCATCCAACTTCTCAGTCACCGAGCCTCCCACACTTTGATTACTGAACCACACTGGAATTTCACTTCCAGGAATTGCCAACCGGAATAGCTGTGATCAAGAGGGGTTACCTGCACCATACCAGCATCATATCACACTATTATTGAGAGAGAGAGAGAGAGAGAGAGAGAGAGAGAGAGACCTCAAGAAGCAGCCGCTTTAGCGCTGAATACAAAAATAACTAGCATCTTGATTAGCGACCGTACTCAAGCAATTAATGCAGTGAACGAAAACCAAGATTGTCGGCTCAAATCTGATGGCACTGGAAACACTTGTAACGAAGTACAATTGTCGGCTCGCACATGTAGCGGTGATTTACCGGAAGTTCTGGCAATTTTGAAGCAATTTGCAACTCTCCACATTAATATGTTTAAGCTTAGAAAGTAAATGAATGCTTGCAGGAAGGCTAAACAAAATTGTTTCCTCCGTTCCTCCCGCCACCTCTCTAAGGAGGACAAAGAACTAATATCATTGGGAATCTCTCCTTCACAGAGATTACAGTCGTTCAGATTTAATTCCCTCAAACAAGAGAAATGCTTCAAGGAAGCTAATAGAGGAATCAAAGGTGAGGACTCTTTCTTGGAAAGAAGCCAAAAGATGATACCATGAGATTCTGCAGCTTAAGAAAAGGGTACGGCTGCTCTCTTATAACACTTCCATTCAAATCAAGCTTCACCAGACTCTCACTCAATAACTCAATTGATGAAGGCAGTTTCTCAACAGCACTCCCACCTAAAGAGCGATAATCTTTTCATTTGCCCCAAAAACTCCGGAATCCTTTTCAGTTTTGAGCAGCCAGATACATCAAATGTTTCAAGAAACTCCATATGCACTTCACTCGGTAGACTCTTGATACTTTGCAGTCTCTAAAATTCCAAATTTTGAGTCTCTTGAGCAATGCAATGGATGGATGGATCTTAACTAAACTCGTACAACCTACAAGAACCAACTTCAAGACTTGGAGTACCTGTGAAATCTGGGGTCCTTGTCAAGTTTACGGAGTAACTAAGATCGATAGATTTCAACTTGCTCAAGTACTGTAGAAAACATGCAGAATGGTGAAAAGTCAGCTTCCAAGCAGGAACTTTAAAATTTAAATATGTGTGCAGCAGCAGATATTCAATGGCTTACTTTTATTCCATTCCAGAGGTGATCAATGTTGCTACAAACCAAACTAAGTTCGGTAAGTTCATCCGGCTGAAAACCTGGTGGGAGATATTTTGAAGGATACCAACTCCAATTCAGATATCTCAAGGCATTGGGAAGATATTTTGGGCCAACTGAAAGCCTCAAATTATGAATGTAGAGCAACTTTAGTTTACACATTTTAGAGAAAGCTTCAAGATTCCAATCTGCCTCCTCTAAGTTATCCAAGTACAACATATGCCTTCAATGGCTTCTGTTCCCTGTTATAACAGATAGGTAAATTCCACGATTAAGTGTTTTTACTTGTTAAATAAAATGACATTGCTTATCCAAGCTTGGTAATTCAATTTGTTCAAAATCTTACCGTATTCTTTGTGAATACATGAAAAATGTCATTCCGAAGCCACAACCGACTGCGTCTGCCAGGATCTTCATAAGACTCTTGGCGAACAATTTCACATCCCATTTCTCGTATCGAATCATGTATACCTATTTCATTGTCTGATGAAATAGTTAAGAGAGATTTCTCAACAAGAACATCTATTGTAATACGAGTGCAAAATTCAGAGCTGTATGCAAGTTCAATCATAGACTCGTTGTTATACAGCCTGTGAAAACAAGCAATGTCCAGAAAAATTTTCTTCTCCATCTCATCAAGGCCATCAAAACTTATTTTCAGTATTTCAAAAACTGTTCGGTTGGGAGTTTGTTGTAGTTTTTGCAATGCAGAATTCCATGCATCTAGACTCCTTTGGTACAAGAAAGACCCCAAAGTTTTAAGAGCTAAGGGGAGACCTCCAGCATACTTGACAAACTTTTAGAGAGTTCTGCATAATCTTCTTCAGGCACATATTTCCTAAAAGCTTTCCAACTAAAGAGCTGAAGAGCTTCATCTTCGTTTAATCCCTTCAACTTATATGGTTTTTCTACACCGTATGTGACTAGGACATGCCGATCTCTAGCTGTAATGATGATTCTACTTCTTGAACCAACCAGTCTTTTTCTCCCACCAAGTTTTCCAGTTGTTCTGATTGATCCACATCGTCCAGAACTAGAAGAACCGCTTTATTACAAAAGCATCTTTTTATCGTAGTGATTACTCTATAAACATCCCATACTTGAACATTTTCTTCCTTCAACATCTGGGAAAGAATTTGCTGTGTAGATAAACTAGACCATGGGTTGCGGAAACCTCTCTGACATTAGCAAGGAAGATGCAAACTTCAAATTGATGAGAGATTTTCTCATAAACTAGTCTAGCAAGGGTTGTCTTACCAAGACCACCCATCCCCCATATCCCTATAAAGCGAACATCATTTGCTTCTTTATCTAAAAGAACATCTATTTCCTCCAGCTTAGTATCCATTCCAATAACTTCTCTGAGAAACAAATACAGTGAGACTAGGATGCACTCTGCTCCACAGTACTTGCACAATCTCTTTGATAAGTTCTGTCTCATAACTACAATAAGAATACAACAATTCTCAAGCTGAATATGAACATAATAAGTTTCACTTCTAAGATTGAACTGAACCGCAGTAAGAAACTGGGCATTCTATGCTCCTATAGAGTAAAACTTCAGATGTGAACCATCCAATTAGGTCAATAGTTCAATGTGCATGGCATAGTGTGTCTAAGCAGTCACTAATTTGAAGCTCACAATTTGGAGATTTCAATCATCAAAGACATTCAAAACATCAAAGTCCGTTATTTGATCTTACCTATAATTCTTTGAACTCCACCCAGCAAGATTGGCCACTTTGGTTAAAGCATCTCTCCACCCTTCCACCTCCTTATTTCCTTCTCCAAACTTCTCTTCGTGTTCTTCAAACGCTTCAGCAAAGCTTCCCCTTTGATGTCTCACATCAGAGGGTTCCACCTCATAAAATATTGGCAGAATAGACGCCCTCTCCTCCATGCATTCAAGAATCTTAGACAGTTCAAGCAAGCACCAAGTGGAAGTAGCATAGTTTGGCGAAAGAACCAGGATCGCAAACCTGGATTGCTCGATTGCAGTGAGGAGTTCTGGAGAGATTGTTGTGCCTCTTTCAAGGTGTGGATCATCCCTGAAAGTCCTGATTCCTCGCCACCGCAACTTGTCATACAAGTAATCTGTGAAGGCCTTACGGGTGTCTTCGCCTCTGAAGCTCAAAAACACGTCGTACTTCCATGGGAAAGCAGACCCAGTTTGGACGCTCAACCCATCAGAAAGTGATTGATTAGTGATGAGAGGTCTGCTCAAGATGCTCAATCACTCGAAAATAATTTGTACACGATCGAGAAGTGTTTCAAACTTTAATATTGAAATGGAAACAATGGAGGAGAGGGAGAGGAGACGACGAAAAGAGAAGACTTGGGCTGAAATTGAAACGCCAACAAACTCTCTTGGCTCTGGGTGGTGATGATGTAGGAATTCTAATATCTTAATTCATGGTTTCTAAATCTCTCCTACTTCATGCATTTAAAATTAGAACTCCATAGCTGTTCAAATAGATTAATATAGACAGATTCAAGTACGTATAGACAGACAGAATCAGAGGATGAGGAACTGGTCAGACATTCATAAAATGCGAAAGGTAACATAAGGATTGTAACCTCACTGCTACATATCGTGTTGATAACATACGAGCATTTTAATTTCTTCCCGGAAAAAACCTTCAGAAGAGTGTAGATGACCAACGTTTATCAAGGTATCGCCAACAAAATCAGATTCTCTACACAGAATTGACCCAACTATGACAACACCAAACAGAATAGTGCTACAACTGTTACGACTTGTATTGCAAGTTGTAACTCATTGCTTGAGAATCGCTTTCCGAGTTTCCTCGATTGATTTCCATACTCATCCAATCTGTTTACAGTTTACTCAATAATGCAACTGTTATGCAGATCCTTGCCAAAACGGACCTCTGCATTGTTTACACAAAAGATGAACGGAAAAGCAGAAAGGTGCGGCTATTGCCACCCTACCAAATACTTTGTTCACCCCACGTTTTAATTTTAAACTAAATATCTAATACTAACTCTACAATCAAGAATTTTTGTGACAGATATGGCTTCTTCTATTTCAAAAGCTCAAAGGGTGGCTTGAAGGATTTCAACCTGAAAATCACTCTATCCAAAGAATAGTAGACATTAGAAGCAAACCTCTCCCCAAAAGGAATAAGGGAGATCATAGGCATTTAAGCATAACTCTTCCCAAGTCAACAAAGACACAATTTATCCTTTTAACAAACCTATGTTGTTTGGGAGTAAAGGAAGTAGAAAATTCATGATGTACACCAAATTCCTCACAACAATAATGAAGCATGTTGAAATTGAATGTCATGGTCGAATCTAATACTACCAATATGCAAGCCAACATAACACTCTCAACAAACTATGTTGTTTGGGAGTAATGGAAGTAGAAAATTCATGATGAATACCAAATTTCTCACAACAATAATGAAGCATGTTGAAATTTAATGTCATGGTCGAATCTAATACTACCAATATGTAGGTCAACAAAACACTATTCAATTGAAACCCAATTTCTAGCAAAGTTGTAATCTTTCAACATTTTCACCTTTAGTCGCTATGAATCTAACCCAAGTGAATCTTGAAAAAAAAAAAAAACAGCAACAATTACAAGCACATGCTCCCAACCACCAATGTTTTAGTTTCAACAAGTTCAACTAAGTCTATATGCAACAGTTCAAGCATATTAGAAATAGGTTAAACATCAAATCAAAAGTGAAGAGAATGAGCCAGGTTACCAATTCTACAATGCTCATACATACCTGTGGGGATACCAGTGAGCTTAGGTATCCTTGTCGGCTCCTTTCGATGATAGCTTTACAATGACAAGATATTTCAGATGACACACTCTTCTGTGCCAAAGTTCAAGAGCATCCTCAAATACCATTGAACGAAAGCACTCTTGAAGAGAAAAGTTCTCTTATGCAAATGTACCATAACATTGGTCCTTAATCCTCGCACCTCTTATCATGCATTTACCTTTACCATCAGGTATCAAACATATAACAAATCAAACTAACACTTAGAAGATTGACCTCTAACCCTTTTACCAAAAGAAACATCCTTCAGTCTAGGAGATCAAGAGTGTTAGCTATCCCCAACCAACTCAGCTTTGGCACCAACCCCAACACAACTTATCCAAACCTAGATGTAAACCATTTTGGTCATAGATCATGTGCCTTAAAACAACCATTGTCCACATACTACAAGTCAAAACGACTCGTCGTAAGAACATTAAGTGCAACATTGCATATGGCCATGAACTAAGTCTCTCCAAGACAAATTCTAGTCTAGAGAAAAAGGCATACATGCCCAACATCTGGGTTTCGTCCAAAAATGTCAAATGGTTTGGTATAAATTGATATGGCTTTGAAACAACACCGCTCAGAGATCTCATTCTAACCCAAGTGGGATTTTCTATGGAATCTGGGTTTAGGGATAGACAGACACCTTGCTATCCTCGAAAACTCTCTTAAGGATTTTCTAAGAATAACCAAAACGAGGTGAGCAACTGATTCTCCTAGGATCTCCTAGAGCTGGATTGACTATAAAATCAGATATGGCCAACAACAACACAGTGGTGGTGAGCAAAAGGGGACAAAAGGTTAGAAGTTTTTGGAATCCCTAGTCGACTAGGCTCAACAACAGGGGTTCTTTGCTCTTCACGAAAACAGTAGCTTTACTGCTTTGAACACTCTCTAATTTCAAAACCTAAACCAAGAATTCCCAAATTTCGTCTCCTCACTATTTGATAATTCATGGCCAAAATTTCAATCCTAGTGAGAATAGATTTTGAATCATAAACAACTCAGTATACATGACATGTATACTATCATTAGAATCCTTGTCCTTAAATGACTCATGTAATATGAATGGGCTACAAAGGCCAAGGAATCCTAAACATCATCTAAGGATGGTTTAGACTCATGAAATAAGCTATGGAATTTTTGAGCTTTTTCATAGGTCGTAGCCAATGTGTCTCAACTGACTCTCCAACGCTCTTTGTCAAATAAAGCAGCAGGCAAGCTATTAAAAGCTTTGATGTTCATCCTTCCATAATTAGTTCAATCAAATATGAAGGGATGTTAATGGAAGTAGGGCCTCTATCATGGTCTATTCTCGGCTCACAGAGGATCTCACTAACAAAAGCTAGTGGCCGCTTTGATACCACTTAAAGGTCCTAGAGGGGGGTGAATAGGCCCTTAACAACTTTTTTTTGTATAAATTCGTTCTCAGGGATAGCAAGGTTATAGCTATCCCAATAACAAATACACAATGACAATAAATAAAAGTTGCAGTAAAATAACAATGAACACCAAGATATTTTTTACTCGCAGAAACCTTGCAACCAGGGAGAAAACTGCGTGTCTCTAACTCTTGAGGGACAAACATTTTCACTATGTAAAACTCACTTCTTACAAGATTATAGTCTAGGGATACATCAACGACTTGATATCTTGCCTAAACTACCCACTAGTCTAGATCTATATTTTCTCTCTTGTTTCCGAGTACCTCACTCCTTACAAGATTACAGTAGGATACAACGACATGCTATCCTACCTAGTCCCAAACTAGTCTAGATCTACCTCTCTTGTCTCTAAGTGGCTACACATGAAGGTATAAGAAGTTTCAACTCAGAACTCAGCTACCACTTAACTGATTCTTCTTGAACACTTCTCAGAAGTTTCACTCTCAGAAACTCAGCTATCCTAAACTGATTCTTTCATGAACCCAGCTACCTCAGCGAGATACATAAGAACTCAGCTATCCTCAGCTGCTTCTTTCATGAACACTTCCAGGGTTGCTGCACTACCAACTGATCTCATGGTATGCATAATGCAATGAGTTTATGAGAAGATGTTTTGTTCAGCTCTAAGGTTTATAATCACAAAAGGAAGACTTAGAGACTAATGAACAATGCAAAGTAAAACCAAAAACCCAACAAAGGGAGAAACCCAACAAAGCAAATGTAGAAACTACATTTTGACACACCATTGAGCAAAGGCGCCTTGCTCAATATATATAGGCTGATGGAGTGCTCTAACAAGAGAGAGACACAAGCCAAAGAGTGCCACAAGAGGGCAAGCACAAGGGCCAAAGCAAGGAAGGAGTTTTTGGACTTTTGTCTTTGGCCAAACTCTGAAAGGAAAGGACATACAAAGACAGCTGCTATATTGGTTTGTGTATCACAAACACAGCTATAGTCTTAGAGCTCTTAAACCATGAGTCACGGGTTGAACCAAAGGCATCAAACCCAAAACTAAATTGACCATAAAGATAAGATCTTTATATATTCTAGTTGTCATTTGAAATTCAAATTAGGATCTCCCCTAGACATAAAATTAATGCCACAAGGGTAAATAAACTTAAACATAAAACAACAGAACAAAAGATCAAAGCTGGAAACCCAGATTTTTAAGATGGCAAGTGATATTGCTATCCTTTGTGAAAAACCATGAATGCACATGCATCATTTTACCTGAGTTCCATGAGATCATATTGGTTCTTCTTGTTCTTCAGATGTGGAAGACCAATCTCCCAATTGCTTTAGGCTTATAGGTTGTGTTTTGTTCTATATAAGGATTGCCAACAACCTTTTACCTTCAAATCAGTTTCAACTTTCAAACCAGACATTTTTTCCATCTCAGGATTAGTCTATATCTGGCACAGCAGGGATGTAATACCTTCTAGTTAATTACAGCTCAAATTAAAATGGACAAGTCTGCTGTGAAGACCCAAAAGTTCTCCGATTGTGATATTGAGAAGATTCACCTACATTCTACTTGTTGTTTGAGAGAAGAGAAAACCCAGGCCGGTTTTGAAGGGAAAACTTTGAAGCCTTCTCTTCACTGACTGTTTCATCCTCAATCACTTTAGTGGCACTCTGAGATTTTTCCGAGGGAGTAAAGGCCTCTAAGCCTCCAGTTGATCCAGTGGTCGGTTTCCCGCCCAACCTTTTGTAAAGCAACATGGCTTGAGAAATCTGGGAGGAGAGACCAGTAGCATCATTGGGAAGTAAAAGTGTTGTGCTCTGGAAAAAAAGGTAAAGGAGACACAGATTAGAAGGAAGGCAATTTTAATTATCAGTTGAGCATATATAAGAACAGCATACACAAAAAGTTCAATGCTTCTTTTTTCACCTGTTTGGCAACATTTCCAAAAGTCATAACATACTGCTCAGCGACTTTCAAACCAGCAGCCTGCAAAATCAAATCAGACCATTAGATCCTTCTTCCATCCGTACAAAATATGATTTTCACAAGTCTATACACCATAAGACATCAGACTAGATAAGAAAGTCTACATGTTCTTGCTTATAAGAATCAAATTATAATATATACTACAGACATTTTTCTTTTCACAGGATAAGACAGTAATGAATAACTCGCCCGTTTTAGGATTTACTGATTCTTGAAGAATATAACACATTGCAACATGATGCAACAGAAAGAAGAATTCTCGACTTAGGAGCTTTAGCTTATGAATAAGAAGATAACTAACTCAAACGAAATCTCAGTCCTGAACTAAGCTAAAGTCCATCAATATTCTTGCCAGTTACTTTTTGGCCTATTTCACAACAAGGATGAGATGCTGTTACAGCTAAGTAACGATGGAACCCTTTGAACAACTGCGTTGGGATACAAAAAGGAACTTGTATGAAAGTTACAAAGCTAACTAGTATGAAACTCAAGGTTGAAACTAATTATGAAGAGAGAAAAAAGGTAAAAAAGAAAAGGTTATTCCCAGCCTTGAGCCTATAAATAGATTGCTTTTACATTTAAAGCACTAAAACAACAACCTCTGCAGTCAAGAAACAAGTATCAATACTATGTGCATATGGAAAGACAAACGATTAAGGAAGAAACACTCTAGAAACAACTTTGCTGAAAATGGGAGAAAGCTAGGTGTGCCTTGGCTTTGGGTTACTCTTATGATGCTGATTGTTTCCTTGGCTGAAAATGATGACAAAACTGGACTCTTCTCAAATCTGCTCCATTGTCTTTTGATTAGGCAAATCAGATTCCAGTAGCTAGAGCAATGAGTCATCACCATATGCATCTATAATTCTTGTCCTTGAAATAACATGGTTATTTGGGTTTAGCTAAAGCAAACTTCTCATCAGTTTTGATCCCATAAGAAATAAAACATTCCATTCTCAAATTCCGGTTTACAAAATTGATGGGAAAATGGTACATGTCCACTAATTGACATTTAAACTGACAAAATGGTACATCTTCTACAAGGAACAAACAACACTTGTTCAACATGCTCTAAGCTTCAATTCTGCTTGTGATATTGCAGCTTCTCCCCAGCCTCGACTAAATGGCCGTTCTCCATGCTTGCTGTCATATTGGATTGTCTCCAATCATATATCGTACATATGCATTTTTTTTAATAAACAAAAATGATACCACAATTTTAAGTAAATTACTAAGGAATGACTATAACCTGGAGCAATTGCTCATAGTTGCTTCTAGTATTGTAGACACCCAAATTTTGCTGCTAGAAGATGGATATGAATCAATAATATATGTAAGAAGGTAAAAACTTCTTAGTGAGAATTATCAATCGACAATACCTGGACAAAATGAACTTGTGGTGTAAAAGGCTTGTTAGCTTGTTAGCTTGAAAAGTCATGCCTATACTATTGCCATTGAGAAGCACATGTGAAAAATGGAATTGATGCAATACAGACATAAAGCAAAGATTAAACTAAAATTTAATTACATCATTAAACTTGCACTAGATATACAGACCAATGTAATTGATGATGAAAATATTGAATACCTGTGAAAGTTTTGATGCTGCAGGTAATAAGCTCCCAACACTAGTGACATCCATGGTTGACTGAGAATGCTAATGTATATACATTATATTTGTGTCAATGATAAACGTATATCAAAAGTTAACATCAACAAATATAAACAAATATCAAAATGACTTCTTATGAAAATACCATTCAATATCTGCATAAATGGGGACTGAGGCAATTACATTGACGGAATGCAAAAATTAGCAGTTAAAATCAAATAGGAATACTTCAACTGATAGTTCACCTTCCAAAACTTACATTCCAACCAACAAACGAAAACCTGTGAAGTAAAAGTATTTGCACTTTTAGTAGTTCGATAAAATAAAGATAAAACGAAAACCTGTTGGAGTAAAGGAATGATGATAGAGCAGAAGAGATGAGACCCATGGAAATTAATGCAAAACAGAGCAAAAGAGTTTCAAGCACAAAATTTCGGTCTTACATGAAAATAAAGTCTACCATTCTAAACCCATATCAAAATATCATCTTAAACCTTTCTCCACTTTGCCGCAAGTTATTAATCCAAAAAACATCAGAGCAATTCCCAAATTCTTAAATTCTGGGTTTAAAGTTTCTTGATAAAGATTAGGTACAGGGAGAACAACATGCAATTACAGATAATGACGAACATTGAACATTGGATGTAATTTGGAGACAACGGAAGAAACCAACATAAGAAAACCTAAGAAAAAAAAATCTTGATCGATACAGCCAATCAAAATCCAAATCCACAAAAATTGAAGATCTCAAACTCATCCACCTCACCCAGAAGCTGCATGCACCGAAATTCAAACAATCAACCAAATCAGAAGATTACCTGGATATCAATGCCTCAGCTATCTCCGATTCCTTGATCAACATCTCTGTCTCTGATTCTTAAATAAAACAAAACAAACCCAAAACAGAATCGGTGGCCGAAATTTGAGGGAATACGAATTCAGATAAAACCCATAATTGAAATCACCTCATCCCAGCATGAAGTCACTTCCTCTCCCGACATGTAACCTCGATATCTCTAAACACAGCTGGTAGGTTTACCCCGATCTCTCACCCAGCCGTCCCAGCCCCAGCAATAACAAAACAGTAAACTAATCACCCAAATCGGTTTGGTAAGGATGATGAGTAGAGATAGATGAAAAAAAGGGATCGTGGAGCAAGAACACAAAGCCACGCAACAGACCCAACACCAGGCCCATTACTAAGAGCAAGCGCCCGCGCACTATTATGAATTCGAACAGTAAGCAAGCAGCGCCAGACGCTATAATAGATAGTTAAATTACCAGCATTGTAATGATTTCAGGCTTGTTTTGCCTTTCCGCCATCGAAAGGGCATACATTTCCTGAATTCGTGCACATGTGGGCTAATCATAGATCCCGAAGACAACCCATGAGGAAACTCAACTACACAAAATGTATTTATTCTATCAATCTCTTTCTCATCTCCATAATCACCGATCTCACTTCTCACAATTCCTCATAATGCATGATTGAACACATGCTTTTATGAAAAGCGATAGCATCGTTCATACAAGTCACCAATTACATATGCTTTAACGAAAACGATAACAATCAACAATTAACCAATCAATGCCAAACAAAATACTCATTTCAATTATAATCTAATTATCGATTTAAGAAAGGTTCCCCGAGATAGAGACCTTACCTGAAATCTGAGTGTCAGTTCTTGACGCTAACTAAAATTAGTAACTCAGCGACTTGCTTTCTGAAATCCTTATCCTTCTACTCTTGCAATCCAGCTACTCGCTTTTGATCCTCGTATATACCGAAATTGCTAAGGACACCCACAAACTTCTCCACCAATTTTCTCCGTACTTTAAATGCTACCGTATCCCAATTCCACTCCAAACACTAATCCAATTATACTCCGACTCCAAATCCTCATTTCTAAATCCATATTCCATTATGTTGTCATATCCAGATTATGCGCTATCTCCACCCATCCAACTACAAATTTACTCTGGGCACCCATCTTACTACACACCTTCCGGCAAACCTTCAATCCACCGAGACACAACTGTTCAAGCCTCATCTAGACATCATCTAACCAATTCTTAATCCATCAAGTTCTTCAAATTGTTAAACACATCCCAATGCCATCAAGCCAAACGTGTCTTCCCTTTCACCCGATTCAGCTCAATTCCAAATAGCACAGTTGTAGTCTCATATCACCCAACTTCACAAATTCAAGAATTCAAGCAACACAACCACAAGTTAATGTTCTAATGCTACTGCCTGCAAGCTCAACACAGTACACAACTAATCAAACTCCAAATCAACACCACTGCCAATTACCGCCCTGCCAACACCAACACCCTACTCCAAAATTCCAAACCTTCAATTTTCAATCAAAACTGCATCTCAAGTACACAAAGAATATGAAATTCGAAATTCCGGGATATTACAATGGCAGAGCGTGCAAATGGTAAAATGTGTCCACATGAGAGAGAAGAAAGATGTTGAAATGTGAAATGGTCAATTACTTCTTAGTGAGAATACAAGTGTTGGCCTTTCATTTTTGCTTCGAGTCACTGGATGCTTAAACCAGCACAAAGGAAGACGGTTCAATGGGTTCGGCTGAAATTCTTTCATTCTTCTGCAGAGTAATACTCGTCGTCGGAGCCACCGCTTCTGCTTGTTGTTGCCTTAACCATGGCACCTTCTTGTTCATCCGTAGCCTCGGAAGGAGAAATGTTGCACTTGGATTGGTTCAATCTACTGATCACCTCTTCCATGTCGTGATCGTACAGTGCACGGGACCCACATTGCTTCACCTCCTTTTGTATCTCTTGTTTCCAACAAATGAAAGGATTTCAAAGACAAACTTCATCTCATTGCATGTGTCCTCTATATCGGGTTTGGGCAAAATAGCTAACATAAGGTGATCTGAAAAATCTGGATATATATCGAAACCAAACCCACCTAACCTAGCACCGGTACTATAATTTACCAAGTAAACTTAAAGAAATCAGGAATGGCAGGAGTATCAAAAACTCAAGCAAGGCAGAATTTTCAAGGTAAGGTCACAAATTCTGCAGCAAGCATGATTTACTACTACTTAATCGTTTGAATGAGACGAGATGATAAGAGATATGAAGAAAGGGGGACTCACCGGTTTTCTGATAAGGCGTGAAGGTTGGGACTTGCTGGTGGGCAACATCAGGCTGCGTGGAATATGAAGTAATAAAGAGAAGCTGGCTGGGACGCCAGGAAGAGAGGCAGAGAAGAAGAAGAAGAAGAAGAAGGGCTGAGGTCATCCATGGTCCAAAACCCAAAAGCAAGCTAGTCCAATGCCTCCATTAAATAAAATTAAATTAAATTGAAGGAAGAAGAAGGAGATGGAGCGAGCTGCTGGATGCTCCAATTAAGCCCAGAAACCCACCAGCCGATTCAATCCATCCTTCATCTCTCAATCCCGCAGCATTACGGCACCATCAGCAGCAGCAGGAGATCGGTCGACACTATGATTGATTGATTAGTAGTGATCCAGTATGATTGATCAGTAGCAAGCAGCTCTATGCTTTGATGATGATCCACCGGAAACGAAATAAGAAGAGAGCGACGAACTGCGATTGGGGCTTAATACAGAGGAGAGAGGAACCAATTAGGAATTGTGTTATGTGAGGGACAAGCCACGGGTCACCGTCTTTCTTCCTCCGATTGGCGTATTTAATTTTTTTTTCTTTTTTATTTTCTACTCTCTTCATATAGTAAAACGTAGTAAAGGTAAATAAAACACCTTTCTGTCTCCTTTTGTATTTATTAAAAACTCACACATCTTATATATATTCGTGAATTTAACTCATGACCTGAACCAACCAAGTCACCTACATCTCTCGTAATTCATTCTGTTCCTAGAGTTGTTACTCATCATGTGAATGGATGAGGCATTAGAGGCCTAAAACTAATGCTTGGATCGTACTAGATTCAAGCAACTAACAATTACCTCGGTATCACACACGATTTCTTGTTTGGAAAAACTTATCTTGTGTAGAATGAGTAAAAATCTGAAGAACCTGAGTAATTAATTACTAATTACATTTAGTAAGAATCTGAATACATGACCTGGTTGTCCCAAACTATAGAATAATTTATCCTCATAACATCAAGGAACGAATTTCAACAAGTCGCAAACCAAAGGAGCGCGTCTACCAAACCAAAATTCTATTTACTTGTCAGAGCCCAAACGCCACTCTCTGCACATAATCACGACGTTTTTTGCTCGGCATTCGAATGAGACCTGTAATCTGTAGTTCTGTGATTGCCCTGCAAAATCTGGCTCTGTGAAGTTAAAGTTAAGGAACTTCAAGCGAAAACCAATAGCCAAAACACAGTCCTTGATGCCACAGAAAGTAACACACAGCAGAGAAAAATTCAAAGCCTACGAATATATGGTCAGAACACACATAATCTCTACAAATATAACGCCTTTGGATGCAATATATATTATATTATCATTGCATATAAAGATAATCAGCATTGCGACCAAACAAAATCAAAAGGATACTGCATGGATGCTTCACTCTTGTTTTCAGATTCCTCCCTTTCCTTTCTTTTCTTAAGTGGGGACTTTTTCAGTTTGTTGTTCCTTTTCTGTTGTACTGAATGACAATGGTTTTGAAAGATTGGAACCAGTCATGAAGATTGATAAGATCGCCGTGCTCCTGAGCCAGGGTGTACCTAAAAAATATGAGGAACATGATCAACAAGTGCAGCTTGCAGCCTTTGTATCGAGACATTCATTTTATTATAGCCTGCAAATAATAAAGTGCAGCAAATTTACTTTGCAGCTTATAACCTGCATCAACAGTTGCTGCATCATAGGCTTCATAGCTATAAGCATACTCACATAATCGAGGTGTCAGGCATGGACGACAATGGTATGTTGCCACTTCTCCTGCAGCAACTGCATTGTAGGGTTTTATGAAACTCCAGAAGATCCACTTGAATAATTTTTCGTGAATCTCCAATTAACGCCTGAAATAAGTAAGAAATTAAGTACTGAAAGGAGGTTTTATCCAGATCTAAGAATTTAATTTTATAAGCGTGCTAAAAATACAAACCTACCAATAGAAACCTAATCTAATTTCATTATAACAAGTTGGTTATGTAAGATGTACTAGAGAAGAGTAGCCATCAGAATGCTTACTGATTGAAGGTTTTGACATTTCTATAGCAGACAATTTCATGAAAAGGTGTGCACTCAATCGGCTTCATGAAATCCCTGTTAAGAAGGATTTTAAAAAAAAATGGAAACATATTAATCCCGTTCCCGGTTGAAATACAAATATTAGAGAAGAAAAACTTGGTTTTGCTTAGATGTTCTGGTCTACCTCAAATTCCAAAAGTCAGTTCATATACAGTATAGACAGAGCGTAGTAAAATCATTCATGATGACTGAAGACATATAATGCATAAGAAACTCTGTAACGAGTCAAGAGTGCCAGCAATACCTTGCGAATAGAGTTGAATTAAACCCTTTCTTTTATAATTTTCTTCTAGAGCAGATAACCCTTTAATTACTAAGTTTCAAAAAAGACTGTAGTTACAATAAATACCTGACCATGCAATCCATTAGTATAGCAACTTTTTCATTCATTGATTGTGATTCACCCATCTTTAAGGCACTCCGAGATGTATGTATTCTGTCACATGAACGATGCAAAATCATTACTAAAAACAGAAGTCCGACCAACTCTCAAACATATCTGTCATAGTTTAGTAGAAATCCAAAAGAGGAGAGAGAGAGAGAGAGAGAGAGAGAGAGAGAGAGAGAGGGTGAGTGAGAGAGAGTGAGAGGAGAGAGGTGAGATGAAATGATACCTGGATATATCCGTCAAATCTGGTTTAAAACTTCCTTCGTCAAATTTTAATATTGACTGCAGCTCCTTTACCTTGTCATGAATCTATTTAATGCACATGAATGATGATCACTCAAGCAACCACATAAAACTTAGTATGAACATATATCACAGTTTAAAGCAAGTAAGAGCAACAACTAGATGAGAAGATGAAATTAATAAGGTAACAAATCTATTCAAAAGGTTGACTGTTGACAGATTTTGTCACAGGACTTTTATTCCTTCAAAAACCTTCACAACAAGTAGATTTATTTTGTCCCAAAGGCAAACTTATCAAGCTATTCTCTTAGGTTGTGAAACAAGAAGGACCCAGTTTCAAGATATTTTCTCTACCAATGTAAATATCATCATAACCTCGCAGGTAATTACAGAACTCTATCAAAAGCTCTTACGAAATAGAATCCCATGTCGTAAATTTCTTAGACCCATGTATTTAGAGAGTTCAACAACTATGATAATGAAAGGACCCCTATGAAATTCTCTAACTGAAGTAATTTACCCATATGCTACAGCAGATCTAATACAAGACTAGCAATCATACTCAACTAACAGAAACTAGACTACAAAAATTAAAGGAAAAGAGTACAATAAAACTCAAATCAGGAAAAAGCAAAACCCTGAGGCTACTTTTTAGCCTGCATAAAATTTGCAGTCGTACCTCAAGGACATCCACAGTAAGATTTTTCCAACTGTTGAGCAGCCGACAAAGCAATGCTGCCGGAAGATCCCTGATTGTTTTATTTAAAACAGCTTAGACATTAGAGTCCACTGGTAAAGCAAAAAAGAAATCTAAACTAAACTATTAAAGTTGGTATTATGAAAATGAATGAAAATCATTTTAAATGACACAATGGAACAGCAAAAGTAACACTTATCTAAACTGACTGTAAAGTAGCCTGGTGCTACCGCAAAAATATAAAAACAAAATAAAAATTTCCGAAAGTACATTTTAGGTTTAAATGAAATAAAAAACTGAAACAACTAAACCCAGCATGGACTGTGAGAACCCTCTTTTAACCAGTAACAGCAAGATGATGATAGTTGAGACTTCAATCCATCTGTGCTCTAAAATTCATTACTTACCTCACTCTGCGAAATAATTGGCAGATAAAGCGTCCCTTTCGGTAGCTCAAGTTCTGTTCAAGCATACAGTGATCATTTGACAGAGATTGAACAAAACCTTTTCCCATTCCAGTGTGATTATCAGAAGTCAATGAGTTGTAAGTATCTGGATCAAGTGCCTCACAAAATAAGTCTAACAATTGAGTTTTGTTACACTTCCCAGCTTCATATAAGCACTGCAACACAGATTTGTGTCAAGAAACATACAGACCAATTAGATGGTACGGAAACCAGAATGGTATGCCTTAAGAATTTAAAAAGAAGAGAGAAACAATCATTTGGCTTCTTTCTAATATCAGGCATTAGCTGCAAAATTTGGCATAGCCCACATCCCTAATGACAAATCAAACTATGCTATTAAGCTTGCACGCTTGGAGAATGAATATACTTTGGAATGTTGAAACATGGATAATCAGTAGCATAATAAAAAGAAAAAGGAGTCTGAAACTTTACCAGAACAACAGTGCTCCAGAGCTTCTGCAATCTTGTCAACTCTGCCAAACCATGAGCTATATTGACATCAGTTTGTTCAGCCATTTGATCCCTGGTGATAATTTTCCAACAGAAGTCAGTACATTATGATTTTGATATTAATTCTTTGCTCATTCATATAAATGATTATAAATAAGGATGTGGTATTGACCTTTTTGGATTACCTTGCTAATGATAAAAGCTCAGAAGCAAGCTTGACTGCTTTCTCACTCTGAACTCCCTACCATTAATTAGTTTAGTAAGAATGAACCACTTGTTCGGATTAGATGGGGGTAGGGTGGAGAATAACCATCAAGGAATCCATGACTTGGTAAAAATATAAAGGAATATGTACCATCACAGTAATTGATGTAGAACATCCTGAACAAGATATCCACATAGACAAAAGATATTTTTCATGTATGCTACCTTACTGTCTTCTTTAACAAGCAACCATCCAAGCAGGAAGCTTAAAGGCTCCGTGGAAAAATGTTGAACACATGCTATCTGTAAAATACTATTGACATCAGAAGGGTCCTAGTCATGCTGACAGGAAAACATGAGATGGAATACAAAATTGTATAGAATAGCGGTAATGATATCTGAAAACTACTTAACTACTAACCTTCAATGCTCTAACAAAAGATGTCAATGTACCATCATGATTTAAGAAGTAGTTCCGCAGAAAAACAGCCACCTTATGACCAATAGCAAAACCAGAACACTGCCTCACAAGAGCAGCCTCAACAACTGCGTCCATCCTCTCAGCTGGTGATCCCAACGTGAAGTTGCAAGGGCACAACTTCTGTAGCACATTTGAAGAAAGTATATTTCTAGTGGCGTCCAGAGTTGTTGCAACTCCCATTATTAAGATGACTGGGATCTTCACAACCCATTCACTATTAGAAACGCAAAAGCAAGACACAAGCCCAAGTTAGTGAAACAACAAAAAGAAGATCTAAAATTACAGCGTACAACAAACAAGTGCGGCTTGAAGTTAGAATACCTCAACATAAGAATGAAATCAGACAAGACAGCACCACAACATCGTTCCATATCATCTATAATAACAACCACAGGGGAACCATAGTTTCCTTGCTGACTGTACCATGATGCCAGTATGGACATATCTGCAGCCTGATCAAGGAAGCAGGAATGAGAGTGGATAAACATATGGATGGAATAAGGAAATAAAAATACGTACATCAAAAGCACGCATGAGAAACTGTCTCAATAAACTCGTGAGACAACCAGAAATCCCATTTTTGGATGAAAAGTCGAAGGAGGAAAGGACAGCGACATGGCATCCATGGGATTTCAAGCAGAGGCCCAGCTCTTGAAATGTAGAAATATCATCAACAAACTCCATATTCTCTGCCAGAAACAATTCCAATTCATCAACCGAAAAAGAACAAGTGACTACAATTAACCCAGCTCCAATTGGATAAAAGGAAAACGAACATACTGGTGAGAAGGAGCCCAGTGTGGAGCTGCGAACAAGTAGCTTGGCTGAGAATAGGAAAAGGGGCAGGAGAAACGGTGGCAAGTGGTTTGATAGCTTTGAAGGAATGCCATACCCAGCTGCATATGTGATCGAAAACACGAGCGTTGATACTTCGCAGAACGTGGTTGATAGTGGATTCAATTCTGGACCAAACTAACTGAAAAGCTTCGGTTCTCAAGCAGCGTTCGTCGGGGGACACATCAATCCTCCTCCGGGCTTTGCCGGTTGAGATTACTTTTTCAGATGCTTTGTGAAGAAGGAAACTATGCTGTTGGGAGTTCAACCAAGACATTAATTAGCTGAATTTAGATGCAGAAACGGTGAGGGAAACAGAAAAATGAACACGATGAGGAACCTGGAGGTGGTTTTGGGTGGTATCGGGGCTTGGCGGAGGTGATGAATCTTCCCAACTTGCAGACGAAGGCGCCATTGATGTTTTCTTTTCTTCAGTCTCTTCGCATCTACCCCCAATTTTTAGGGTTTCCTCTTTGGCGGGAAAAGGGAAACAAGTTGGGCCAAACCCACCCCCGTTCGGGCCTTTCTCGTTCTTTTTTAAATAAGGCAGCACAAGACCAATCCATTGTTATAACATGACCACCTAGGTTTTTATTAGTCATGTTGTAATCAAAAATGACTTAAAATGAATACTTTCAATTAACTTAAATTATAGAGTCATCTCACTAGCTACATTTAGATTGGGTAATGGGTAGTCTCTAATTAGGTTTTAGTGATTATGCGTTTTAATCCGTCGGATCAGTTCATTAAAGATTTTGTGACTGCCGTAAAAAAGTCATGTTTTATCGTGTAAAATCTATCCCGTCTTATCAATGACAAAAGTGGAACACCTATTTCCCATCAAAGAGCAACCTAATGTTAGAAATATCTCAATTTTGAGCTTTTGAGGTGTGTTCACGCTGTTTCTTGGGCATCTACACTATCATGGATAGCTGTTACATCTTCTGGCTCGTCAAGATTGATAGTTTTTCTATGCAAACACATGTGGAACCCAAACATATGTTTGAGGGGGCCGGTAAGGGTTCAAAATGTAATTAGCGAAACAATAGTACATATAGATATAATCGTACTCCATCAAGCTGTGTGTACTACAATTCTGTTTTATCTCCATGTTGTTTTCTCTCTTTTATTTTCTTTCTCAACTTTCTTTGTAATGCTATCAGAAACAACATTGGATCATATGGAGCTCCAGGTTATCGCGATTGGGCTCGAATACCATCAAGTCATGTAGGGCACCAAGCCACCAAGATTAGGCTCAGAAACAACATCGACTCATATGGAGCTCCAAATCACCAGTTAGAAACACTATCGGATCATATGGAGCTCCAAGCTATCAAGATTGTGCCCGGAAACACCATTGGTAGATATGGAACTCAAAGCCACCAATATTGAGCAAATATATGGCCAATCACTCACTCAAGTCTTATAAGGGTTTGTCTACTATACAAATGTGTATGGTATATAAACTTAAAAAGTGGTATACTTATTTTATTTTTATTCGAGATCGCGGTATCTCAAATACTTGCTAGGCCCAAAGACTAATTCGTTTGAGACACGGACAACCAGCAGGGCATTGCAACCCCTCTCCTGACCATTTTTGACAGTCCCGTGGTTCGAACCTAGGTTGGGGAGCATAACAAACTAGACAAGAACCACTAGACTACCTTGCAGTGGTTGATCCAGTCACTCTTATGAAAGACATAAAAAAGACATTTAGAATAGATAAATTATCATTTTACTATATTTTTCAAGCAGTGATGGCCACATATTTAGCTTGTATCATACTTTCTCGAATTTAAATATGTTTAGTTCTTGTGGTTTGAAGTTCATATATGTTTAGTTCTTATGGTTTCATTTTAATATGAATGGTCTTTAAAGTCACGATTTTCTTTCTAGATAATCATTCCGTCAATTTTTTCTGTTAAAATGCTGGCGTGGAAAATTAATGGAATGACTATTTAAAAGGAAAATCGTGACTTTAAAGACTATTTAGATTAAAATGAAAGCATAATAATTGAACAAATGTCACTGTAAACCATAAAGACTATACAATCTTGGGTAAAAGTTATAAATGGTCCCCGTGGCTTGGGGTCATAGTTATGTTTGCCCCTATGGTTTAAAAATATCTAATATTGGTCCTCGTGTTTTATATATCGACTAATTTTAATCCAATATAATATTTCGTCTAACACCGTTAATAATGTTTTCACATGCTTGATTTAATTTCGTCTTTTGCCTTTAAACCTTAGACACCTATTACTTATTGACCACTATTATCTTGCATCTATCCTTTTCATGATGGCTTTTGCTGACTACGTTAACTCATGTTTGTTTTTCTTGTTCAACGTCAATAAGTTATTCTTGTGCTAAATCAATTTGCAATCAACTCTTACTAATATCAATATATTTTCTTTCATGAAATACTGAACTAATACATAATGAAATATATGAGGGGGGAAACAACTGAACTGCAGCAAATTATGCATATTTAATTGAGAATCATCCCATGCATCCACAATAGTGTCAAACTATTTTATTATGTCAACCATGTTGACATTACATTCTTAAAATTCTTAAATATCAAAATAGGCTACTGAATCGTTAAAGAAAATGCAGCCACAAAAGTAATATCGTGAAAAGGATTGGTGCCAATGGTTAACAAGTAATAACTGTAATATGTGTCTAAGGTTTAAAGGCAAAAGACGAAATTAAACCCAACATGTGACAGACATGTGAGGAGGTTTCTAATGGTGTTAGACGAAATGTTATAATTAGACTAAAATTAGTCAATGTATAAAACACGAGGACCAACATTAGACATATTTAAATCACTAAAATAAACATAACCATGAACCCAAATTACCTGACATTTATAACTTTTTACAATATGTAACCCTACTTTCTCAGTTCTCACACACGCATCTCGACAAAACTTTTTTCCTAAACGCACCTGAGGTTCAGAACTCAGCATATGCCATAGCTGAGACACAATTAGCTTAACGAAGCTTGGTTGGTTAATAACTAAACTTACCCCGATAATAAGCAAAGTTATTATGCCTACCCGAATAAAGGGAGACCAAAGCTTTGGTCTTGGGGTTCTTCCACACAGACAGACTCTGCCCCTTTTTCAACACACAACAGAAACGCAGAGGCAGTGAGTCACAGACACAGATAGAGAGAGAGAGATGACTCTGGCTGATCTTATTGGACTTCCCTTGTCTTTCTGTATCGTTGGTAATGTTTGAGAAGGTTCTGGGTGGTGTTACGGAGGAGTTACAGGTAGTGTGGATATAGAGTGTGAGTGAGGAATTAATATTAGTGGTTGCAGTGGGTGTGGGAGTGGTGGAGATGAATAGTACTGGAGGTGGGGGTGGGGTTGGGGTTGGGGTAACAGTACTGGGAATCTGATGGGAATGGGGATGGGGATGAGGTCACCTTTTACAGTGTCTCAGTGGCAAGAGCTGGAGCATCAGGCCCTGATCTTCAAGTATATGATGGCAGGCATGCCTGTGCCTCCTGATCTCGTGCTTCCTATTCAGAAGAGTTTTGACTCCATCTCTCAGAGATTCTTCCATCCCTCCAGTACGCCTACCTAACTCTCAATTTCTTGATTTTACTTTTCTGATTAAATAGTCTTTTAATTGATTTTCAAGCTGTATGCTTGATTGATTTGAACA